>CM075669.1:305284350-305884350 GCA_037962975.1 Clitoria ternatea
GGTCATTTGAGAATCATTTAGGGTGTTTGGTGCAAGAGTGTTTCACATAAAGTGGTTAAGTTGTATTTCTTGCATAATTTGAGCATATGTTGGAATTTTGGCGAACGAACATTGCCAATAGTTTCAGAATGGGGAAAATATATGAGCCATAAACTTTCGTGGCAATTGGACTTGATATGGGTTAATTAGATAAGTGAGTAGTTAGCCAAAAGGCCTAAAATGTATGACAGCATCAGGTGCTGTCACTGATAAGCCCACGCGTAGCGTCAGCCTGGCGCTCAGCGCCAGGGCTGCGAATGAACACTCACGCCTAGTGTGGGGTTGACGCGTAGCGTCAGACCCCTGTTTTAGGTTTTGAGTTTTCTTCAATTTAAATGATTTTGAGGATTATAGATTGTTTATTTAAATTATAATTTGGGTAATTTTTATAAGATACATTTTTTTGATGATGTAATTTAATTATTAGAAACGTGAAAAATTTATTGTGAAAATTGATAAATTGGATGAAAAATAAATATTATTTAAGGAGGGATGTCACAACCTCGCCTAGCTTTTTATTCTGTTGTTCTAGCAGGACCTTCTCAGCCTTCACCTTAGCTAACTCCTCCGTCAATTTCTTGATGTCGGAGTCGGTGGTGTCAAGATGTTTGTCCTTGGCCTTGATCACCTCGGACAGCTGCTCATTGTCATGTTCCAAGCTACGAATCTTTTCCACAGACTCGTGGTAAGACGCCTGAAACATGTTCGCCTCAGCAGCAACGTCAGCTATCCGGGGGACAGAGGCCAAGAAACCATCTATCTCTGCAAGGTGCCACCTCGCAGCTGCAGCAGCCCCCGGAATCTCCTCAAAGTCGATGTCAGGGCGGAGGATGAATTCTGGATCACGCCTCTCTGACTGGCGGGATCCCGTATTTGCAAAGTACAAAAAGGGATTTAAGCGAGACCCCGCCTGGGGCAAAGAGACAAACCGCCTGGATGATTCCCCTGGCACATCAATGGGGAAAACTGCTGTCCCTCGAGTGGTCAAGCTCAGGGCGGGATCCTCAGACGGGCAGACTGGGGAAACATGAACTCTCCCTGCCTCGTCCCCCGTATCTTGGTCAGAAGGGGCTTGGAATCCCTCCGCTTGCTCCCCCGCGACATCTTCTTCGGGGATACCTTCAGCACCGCCCACATCAGCAGAAGTACCCATAACAGGTACCTTCTGAGTCTCCTCCAAGTCAATGGCAACATCGATTGATGTCCCTTCCTCAGCCCTCTTCTTGCCCTTAGTCCTCCTCCTTTGCAAGGCATGAAGATCTACTTCCTCTTCTTCCTCTTCAGCAGCTTCTGGTTCTTGGCGTTTTTTAGAACGCCTTTCAACAGTTGCTGCTGAAGATCCTGCACCACCTTCAAAATTTACTATGTTGGTGGAGGCAGGGAAAGGAAGGGTCTTTGTGAGAGCAGCAGTCAGACTCCTCCTGGGCTGCACATTGTTCTCCGCGTTAATTTCCCTGCGGCTCATTCGGATCCGCTTGATGCGCTCAATCCCGGGAAACTCAGCGATTTCTCCTGTGAAATAACAAAACAAGAATATGATTACAAGATGCAAGATAGCAGCAACACTCAATCAACATTGCGATTGTTAGTAATATTACTCAAGTATCCCTGAGCATCCCGCCCAAGCAGCCTTCGACAAAGGATCAGCTTGTGGACAGAGTTGTACTCCTTCAACGTCCGGAGTACTTCCACAGACGCCGCCGATAAAGCACCCTCTTCAACTTCATACGCCCGCTTGGTTAAGAGAAAGTGCTCATGTGTCCACGTAACTGGGAATCGATCAATTCCCTCCTTATTCCGCCAGAAGATGGACTCCCCCTCCTTCACAGAAACCTTTACAAAACTTTTTCTGAAGTGGAGTCCGCCTTCCTTGGCGGAGTCCGCAAATGACTTGAAGTTTAAAATCTTCGGCTCCGCCCGAAGAGTAACAAGGCCCATGCCGCCTGTTTTTACGTTCACCCTCCTCATGATGCGGCAGAAAGAAAAGAACAACGCCACAGTAGGCGTAAACTCCAGATGCTCCGCCATCACCTCAAAGCTTCGAACTATTCCCCAACCATTTGGGTGCAGTTGAGAAGGAGCACAATCCAAGAACCTCAGCACGCCCATCTGGAATTTGTTCAAGGGGAAACGCACTCCCAGCTGAGTGAACAGAATATCGTACATATATATTGTACGATTATTATGAGGACGATGACAAATCCTTTCGAATGTCTTAGGAGAGCAAACAATGAACCTATCTTCATACCGTTCATTTTTCTAGATAGGCACAGATAGCTCCACTACACCGCCACTAGTTGTTGCATGGCGAGAGGAAGTACCCTTAACATCCTCCTCAACCCAACAATAAGGATCAATCTCGAGCGTCTTCTCCCAGTCCAATCCATGCAACACGACGTTTTGACACTCTGCCATTGTCAATACTTGGGTATGGAAAACACCTCCTGACACAAACGAATGTACAGCATTACTAAAGTACTCCACGCTGCTGTAAAACGTCGAGTCCCTCCCAGTATAAAACGCCTCATCTTCACTCTCAATATCAGAAAACATGGGACGAACAGAAACCCTAGAATGAGACTCTGACCTCTTTCCTCTCATCTTCCTTTTTACGAACACACAAAAAGGAAAACTAAAGCTAACCCAATGGAAATGAAGAAGCAAAGAAGAGGAAGAAGCAAGTACCTTAAGCTTCTGAAAGATAGAAGAACTCCAAACACCAATAAACTCGCAAGAGAGTAGCAAAAACACTTTCAGCGAACAAATACGAAGTGAGAGATGAAGCAAAACATTCCCCTTCTGAGAGTTTACCTATTTATAGGCATGGCTTGGGGGGAAATAAGCACAATCCTCAGAAATCTCGAAGATGTGTTTGCAGCCGTTAGATAAATCTCATCAACGGTTCTAAAATTGAAATATGCGTTTACGACCGTTGGATTTGTCTCACTGACGGTTCTTTTTTTGCTGAAACCAATAGATATATCTAAGGGCAGATATTTCATGGGCCACGTTTTCAAAATCCAAGGCCCACGGTAATAACCTCAAAAATGGTTCTCAATTGCCACCACGCGCATTTATGTCCCATCATTGGAATAGCAATCGTTACGAGGGCATACGTGGCAATGGGAGACTGAAGAATAAAAAACGTGGTTTCGAGGCGCATTAATGACAGGCGTGGCAAGTGATGACAGCTAATAAATGCATGAAAACACTTGTCCATAAATCCTGAAATAACAAGCGCCGCCTAAACCCATGCCTACAAAAGCTAAACTTAAAGTGTTATAGCTCATTAAAGTGACTCCACCAGTCACTATAACAAGCTAGGGGGCATATGATCCGGTCCTAACACCGGCCCCCAAGAGCATGGCTTTAATGCTTGGCCAGATCAGCATTTTGAACAGGAGAAGTACGCAATTGAGTACATTATAATCACTTCTATACGGAGTACATACCACCAGGGCAGGAAACTCCGCCAAGGCATGTTACTCCGCCCAGGAACGTAACTCCGCCAAGGTATGTTAACGCCACCAAGGCACGCTACACCGCCAAGGCATATTACTCCGCCAAGGAACGTAACCCCGCCAAAGTTGTTACTCCGCCAAGCCATAAGCTCAATATTGGCGGAATACTGAATTTCCCACACTGCGTAGCGAGCCCATACTCACAACCCCGGCACGAGATTGACTCTGTCTTGAGTGGTTAATAATGGGAATCACGCTGTCACGCATAAAGGGAAATAACAATAAAATATTAAAGCACTAACGCTTTCCAGACAAGTGGTGATACCTACTACAATAATGGTGCATGTGAACGGCGCAAGGACCCACTACCTTTTCAGCATTATGCCTGAAGACAAGGAGCGGGTCCTACCAATAATGGAGCACC
Source organism: Clitoria ternatea (assembly GCA_037962975.1). Lineage (NCBI taxonomy): Eukaryota > Viridiplantae > Streptophyta > Magnoliopsida > Fabales > Fabaceae > Clitoria > Clitoria ternatea. Next base: position 305,288,275 of record CM075669.1, read on the forward strand.
AGTAACAGGTATATAAACCTCTCTCGAAAAGGTATAAGGGATCTTTTTCCCATTCTCTGAACCTTACACACTCTTACTTGCATAATTCTCTCTAACTGTCTTTCTAAGTCTCTAAGTATTCTGAAATACTGACTTGAGCGTCGGAGAACGATTGCAGGTACCACCCCCAATCGGGTCAAGGCAACGTAGATCCCTTCAGGCGGACTGTGATACCGCCCCAGAGTACGTTGCACTCCGCCTCAACATACAAAGACTCTCCGTATTTACATTTATACGCACATTGCTTTGTATCAAAAACACATTTATATGTATATTTTGAGTTGTTCTACAAGCATACTTCTACACCCCCTGTAAAGAACAGTTCAATTATTATTTAAAAAAACAAATAATAAAAATATAAATACCAAAATTTCAAAAAAAAATAATAAACTAACTTATAGTAAGTATTTTTCAAGAAATATATATTAATATCTATTTCCTATTTGTGATGAAAATAGGATGTTACAACTCTACTCCCCTAAAAGAAATTTCGTCCTCGAAATTTAATATTGTTAATAAATCTTACCATAGATAAACTAACTGAACTGTTCTAAAATATATTTCTAGTTTCCTTGACAATTGTGTACATTTTCCTTAACATTGCCATTTATCTCTCTTTTTTTTTTAATCTTATCAGTATTTTTTTTCCTTAACTCAAAAATATTACTCGTCTTAATTTTGTCAACCATGCTCATCATAAATTGATGGTTAACTCTAAACACTTCAATAATTACGTTTCTCAATCTATTAAAATCTTACTTAACATAATCCATAACATCTATTAATTAAAATTCCTACTCATAACATAGTAAAATGGACTGCTGAGAATTAATTACTGGACAACTAGCCGTTAGCAACTAGCCGTTGGACTAGCCGTTGGACTAGCCGTTTATGACCGTTGCAACTCTCCCTCCCTTGCTTGCTTATAAATTCTCATTCCATTCTCACTTCCTATCACAACTTCAAGATTTCTTAGTTTATCTCTTCTATCTAATTTCTTCAATCTTTTTCTCAAGTACTATCATACTATTCGATGGCCAACCTTCCTAGAAGTAAGGAAGAACGAAGTCGGGATGGACTACAGGTTGTGGTAACAAGTGCCTCACTTCTTATAATCGTTATGATTATTTCTCTAGTTTGGATAATTTTTGTATTGCCAAGACTCTTAGACCTCTATCTATGATATACTAGATGTTCTATTTTATTTTCCTTAATGTAATCGTGTATAATAAATTATCCTAGTAAGAAAGGATAAATATGTCTTAGTCCATGTTGTACTTGTTTATCTAGTTAAATCCTTGTGGTCTTTGTTTCATGATAATCCAGGGTATGTAATCATTTCTTATTGTCTTCTATAATGAATTAAATATTCCTTAACTAAGTGATTGTACATTCCACTATAATTGACTACAACCATTACATATATTTGATAAATTCTCCAATCTTAAATGATCACAAATCACTACGTTGACTTAGAAATACTCACTTGAATTTTTTTTTTATGGGTAACTAAGACTTATGTAATTCTCTTTATAGGAAAATCAATAAGTAAAGGTTCATATATACTTCCTCATGGTTTACTAACACATTTCTTTATTTTAAATCTACAATGGTCATTACATAACAATGATTTATATCAGGTATGTATATTCGTCGAACAAAATCGATGACTAAAAGAAAATAGCTTGATAAGCATGTATCATATTGTTAGGAATCACAAAAATATTTTATGTCACAATTTCTAAACATTAAACCAATATCGATGTCTTCCAAGATCTATAATGCTTATTTTAGGTCATTCATTGATATATTTATCACAATAAATCAAAAAAAATTCAAAAATATATGGTTAATTACATTCGATGTCACAATCATAAAAGTTTCATTAATTCATATATTTACACACATAACCATCATATATATTATTCAATCGTAGACATCATAAATGAAAACTTCATCAAATCAAACAATAATTAACATATTTTATATGTCTTACAAAAGAAGAATCAATACAAATAGCCAGAGATACAATTCCTAATATGATTATTTGTTATATCAAACAAGTTATAAATTATCATATTTCTTTCATGAAGCATACATCCACACATTTTTCTTTTCAAAATATATCACCAAAGGACAAAACTATGAGACTATCTTAAACAATTTGTTATACTAGTTTGGGATTACAACAGTTATCTACCCATTGGAATTCTAATTCACACAAGTATCTCTTACAACTTCAAGGACATGGTAAGAAATATCCTAATAGAATTTATTGAGTTTATCTCCATTTCTCCACATACCACATTAACCTAAGGTTAAATTCGTTGATCTTAACATCCTTCTTTTGACATGTCTTTCACTACTTAGTGCAAATCATTCGGGGTGATCAGTCCCGATAGTTTATAACTAAGTAGTCAAAGTCACGACAGCTCCAGTCTAGAATTCATACCAAAATATTTCTAAGAATTTTCTATTGTCTTATCTCCCTTGTTGTCTCATACCATATTGTAAAACAGGAAAATGTTAGAAAATTTCACTATCACATATTAATCAGAGAATCAAACACCATACAATACATTTGGAATAAAAGAAAATAACTGCATTAGTTAATTTACCTTATCATTCCACCATACATTAAGGCCCGTACTTAAACAATGTCAAGAAAGACTTCAGAATGGCCAGTTTCTGATAACCCCTGCAATAACATTTTTCAAGTAACAGGCTATAAAGTTCTAACTTATACTTCTTATGAACTTAAAATTAGTTCCTTCTTTCTATACTCCTAATTTTTCTTCACTTACTTCTTTACTCCAATAAAATTTCCTCTTTTCTCAACCATAAAATCTTTTGTCAAACTTAACCATCAGAGTACACTAACACGCTAGTAAGACCATACCACAAGCCGGTTTGGATTGAACTGCTCTGATACCACTTTGTAACACCCCCTTATATACATCTGATTTCCTTTGAATATTGAAAAAAAATTATCTTTTAATATTTGTCCATAATGACAAAATAATTTATAGAAATCATAAGTGATAAATCATTACAATATTGTATCCGAATGAAAGAGTTTATCAAAGTTTAACATTTACCTTGTTACAATTATCTACTTGATATTGTAATAAGGCAAAATAAAATTAAACTATACCTCTACTACAAATGTGAACAAACATTTCCTAGTCCTTGAACCATCGAGTTTTTGAATCCTACTCTTGTCATATCTCTTCATCTAATCGATTGAGGATGAGACCACTTTATCCTCTTGTAATTACATATCCTTCCATCTTGGACTGCTAGCTATATATCATATAACATATATTTTGGACACAAAAATTCAAACAAGAAGGAGTGAGAAACAAAATATAATATATTACAGATAAGACATAAGCATAAAGGTTTTCACAAACTAATATAGTAATATCAGTCATATTCTCATATATAATCAATTATGAATATAGGGTTTCCACATACATAACACTTATATTTTCCTTCATAACCATCCATATAGAATGTCACAATCACATGAATGTTATGTAATGCTTGTGCTACTATCTCATTCAATTTATGCATGTGGGCCCTTAAAGTTTTAGTTTGCACTGGGCCAACCAGGAGTTTACACTGTTTCATAAATTCTGGATAATAATAACATAAATGCCTTCATGGCATATGAACAGCTCAACTGGCGTGGAAACACTTAGAGACTAGTCAGACTGAGAAAGTTTTTATTGTGAAAGTACCCGACACCAGGGAGCGACCCCAGGTCACCTGAAGCACCCTTTCACACTCTCTCATCCCAAGGCTCGCAATTAAGCCTCCTCTAATGTATCCTCGGTTTTTATAATCCGTCCCCAGGCAATATCACATCTCATTTCTCTTTAATGATTCATGATGCATGAACTACTCGTATATTTAGTTGGTTAAGGCTTTTAGAAACTCAATTATTAAATACCATAAAGGTTCATAAAATCATCACAATAAACTGTACATTTCCATAAGTTCTTCTTTGAACTTCTGTTATACTGAAATAATTTAGTACAGTCTTCAAATTCAGATCTTACCAAAATTGAGTTTCCAAGTCCTTGCATAGGTTCAGTCCAGTCCGTATAAGTTATAATAATTCAGATCCATGTATAGATATTTCAGAATAAGTTACACAATATATTAAATTTATTATAAATTTTAAGTTGAGAAGTTATTACTTTAAAATAATAATATTATTAAATTTAAAAGGAGTAGAGGACTTCTCTCATTATTCTTATGTCTTTCATATTATATTTTTATCTTACTCCCCCTTACCTCTTGTATACCGATTCGTTATTGAAAATCCATGCGCGCCTCGTCTCCGAGTTCTAAAACATACCAATTTCATTTTAATATAATTACAAGATGAAAATTAAGATTACAACTTAAAATAAAAATGGTAAATTTTGAATAGTGAATAGTGAATAGTAAATCGTAAATAGTAACAGTAAATAGTAAAACATGAATAGTAACAGTAAATAGTAAAACGTGAATAGTAACAGTAAATAGTAAATCGCGAATAGTAATGGTAAATAGTAACAGTAAATAGTAATTTACTATTTGAATAGTAATTTACTATTGAAATAGTAATTTACTATTGAAATAGTGTTTACTATGCAGAATAGTAACTTAAAATAATATTATTTCCAGTATAATAACATATTTCTAAAAACGATATAAAAATAACCCAAAAAATAGAAAAGAGAAGTATTCTTACCTTAGGATTTTGGCAGAACCTTCTCTCCAAAAACTTTTCTTCTCTCTCTCACTTCCACCACTATCTCACTAGCACTACTATATTAAGAAAACTTAATCTGAAATTGTAAATTCTAAAGAAGAAATCCTTCGGTATTTATAGGAAAAAAATTTACTATGCATTATATTATTTTAATATAAAAGTACTATACATTTTTGAATTTTTTATTCCAGGTTACTGTGCATCTTTTGAAAATTTCATACATGCACAGTGATTTGCATAGTAATTGTCGGCAAAATTATTAAGTCAAATAGTAACCCTTCACTCGGTATATTTTAAATATTCAAAATGAGTCCTTTTTGAAATTTAGCGATATTATATCAGTCCTCACTAATTTTATAACAAGTAATATAAAGCTAAAATTTTAAAAATCTAAAATTTTCTGTTAATAAAAATTTATTGATACGTTTCTAATTTTTTAACGATTAGAAAAAATCAAGATTTTTCTCAAAACGATAATTTTTAGATAAGTCTACTTGAAATGGATTTTAGAAAATTTTATTATAATTTAACTTTACATTCTTGTAAATATTTTTAATTTTAAGCAACTTTATATGAATTTAAAATTATTTAAAATATATTATTTTATTAAAATAATTCAAAAATTTCAAAAAATTCCAGAAAATCATAAATATTATGTAGATCAAAAAGTTCAAAAGAACCATAGTCTAATTCCTTCAAAATTTTATTTTAAAATTCTAGTAAGAGTTAAATCTTAAATATGTAAAAATATAACAACATAAAATAAAAATGGTGAATAATAAAGATATTAAAATTCTTAATATAATTTTCTTAATTAGTGAATATTAATTAAGTCACTTTAAAATTCTCATTCAGAAATATTTTCATTTTTTTATTATTATTATTTTAAAAAAACAAATAATAAAAATATAAATACCAAAATTTCAAAAAAAAATAATAAACTAACTTATAGTAAGTATTTTTCAAGAAATATACATTAATATCTATTTCCTATTTGTGATGAAAATAGGATGTTACACATGTCCGCTGTTGTCCACGCGAAAAGATCTTTGAACTCCTGCAAAAGGGTTAATAAGCGTTGCTCCATAGCAAACTCCAGCTTATCGTTGATGTGCGTGACCTTCTCTGGGGAATCTCCCAATACAACATCCTTGGAACCACCATCTGGTGTGGGCTTAGATGGATTGAGTGGATCAATCTTCAATTCCGCTCTGGGGTCCAGGTCAATGAGACTGACAGACCCTGCCGCTGTTCCTCCGTCGTTCAACTTCCTCTTCTTGTTGAATGCTTCCAACTTAACCATGTTGAGGCTCAGGTTATAACAATATCGAGCCATCTCCTGATCACCGCGGAGAGAGGACACACCGTTGTCCTTGTCAATGAATTTGATCAAGAGGTGAGGAGTGGATACAATTGCTTCCATCGCGTTCAGTGTTGGACGGCCTATGATACCGTTGTATGGGGATTCCACGTCAATCACCAGAATTCTTGACTTGATCGTTCTCGCGCCGGGCTCGCCTTCAAAAGAAATCAAAGTGTCAAGGTATCCCTTGGTGGGTTGCTTAGCTCCATTAAACGCTGTGAGTTCTTGTGTGTAGGGTTGTAAATCTGCATCACTGAAACCCATTCGTTTAAAACAATTATAAAAGATAACATCACAGGAACTTCCCTGATCGACGAGGATCCTCTTGACATCCTTGTTGGCTATGACTGCCACAATAACTACTGCATCATCACCTCCTGGAATTGTTGGGCCAAAGTCATCATCAGTAAATGACACCGTCGGAGCTGTCATACCGTCCCTGAAAGGGCGGTTATCCCTTGGTTTGCCCTGGACAGACAGAATCATCCTGTGGTGATTCTTCCGTGCTGTGATTGATGCTCCTCCTCCCGTAAATCCTCCAGCTATCATCTCAATCACTTCTCGTCTGCCTTGCCTCTGCTGCTGGGGCATGTTATTTTGTTGGGCACCTTCAGCAATCACTACTCCCTTCTGCTTCTCAGCCGCAGTGAACTTCCTTGCTGGGTTGCGTGTATTATCATCTTCGTCATCAGGATCTCTATTCCTTTTCTCTATCCTCTAAGGCTCATCCATAGATTTCTCCTTAAACAAATACTGCTTCAGCTTTCCTTCCCGAAGGAGAGTTTCCACTGTATTCTTTAACGCCTTGCACTCATCAGTGTTGTGCCCTGTCTGCTCATGGAAAGTGCAATACTTACGTGGGTTACCACCCCTCTTGACTGGGGCTGGTTTTCTTATCCCAAATACGTTCAAAGTTGGCCAACCAACCTCTCTCATGATTTGTGAATGCCTGGTGTTCAACGGAGCATAGTTGTCGAACGACGATACACGCCTATCTCGTGGATGCGGACGAGCGTTCACAAAGTCTTCTCTAAAGGCATGCTTCTCAGGCCTCACTTTCTCCTTTTCTCTCCGTGGCTGCTGAGCAGGTGCAGAAGGCTTCATTCTTGTTGTAGTTGCCTCTAAATGCATCTCTATGCCCACGTATTTGGAAGCTTTCCTTCGAAACTCCTCGAAGGTTGTAGGGGGGCTCTTCGCCAAAGATAGGGCAAAGGCTGAACCAGGTTGGAGAGCTTCCACTACAATATGGAGTTGTATGGCCTCCGTGAGGTTGGGAACCAAAGCAGCCTCCTTATAAAACCTTCTCAAGAACTCCTTAAGAGTTTCAGTTTCTCCCTGCTTTATCTGGGCCAGGGTGTGAGAAGTTCTTGGGATATCCCTAGAAATAACAAAATGGCTTTCGAATACAGCAGCCATTTCCTCCCAAGAGTCTATAGATCCTGAGGGTAAGCTTTTAAACCAGCTGAGAGCCTCCTCCGTCAACGTCCTTGGGAACATTCTGCACATAACATCTTCGTCTGCTCCCAAATACATAGCTTCATAAACATAAGCATCCAAATGCTTAGTGGGGTCGGTCTCTCCATTATACTTCCCGATCGACAGTGGCTGAGTTGTTTGTAAATGTTTTGGGATGACAATGCTCATCAGCCTTCTTGAGAATGGGTGTGAACACCTATTTCGGTCCGACCCAAATGGAAAAGACACCCGTCCCAAATGGAAATATAACCAGTCCAAATTCCAAAAGGGGGGAACACCCACTCCGCCCAACCGTCCTCACCTCAACACTCCGCCCAACCGCCCTCACCTCAAGAGTCCGCCCAAACGTCCTCACCTCCCAGTCTACACCATCCCAACATCTCCCAGTCCACACCGTCCCAACATCTCCCAAACGCCACACCGTCCCAATACTCCCAATCCACACCGTCCCAACATCTCCCAAACACCACACCGTCCCAATACCCCAAAAACCATACCGTCCCAACATCTCCCAAACACCACACCGTCCCAATACTCCCAATCCACACCGTCCCAACACCTCCCAGTCCACACCGTCCCAACATCTCCCAGTCCACACCGTCCCAACACCTCCCAGTCCACACCGTCCCAACATCTCCCAATCCACACCGTCCCAACATCTCCCAAACACCACACCGTCCCAATATTCCCAATCCACACCATCCCAACACCTCCCAGTCCATACCGTCCCAACATCTCCCAATCCACACCGTCCCAACATCTCCCTAAACACCACACCGTCCCAGACTCCTAAACCCAATATATCTTCCCAACATTTCCTGAATCTCCTTACCACTGTTCGGTCCTTCAACCCCATATCCACACCAACAGAATCCACACCGGTCAACATCTGTAAGCTTCTCCCTCAACGACCTCACCACCAGTTCTGTTCTGTGTTCTTTCCTTTCATTTTTTTTATTATTAAGCGTTCATTTGCTGAGTTTGTATTTTCTGGATTTGTTTACTTTCCTAAAGTTCATCCAGTTAAATTTCTTTTTACTTTGTAATAATAATAAAAAATAAATGTCTCTCGTGTTTTCTTTGAAATCTAGATAAAGTCAAAAAAAAAAGAGAAGGAAACAAATCATTTTTAGTCAGTGTCGTACGGAAAATACTTCCGTCTACACAATCTCTTTAAGATCCGTGCACGTGCGAAGCACTTCGCCTTGTATGGATTCTTCATAAAAATGATTCCCATCAATATCTTCCTAATCTTTTCCTAAAAAAAAATACTTAAAGAACTACGTGACCCTGATTTCTCGAAAGTTCGAGAATACGTAGGAGCGGGAAACAGTTCCTGTCGGGCCCACCTTTCTTTACTTAATTTTTTAGAGTTTTTTTTTGTCTTGCCATCAAAAGGGAGGAGCGAGGTTAATTTGGACGAGACGTCCTATTAATCTCATTTTTTTTAATATTTCTTTTAAAAGGAGGAGCGAGATTAATTTGGACGAGACGTCCTGTTAATCTCATATTTTTAATATTTCTTTTAAAAGGAGGAGCGAGATTAATTTGGACGAGACGTCCTGTTAATCTCATCTTTTTATATCTCTTTAAAAGGCGGAGCGAGATTAATTTGGACGAGACGTCCTGTCAATCTCATGTAAATATTTTGTGTTGATCTTTGTTTATATTTTTTTGTTTATTTTGTCATTCCGTACATTTTTCTTTTTTATGAAGAAGTTAAAATAATTATTGGGTTAATTATAATGCGCGCTATCAAATTGAGGTAACCATTTTTATAACGGACAGTTGTGAGGTGCTAATACCTTCCTCACCTGTAATCAGACTCCCGAATCATGGAATCTCATTTTTATAACCAGTGCTTTAACAAAAGGTTTTTTCCATTATTTTATCCTAAAAAATATTGGTGGCGACTCCCTGTTTATCATTTTAAAACCGTTTCGAGGGTCAGCCGCGCCGCCGCGATCCTGGTCGCGACAGATGGCGACTCCGCTGGGGAATTAGAGAGTCAAGCCAGTCAATTTGATAGCGCGTGTTTTAATTTTCATATTAATTATTTAACTTCTTCCTTTATTTTATTCCCTTGTCAATGTTTAGTTTCTGTTTTGTTTGTATTCAATTATTTATGTTCTGTAAATATCTGTGTGATCATTGAACCCTAGGGTAGTCGACTTTATTTTGTCGCTCTGTGTTCGTTCTATGTGCAGGGTGAGTAAGGTACGGGTATTGAATGCCTCTTTCACACACTACACTCACAATTTGCACACACTTTTGAGTGGGACCCTATACCCGGGCCCAAATAAAACTTAAGATTAGGGGAGGTTCATAGCGAAGCCATTTGGGATGTACTTCCTGTCTGGTTACCGTGAGAATCTCAGCTAGAGTTCGACTTATTCATGGTGCTCACACTTAGTATACTTCTTACTATTTGTGATCAACATCATGAATAGGATCTTGGCTCTAGTGACCTTTAGAAGTTTTAGAACAAGCCCCCTAATGCGAGGTATCACTGATAGATGAACCTTAGAACCATTACGAGACCTCCAGAAAAACCCACCTTAAGGCACGAAGGGGCAAACTTTACTTCTACCTTTTCTCATTCTCACTTTTCCTTCTAATCCAAAATAGAGGATTACTTGCCCGATTAGTGAATTACTTTTTTTCAAAAAAATGACACTTTTAACTAGTGATTCTTTAAGGGGTAAATAGTTCTTTCTCTTTGTGCACAAGTCTTTGGGATTTGAGTTACGGACGTTTTGAATCAAAAAAAAAATCAAAAAAATCAAATTTTTATTGACAATGATCAGAAAATCCGTAGCTCTCATGACCTTTGATTTGTCATAAGTTTTGCCAAATCGAAACTTCCCTGAACACAAAAATATTTTCAAAGTTATCGATTTGCAAAACACGTCAGTTCTAGTGACTGATTTTCTCATTTCTCATGTTCTCGCAGGAAGTTATCAAGAGCTTAGCCAGCACCTCTGAGTGAAAGTATGGAAATTAACATGAGATCGGATAGTTGTGGTACAAATATACCTGAGTTGAAAAAATTATTGCATGTCAGGGCTAGGAAGGTCGATACAACCAGTCTGCAAGCATTAGGCAAGAAATTGGATATGAATCAGAAAATGTTTTTTTTCAAGGAAATATGGGAGGATCCTAAAGTTGCTAGAAGTGGAAGTACAAGTCGAAGCAATTACTGCTTTGATTCAGTTTTATGACCCACCTCTCCGTTGTTTCACTTTCCAAGACTTTCAATTAGCTCCGTCTGTTGAGGAGTTCGAACAGATTCTGGGTATGCCACTAGAGGGACAAATGCCTTACCGCCACCTTGGACGCCATGCGAATGTTCTTACCATCGCTGATATCCTAAGGATTAATCCGGAAGTCTTAAGAAGTAAGCAGCTAAATAGAAATCAAGTCCTGGGGTTTGATCGGGAATATTTTGAGAGGCACATGCACTTGCTGGCTGAGAAGGGAGATTGGGAAGCCTTCATGGATACTTTGGCTTTAACCATTTATGGTGTAATCTTGTTCCCCAACATTGACAATTACATAGACTATGATGTCATTGGCATTTTCCTTGCCCGTAAATTCAAGTCTGAAAATCCCGTCACTGCTATCTTGGCAAATATATATTACACCATAGACTTCTGTTCTACATAAGGTGGAAAAAGAATCATTTGTTGTCTACCTGCTTTGTATGTGTGGCTCACGTCACATGTCTTCCACCAAGTTGGCAAAGTTGAATGTCCTATTTCTGATCTAAAATTATGCCAGTTAGTAACAAAAAACGGGCGTGAATGGGCCAATCACTTGACGGGGCTCACAACTGACAAAGTAAGGTGGTATCCACAATGGTTGAAGGTTGACACCATTATTCATCATTGTGGAAGCTACCCGAATGTTCCTCTTATGGGTACACAAGGATGCATTAACTACAACCCTGTCATAGCCAAACGACAGTTAGCTTATCCATTGCTTGGGCCACCTGATAAAGAATCACTCATTCTTTTTGTCCTTCGCTACTCAAAAGGAGATTATACCTCTGCTATTTGGGATATAGCAAATGCGTGGAAGATGGTCCACAGGCAAGGAAAAGAACTGGGAGCTCGAAGCCATGCCGTGAAGGACGAATACTACCGATGGATCCTGAATAGAGTTTTCATTGTCAAGATGCCTTTCAAAAGTCCCTCCCATCTCCCGACAAGAATACCTGTTCCCTCACCTACTCTTGAAGAGGAAGCCTTGAAAGCCAAGATAGAGGAGTTAATTGTAAAAAATAAGAAGCTAGAGGAAGACTTGCTAAAATCTCAACAAGAATGTGCCCTTCAAAAAAGGGAGAACTCAGAAAGTAAGCGGACCATCAAGGAGATTGGAAAGAAGTGGAAAGTTGAAAGAGATTACTTGAGGAAGCAAAGTCAATGCCTCCGAACAGCTAATACTCAACTGAGGATGAAGAGCAAGCAAAGGGATACTATGTTGGATGACAAGCAACTCTTGAGGGATATGTTGGAAAAAGCCAAAGAGAATGAGCAAATTATCTTGGTACAAAAAGAGCTCCTACAATTGCAAGTTGGTCAATTAGAGCATCAGCTTAACGAGGTGGTAGAAGCTTGCCAGCAAGAGATAAACGGCGAGCGACAGCACGCGATGGATACTGAGCAAGAATGTCGTGAAGCTATCTGTGTTTTGAAAACTGAAATAACACAACAAGATGAAGTTATTCATTCATGGATGAATCGCTTCACCCACTTGGCACATTTGGCTAATGGAGTCCTGGAAGACCTCCCACTCCTGCTTAAGCAAGCTGAGGGGATGGTTAACCCTCTTAGTACCCTAAAAGAAATTGTAAATTTCCTTGATTACTGTAAGGAAAGGATTTGTAAAATGAGGGACATGATTGCCCGAGCTAGGAATAGCTGATTTACTTTTCTTGCATAAAAATTGGCAGCAGTAATGTACTTTGAAATTCAGAAAGAAGGATTCTTTTGTCTCCACAACCGTCTCATGTTAATTTCCATTTATCACATACTTATTACTCTTGAATGTGACGTTCTGAGGAATGGTTGGAGGTTACTGGCCGAGTTCCGCGATAACTTTGTGCACCATACTGTTTATTTTTCGATTGCCATTTTTATTTGATGCTTTCTTTTTTTAACAATTTTGTGTTTTCACTTACAATAAACGTCACGGGTAGGCATCCTTACCAGACTCGGCTCCAAAAGAAACTCATGGCTGAGGCAGAAGCTGTTGAAGGAAACTTTAGAACCGAGTTCGATCAGCTGAAAGAGCGAGTCGCAGAGTTAACTAAACTCTTAAAAAAGAAATTTACTGAAGGAGGCTCCTCCGCGGGTGTTGAGGATGCCCAACAGCAGCATGCCACTGCGCCACCTCCCCTTGGTTCTGACCCAGCAAGAACCCAACTCCCTAACACAACGACGCCCCCTCTCACCATTCATGTCGGGAGACCTAACCCTGCCATTGAGACCCAGCCACCTTACGGTCAGTCTTACGCACAGCATACATTTGTCGGTCTAGACGGTAACCCAGTACCCTTTCCACTTTATGGCCTACCCCCGGGGTACTATCCCCCACTCGCCAACCAATAAGACGCCCACAACCAGCAAGTGGTAAATCCTCATGCTTCATACCCCACACAACCAAACATGCCACCACTCCACCAAACCCAAAACACGCAAACCCATGACCCATAAGCTCACCAGGTCCAAAACACACAGGTCCATGACCCACAAACCCACCAAATCCAAAACACACAAGCCCCGATGGCCCAGCCAACCTACAACGCCCAAGCCCAAAATACACAAGCCCAGATAACCCAGCCGACTTATGTTGTGGCCCATCCTCAAGGTCCCTCACCAAATACAGGCCTAGTAAACCAGTCCCATGTGTTGCCTCCGTACAACCAGTTATTCGGCTATCCGTATGGATACGGAACCCCCTATGGGACCAACCTCCAAGATACAACCCGCGCGGTCGCGGCTCCTCGAAGGGAAAGGATAGAGATCTTAGAAGAGCGTTTAAGAATGATGGAAGGCGCCAGAGGTTTTGGACTAATAGATGCTTCGGAGCTATGTTTAGTCACAGATGTTGTTCTCCCACCCAAATTCAAGATGCCAGACTTTGACAAGTATCAGGGAATGACCTGTCCTAAGAATCATCTCACGATGTACTGTCGAAAGATGGCATCTTACTCTTCTAATGACCAACTATTGATCCACTGCTTCCAAGATAGTCTAGTAGGAGCTGCTCTTACATGGTATGCTCACCTTGATCGGAACCATATCCGTTGTTGGAAGGACCTGGCTGATGCCTTCCTTAGACAATACAAGTATAACATGGATATGGCACCCAACAGGGTTCATTTATAAAATATGGTGAAGAGGGACAATGAAACGTTTAAGGAGTATGCCCAACGATGGAGAGAAACAGCGGCGCAAGTTGATCCCCTATTGTTGGAAAAAGAAATAGTCGCAATGTTTATCGACACACTCCCATCACCTTTCTACGGCAAGATGATTGGTAGTGTTTCAGCCAATTTCTCTGACATTGTGACTATTGGGAAAAGAGTAGAGAGTGGAATACGAACGGGTAAGATCACTCAGGGCCCATCTGGGGCAAACATGACGAGGAAGCTGGCACCTGGGAGAAGGGACGGAGAAACTAATTCCATCTCTTCTAATCAAAAGACGGTTCCGCCGAGACCATTCACTCCTACCATGATTCAAGCTCCCAATCCTTATGTGGCCGCAGCTACTTATGGCCCGACAGCTCATACTTCTCACTTCCGCCCACCTATAGTAAGGGCTCCAATACCGCAACCCATGCCATACCATCACCCGCAGCAAGTAGCTCGACCACTCAACTATAATCAGAACCCAAGGAATCCCAACAACGAGCGCGCCCCTGCGCAGTTCGATCCAATTCCCATAACATATACCGAACTTTTTCCAGTCCTCGTTGAGAGGGGAATGATAGCTCCATGCCCCATGAGGCCGTTGCAACCTCCTTACCCAAGGGGGTATGACCCGAACGCTCATTGTGATTACCATGCAGGAGCGCCAGGGCACTCCACAGAAAATTGCAAGGCTTTGAAATATAAAGTGAGAGATTTGATCAAGGCCGAATGGATCGATTTTAAAGAGGGAAGCCCTAACGTGGTCAAGAATCCCCTGCCTAATCATGGAAGCTCAGAAGTTAATGCCGTGGTGTTTGATAGTTTTGATAACAATGTTGATTTGGTGGCCGCTTGCCCACCGGGACGAGAGCTCAGTAGCTGAAAGGCTGTCAAATTCCCCACGATTTTAAATGGTTCACCTGATTAATTTATCATTTGCCTTAATGTCTTGTTTATCCCTCTGCTATGCCTAAGGCTTTGGGACTTTTCATGTAATAAGGGCGAAAAAAAAAACTTGTTTTACCAGTCAATCAATAAATGTGTATCGAAATTCAAAAAAAATTTCTCATCCCTTTATCCTTGCTTTTGACTCATTCTCTTTAATTTGCTTTTCCTTTCTCTTCTTTATTTTGCCATAACACACTAAATTACAGATCCAAAAATGATCCTCTTGAGACTAGTGAAATCACAATCCTGCTTCACGCTTTCGATCACTCAGTCGACTATGCCGACGAATGAGGTAGGGAAACCTACGAGCCACTATCCAAGTTTACAAGATTGTTAGAACAAGAGGATCAAGATGGGTATACCCCTAAGACGAGAACAATTGAAGGAATCACGGGGGCAACCTATCGGAAGGCATGGAATGACAATATGGGCAAGTCCCGAATTGGACAAGTGGTAGGCCAGTCATTTAAGGAAACCTCAACAGTTGAATAGGGGGGAAATCGCTTATGTCTATAAATATAGACACAACTGAGGAAGACTTTGCCAAAAAAAAAACACAAAAAAAAGAAGAAGAAAACAAATAATACAAAAAAAAAATAAAAAAATAGAGCCAAGCTCGAAGTCAAATGCACATACCAAGCAGGGAAAGCTGGTTACGTCCAGATCATCAGGCAAGCTGTTATTTTCTGTATTGGGGGAATAAATGTCACTAGACCAAGAACTTGTATTTTTATCATCATCAACACCTCAAAAGGTACTGATCCGGTCTAGATACCGGCCCCCATACTTGTGACGTCAGACTGATCTCATATAAGGAAAACCGGTGTCCAGGTTCAACGTTACCACACCGGATATCCGTTGTCTGGTCATTCGCCCTCACTCCACGACAGCATCGTTCATTTTAGCTGTAACGGTTCTATGTTCATTGATACAGGATATTTATATAATTGTTAGCTTTTCCCTCATAGCAAGAGAAGAGCCTTTGATAACTTATCAACGAAGACACTGTTTGTAGCAAAATACGTCACATCAATGGCTTCAGAAAGTAAGTGGGCGTGTCAGCAGATTATGCGGAAAAGGTGATTATCCTCTCCTTTCCCTAGAGGATTGTACTCTGATAATTGACCTACCCTCCTGACACATTCGGAAAGTCGAGCCACTTTTATTGACACAATATACACGCTATCAGAGCTGAGGGACCCACCTGTATTCAACGACTCATTTTCTCACGTACAACTATAAGTAGCATATTTCAACACACATGCATGGTATCGTTGTTCTATCTCACACTTTACTGTTACTACGCTTGAGTATTCATTCAGTTCATACACTCTTCTAACTTGAGTGTCGGAGAATCTTCGCAGGTGGCACCACCTTTCGCCCCCTACAACGCGAATCGTTGGTGTAAAGGATCTCCAGGACAACAAGACCGGCCTCTCCCACTGAGAGACCGGATTAATACATCGGATATACACAGTTCTGGTGTGCAAACCCTAAAAACACCTGCATCCTTGTGGCTGGTCCCACACCGGATCCTAGACCCCGGTCCAGACCAGTTCATTGGCACGCCCGGTGGGACTCGATAGAGTTATTCCCATTTTCGCAGAAGTTAGGTTGTCACAATGGAAGGTGATGGGAGAGATTTCATGGAAGGTCACGTGGAGGATGTGACCCATCAACAGGCTGGGAGGAGACTCGTCTTCGAATCCCCTGCAACTCAAACCCGAAGGATGGTGCAAGTGCAGACGCCTGACCCTCGCGATGAGGTTATCAGGCAACTGAAGGAGGAGCTGATGGAGTTAAAGCGAGAGAGAGGAGGAGCTGGGGACAGAGTAGTATCTCATGCAGAGGATGCTCACCATGCATCAGTGAGGGATAGATCTACCACCCTCCAGTATTCGAAGATCCCCACATATGAAGAGAGGGAGCAAACGCAGGACTCTGGTGATAGAGTCAGTATCAGGAGAAGGGAGCAGGCGGTGGTAACTTCAGGGACATACAAGCTTAGTGTCCCTTTCTCAAGAAGGTTGATGAGTATTGTCATTCCAAAACATTTGTAAACAACTCAGCCATTGTCGATTGGGAAGTATAATGGAGAGACCGACCCCACTAAGCATTTGGATGCTTATGTTTACGAAGCTATGTATCTGGGAGCAGACGAAGATGTCATGTGCAGAATGTTCCCAAGGACGTTGACGGAGGAAGCTCTTAGCTGGTTTAAAAGTTTGCCCTCAGGATCTATAGACTCTTGGGAGGAAATGGCTGCTGCATTCGAAAGCCATTTCGTCATCTCCAGGGATATCCCAAGAACTTCTCACACCCTGGCCCAGATAAGGCAGGGAGAAACTGAGACTCTTAAGGAGTTCCTGAAAAGGTTTTACAAGGAGGCTGCGTTGGTCCCTAACCTCACGGAGGCCATACAACTCCATATTGTAGTGGAAGCTCTTCAGCCAGGTTCAGCCTTTGCCCTGTCTTTGGCAAAGAGCCCACCTACAACCTTCGAGGAGTTTCGAAGGAAAGCTTCCAAATATGTGGGTATAGAGATGCATCTAGAGGCAACTGCAGCAAGAGTAAAGCCTTCTGCACCCGCTCAGCAGCCACGGAGAGAAAAGGAGAGAGCGAGGCCCGAGAAGCATACCTTTAGAGAAGACTTTGTGAATGCTCGTCAGCATCCACGAGATAGGCGCGTATCATCGTTTGATCACTATGCTCCGTTGAACACCAGGCACTCACAAATCATGAGGGAGGTTGGTTGGCCAACTTTGAATGTCTTTGGTATAAGGAAGCCAGCTCCAGCTAAGAGGGGCGGTAACCCACGTAAATACTGCACTTTCCATGAGCAGACAGGGCACAACACTGATGAGTGTAAGGCGTTAAAGAATACGGTGGAAACTCTCATTCGGGAAGGAAAGCTGAAGCAGTATTTGTTTAAGGAGAAATCTATGGATGAGCCTCACAGGATGGAAAAAAGGAATAGAGATCCTGATGATGAAGATGATAATACACGCAACCCAGCAAGGAAGTTCACTGCGGCTGAGAAGCAAAAAGGGGTAGTGATTGCTGAAGGTGCCCAACAAAGTAATATGCCCCAACAGCAGAGACAGGGCAGACGAGAAGTGATTGAGATGATAGCTGGAGGATTTACGGGAGGAGGAACATCAATCACAGCGTGAAAGAACCACCATAGGATGATTCTGTCAGTCCAGGGTAAACCGAGGGATAACCGCCCTTTCAGGGACGGAGTGACAGCCCCGACGGTATCATTTACAGATGATGACTTTGGCCCAACAATTCCAGGAGGAGATGATGCAGTAGTGATTGTGGCCGTCATAGCTAATAAGGACGTCAAGAGGATCCTCGTCGATCAGGGAAGTTCTTGTGATGTTATCTTTTATAATTGTTTCAAACGAATGGGTTTCAGTGATGCAGATTTACAACCATACACACAAGAACTCACAGCGTTTAACGGAGCCAAGCAACCTACCAAGGGATACCTCGACACTTTGATTTCTTTTGAAGGGGAGCCCGGTGCAAGAACGGTCAAGTCGAGAATTCTGGTGATTGATGTGGAATCCCCGTACAACGGTATCATAGGCCGTCCAACATTGAACGCTATGGAAGCAATTGTATCCACCCCTCATCTCTTGATCAAATTTATCGACAAGGACAACGCTGTGTCCTCACTCCGCGGAGATCAGGAGATGGCTCGATATTGTTATAATCTGAGCCTCAACATGGTTAAGTTGGATGTATTCAACAAGAAGAGGAAGTTGAACGACGGAGGAACAGCGGCAGGGTCTGTCAGTCTTATTGACCTAGACCCCAGAGCGGAATTGAAGATTGATCCACTCAATCCATCTAAGCCCACACCAGATGGTGGTTCCAGGGATGTCGTATTGGGAGATTCCCCAGAGAAGGTCACGCACATCAACGATAAGCTGGAGTCTGCTATGGAGCAACGCTTGTTAGCCCTTTTGCAGGAATTCAAAGACCTTTTCGCATGGACAACAGCAGATATGCCGGGGATGGATCCTGAGTTCTGTTGTCACAAACTTGCAGTATATCCTGAAACTAGACCGGTGGCTCAGAAGAAGAGGAGGTTGGGACCGGAGAAGCAGAGGGCGGCTTGTGAGCAAACAGAGGAGTTGTTGAAAGCAGGTTTTATAAGGGAGATACGTTATTCATCTTGGCTTTCTAATGTGGTCATGGTGCAGAAGGCTAACGGCAAATGGAGGATGTGTACAGATTATGTGGATCTTAACCGTTGCTGCCCTAAAGATCCGTATCCCCTGCCCAACATCGATCGCATGGTGGATGATTCATCTGGTTACCAATATCTCAGTTTCATGGATGCCTATTCGGGGTACAACCAGATTCCGATGTGGGAGGGAGACTAGGAGAAAACTGCCTTTATTAATGACCGCGGTGTTTTCTGCTACACCGTCATGCCTTTTGGACTAAAGAACGCCGGCGCTACCTACCAGCGCATGATTAACAAAGTCTTTGAAGGGATGCATACAAGGCTGGTCGAAGTTTATATTGATAATATCATAGCCAAAACGCCCGCTGGAGGAGACCACATTGAAGATCTACGCCAAGTTTTCACTAGGCTTCGGCAATACAGCATGAGGCTAAATCCTTTAAAGTGCACCTTCGCAGTTCCAGCAGGAAAATTCTTAGGATTCATGTTGACTCAACGAGGCATTGAGGCTAACCCCGGGAAATGTCAAGCAATCCTGGACATGCAGAGTCCTAAATGTTTGAGGGAGGTCCAGTCATTGAACGGGAAAGTGGCCGCTTTAGCTCGTTTCATGCCTAAGATGGCGCACAGGTCCCTTCCCTTGTATAAGGCGTTGAAGAAACACAAGAATTTTGAATGGGGAGAGGAACAGGAGCAAGCCTTCCAGCAGCTCAAAGCCGTTCTCTCGAGTCCACCAATTCTTGTTAAGCCTGATCCAGGCGAAACGTTAATCTTATACTTGGCAATATCCGATGAAGCTCTAGGCGTGGCCTTGGTGAAAGAAACCCCTGAAGGGCAGAGACCGGTGTACTTTACTAGTAAAACGTTTCAGGGGGCGGAAGGAAGGTATCAGAAGATTGAGAAAGACGCCTTGGCAGTTGTTTGGGCGTCACGACGGTTGAGGCCTTATTTCCATGCGCACCCAGTATTGGTAAGAACGGATTTGCCACTCCGTTCAGTACTCAGCAAGCCAGACCTCGCTGGAAGGATGATAAAATGGTCTATTGAGCTATCTGAATTTGAGATTTCATATGAGCCTCGAGGAGCCATCAAGGCACAAGTGTTGGCCGATTTTGTAGTGGAAATGACTGGGGCAGACCCGGCCACCCCTCGAGCGCATTGGACCATCTACGTCGACGGTTCGTCGAACAGCAAAGGTTGTGGAGCAGGTGTGGTGGTAGAAAGTGATGACGGCGTACACTTAGAAATTTCCCTCCGATTCAATTTCAAGACCTCCAACAATCAAGCTGAATACGAAGCATGTTTAGCAGGCCTCCGTGCGGCGATTGACATCGGAGCATCAGCAGTTACACTCTGCAGTGATTCCCAGCTGGTGATTTCGCAAATCCAGGGGGAGTACCAGGCGAAGGAACCACAACTTCAATTGTACTTGAATTGTGTTAATGAGTTGAAGGGCAGATTTGAAGTTTTAGAGTTCAAGCATGTGCCCAGGGAAGAAAATACCAGAGCGGACATCTTGTCAAGATTGGCAAGTACAAAGCAGCCTGGTAGCACAACAACGGTGGTTCAAAGCACTTTGACATCACCCAGTATACCTCTGTATCCTTCTCTAAATGCTGTCATGGTGAGCTATCCATATGAGGATTCTTGGGTCATCCCCTATATTCGTTATCTGGCTGATGGTCAACTTCCCACTGACGAGAAGGAAAGGAGACGAGTAAAGAAGGAGTTGCCATATTTTACTATGGTCGATGGTGTTCTCTACAGAAGGGGATTCTCTGTCCCGTATCTTTCATGTTTAAGAGAGGACGAAGTTCAAGCGGTCTTAACTGAGGTACACGAGGGGCAATGTGGGCACCACGCTGGAGGCCGAAGCCTAATGAGAAAAGTCCTCAGGGCTGGATACTGGTGGCCCACTGTGAAGCAGGATTCTGCAGACTTCGTGAGGAAGTGCGACGCTTGCCAAAAATTCTCCAATCTCCACCATACACCGGCCCAAGAGTTATCTTCATCTGCTGTGCCTTGGCCGTTCTACCAATGGGGCCTTGATATTCTGGGTCCGTTTCCCACTGCGCCAGGAGGTATCAAATACTTGATTGTGGGGGTAGACTACTTCACCAAATGGATCGAGGCAGAACCAGTAGTGCATATCACTTCTGCACGTACAAGACGTTTCATGTACGAAAATATCATTGCTCGGTTCGGGGTGCCAGGGCGGATTGTGACTGACAACGGCACACAGTTTACAGACAAAAAGTTCACGGATTTACTTGAAGGACTGGGGATAGTCCAGATATTTTCATCTGTTGAACACCCCCAGACCAATGGGCAAGCAGAGGTAGCTAATCGAGAGGTGCTAAAGGGGTTAAAGAAGCGTCTGGGAGAAGCGAAGGGAGGATGGACTGACCAGTTATGTCATGTTCTATGGGCATACCGCACTACGCCTCATTCTTCAACTAACGAATCCCCATACCGGTTGGTGTACGGGGTTGAGGCGATGATCCCAGTTGAGTTACAAACAAGATCGGCTCGTGTTGAGTATTTTTCAGCAGAAGATAACAACGCCAACTTAGCATCAGAGCTGGACGTCCTCCAAGAGTTGAGGGAAAAGGCTTTCGTCAGAGATCAGGCAATAAAAGCAAAGGCTGCACTCCGGTACAATAAACGTGTCCAGTACAGAGCTTTTAACACCGGAGACCTTGTTCTGAGAAAGGCCAGTGTGGGGAATAAGTTCGCTCATCAAGGAAAGCTAGCACCAACGTGGGAAGGACCTTATAGAGTTTCGGAGGTGACTGGAAAGGGATCATACCGATTGGAAGAACTTGATGGAACCCCAATCCGCAACAAATGGAACACTCAGAATTTACGAGTGTATTACAGCTAGTTGGCAAGACGGCGTGTACTCTTTTTCCTTACTTGAGTTTTTTCCCACTGGGTTTTCTCAAGAAGGTTTTAACGAGGCATGGCCCCAACGATGCTCTTTGTGTAATCTATATTCAATTTTAATAAGAATACACTTTCATCGCCCTATCATTCTCACTTTTCTTATGTGTTATGATTTAAAGCCGTAGTTTAATACGCATACACCTCAGGACGGATGAACGCAACTACCTATTTTGTAGTTAATGAGATAATTCCTCGAAGAACGGAGGGAGACCCCCCAAGTCAGATGATGTAATTCCTTGAGGTGGAATGGGTTGTAGGGCTGGTCCTTTTTCAAGGCCACAAACCGAACCCCATTCGAAGACTACATGGGTTGTAGGGCTGGTCCTTTTTCAAGGCCACAAACCGAACCCCATTCGAAGACTACATGGGTTGTAGGGCTGGTCCTTTTTCAAGGCCATAAACCGAACCCCATTCGAAGACTACATGGGTTGTAGGGCTGGTCCTTTTTCAAGGCCACAAACCGAACCCCATTCGAAGACTACATGGGTTGTAGGGCTGGTCCTTTTTCAAGGCCACAAACCGAACCCCATGCGAAGGCTTGGGCGCAGTAGGCCGGTTCACACAGAAAACCACGCTGAACCCCGAGTAACGGGCGCAGTAGGTTCAGGATTAGCCCTGATCCAAACCCCGTGTTGAAGGCTTGGATTGTAGGATTGCACCGAATTCCAAGTACGGTCAGTAGGATCGAACCGAACACCGTGTGAAGACTTGAGGTGTAGGACCAAACCGAAACTCAAGAGAAAGGTATAAAGCCTACCCTTGCCAAAGCTATACAAAATTCAAAGACAATATCCGTCCTCAATTGCGGAATATACATCCCAGAGCGGTTGAACGCTAATGTACCTGCTCTACATCTTCGAGGACAGATAAGCATTTCTATCTTTTTAAGAAGTTAAAAGGTAATCCTTGAGATAAAATTCCCCTTCCCAATGTACTTACACTTGGGGACAGGGCATGTTTTCACTTAATTGTCACTTATTCGATACTATTTGTTGTCTTAATCCGGTGTGATAAGTACGCGTTAAGCAGCTAAGTAACCACACAGAACGGATTTGTAAAGCATTAAAAACAATAAAGTGTTTGGTACAGCACTAAGATATCCAACAATCATACATTCGACGCAAGCAGTTGAAGAAAAGCAACAGTGAATTTTATTTCCAAGAATAAAGAAATTATTCAGGTTACAAGGTAGTTAAAACTGGAGCTGATCCCAGTACACAGCTATGAATAAAGCATAAATTAAGGGGCCGGTGCTTGATCCTCCGCAGTGGGCACTCCTCCCTTCTCCGCTTTGTCCTCCATTCCAGTTTGGGCACCTTCTTGTGCTTCAGCTCCAGAGGCAGCAGTGGACGTTGTAAGCTCCATACTTTGGCCTTCTGGGAGGGGAGGCAGTTCGTACAGAGATGCATGGGGCTCGTGGTGCGATCCGTCCTTATGAACTTCTACAAGTCTTCCCCCATGGAACTCGAAGAACGGATCTAATCCGTATAGATTCAGCTTTACTCCAGGGTTACGATAATAGACTTGACGAAGGGCCAGGCCGAAAGATTCATACGCCACATTTTTGCATATATCCAAGGCTTTGGCAGCCTTGGCCTTTGCAGCAGCTAGTCTTCTTTGAACCTTGGCATAATCCTCTTCTGAAGGCCCGGCACTCGCACCACCCTTTTTGAGTTCATCAATTTGGGCTTACATCTCTTTCCGAATAGACTCCCACTCCCCAAGGTCCTTGTTGCGACCCTCCTCCATAACTTTGAGATCGTCAGCAAGCTTAGCCGATCTCTTCTTCTCCAGTTGCAGTTCTTCTTCAAGGAGGGGTATGGATTTGTTTTTCTTCTGGAGGTCGGCAACTTCCCGCTCTAGGGCCTTGTTCGCAAAATGAACTTGGCTTGCCTCTTCGGTCTTCCTCTGGAGCGTTTCTTTAGCTTTCTTCAATTCTGATTCCACCCCTCTGTGAACTTCAGCTTGCTTAGCCGCGAATTTCTCCTTCACCGCGAGTTCGGTCTCAAGTTTTTCAACCTGATCCATATAGTCAGCTTTCTCGCTCAGGGATTCAAGCAGGCCTGACAGTTCATCAAGTTGCCAACGCCCAGCCTTGCAAGCACCTCGGACCCCAGCAGCGTCGAGGGAAGGGCGGAGGCAATACCGTGCCTTTGGGAGAGTAGGAGGCATAGATCCTTGAAACCACAAATAAGGAGAAAGGAAGGAGTCACGCGGAGGATCAAACGCCGGAGGAGGACCGTTCCCAGAATCCGGTTCCGAAGCATTTTGAGAAGAAGGTGCAGAGAACTCAGGAACGGGTTCCTTTCCCTTGTTCTTCTTTAATTCAGCTTCTTCGGCCGTCCTCTGACGCTTCTTCACAGGGTCATCAGAGGAGGGCTTCTCTTGATCAGCCTTCTTTACAAGATGCCTCTTCTTCTTCTTTTTCTCTGGGACGGCCTCCTCGCCACCCGCTCCAGCGGCCTCAGTTGCTTCCTCGGTTTCCTCCTCATCGAAGAGAGGAATCTCATCTCCTACTGCAGAAGTCAGAGGAATGAGGGGAGTTTTAGTGGCGTTCCTCTTCGCCTGGATGTCATTTTCTTCAGAAGAGGAGTCATCGTCAGCCATCATGGTCCTTAACGACAACATCTCTGGGCAGGCTTTTTCAATTTGTTCTGCAAAACAAGGAAAGTTGAATAAGCATACAAGGAGAAAAATAACTAGAGCGGAATAACCATACAATACAAAGAGAATAAGAGCGGATGTTATGGAGGTAGGTGTTTCTGATGCCATCCTCGGCCAAGAGAAGACGGCTGGAAAACCCTTTGAGGGTCTTTGAGGCCGTCTGCAGGGCGCTCAAGACCTCAACAGAATGAGGGGAAAGTTCGCTCTCATCTATATAATAAGCACGGCTCATAAGAAGAAAATGCTCGTGCGTCCAGCTAAGGGGAAACTTGGTAAACCCCTCTTTATTCCGCCAAAAGACTGGCTTATTTGGCTTGATCTGGACCCGCGTGTAGTAGTGTTTGAAGGAGCGCCCATCTACCTTTGCGGACTCCGTATAAGATTTGAAATTTACAACCCTTGAGTCACTACGGAGAGTAATGAACCCAAGACCGCCCTTCTTATTAGCTCGGCGGACCACTTGGCAATAGTAAAATAGCTTGGCCACAGTGGCGGAGAAGCCAAAATGCTCCCCCAAAACTTCCAGAGCCCGGACAAGACTCCAACCGTTGGGATGTAGTTGTGAGGGGGCACAGTCTAAGAAACGTAGGACGGCCATTTGGAAATCCGTCAGGGGAAAGCGTACTCCCAGCTTTAAGAAAACGAAGTCGTACATGTAGACCGACCTCGCGTCAGGGACGTTGTGGCATATTCTTTCAGAAGGATGCGGAGCCATCACAACGTATCGCGCTTTGTACTTCTTATCCGAGTATATCTTACAGCGGAAAGAAACCGTGCGCTCCTCCTCACTTGCATGGTGCGAAGGGATCTCTAAGAACTCCTCTTCCACCCAGCAGTAAGGTTTTTCCCTGTTAAGTTTCTCCCAATCAAGCCGGTGTGCCACAACATTGACACACCCTTCAGCAGAGCGGAGAAACGGCGTTTTTCCACGTCCTGGAAGATCCATGGTTGTGCAGGCGCGGTGGAATGCGTAGGTGCTGTGATAAAAAGCAACATTGTCAGAGAGATAACCCTCAGCACTTGACCCCTCATCAGAGCGGCTGGTAGCCCTCGAACCAAGGGGAACCTCAGAGCGACGAGAGGAAGAGGACGCTCGTGAGGAAGAAGCTTCGGCTCTCTCTGAGCGATGGCGCCCAGCCACAGGAGGATCCCCTGGAATCCTCCCACCACGGTGGCTAAGGGGGGCACGAGAGCCAAACCTCCCTCTATTTGAAGGACCAGCGTGTCCTGCTCTAGGGCGCATGATGGAAATAGAATGATTAAAATTGCAAGGAGTTGAAGGGAAGGAAGGTTACCTAAAGGAAGAGGATCTTTGAGAAGTTGAAGGCGACAAGGAAATTCCAAGGAAATTCGAGCAGAGTTTCACTAAGTTTGAGAGCAAGGATGGATTCCTAAATCTGCTAAGAGTTCCTTTTATAGGTAACGAAGAAACACAGTGTTTCATCGAAGGTCACAAGGCTTGCATCAAAACGCAACCCTTTCAAATTGAAACGACTCCGTCGTTTCATTACAAACGGGCGCGAAAAAAGTAACGTTTCAGTAAACGTTTTGGCAAAATGGGCCCCCACACAGTTTGAATCCAAGCCCAATAAGCCCAATCGACGGTTACATTCTTGGGCAATGATGGCTCTCGCATAAAAAACGCATTTATTGTCTAATCATGCTGTGCGCATTTAATGCCTACCAACCACTTTTCGAATACCAAGAGTTTCGATTTTCAAAGACTCTTGGGATTTCCATTGCTTATTTTTATGCTGTCTGAATCCGTTGTACGCAACGCGAGAAGGGTGGTCACTCGTTTACTAGAGCGGACGCCACCGAGCTCCCAGAGACTTACAAGAATGTACTACCGGCATCTAGACTTCTCTCAAGAGTTGTGTAGCTCATATGAGCAACTTAACAGTCCCTCATACAAGCTAGGGGACAGATGATCCGGTCTAGATACCGGCCCCCATACTTGTGACGTCAGACTGATCTCATATAAGGAAAACCGGTGTCCAGGTTCAACGTTACCACACCGGATATCCGTTGTCTGGTCATTCGCCCTCACTCCACGACAGCATCGTTCATTTTAGCTGTAACGGTTCTATGTTCATTGATACAGGATATTTATATAATTGTTAGCTTTTCCCTCATAGCAAGAGAAGAGCCTTTGATAACTTATCAA
Source organism: Clitoria ternatea (assembly GCA_037962975.1). Taxonomy (NCBI): domain Eukaryota; kingdom Viridiplantae; phylum Streptophyta; class Magnoliopsida; order Fabales; family Fabaceae; genus Clitoria; species Clitoria ternatea. Next base: position 305,315,262 of record CM075669.1, read on the forward strand.
CGAAGACACTGTTTGTAGCAAAATACGTCACATCAATGGCTTCAGAAAGTAAGTGGGCGTGTCAGCAGATTATGCGGAAAAGGTGATTATCCTCTCCTTTCCCTAGAGGATTGTACTCTGATAATTGACCTACCCTCCTGACACATTCGGAAAGTCGAGCCACTTTTATTGACATAATATACACGCTATCAGAGCTGAGGGACCCACCTGTATTCAACGACTTATTTTCTCACGTACAACTATAAGTAGCATATTTCAACACACATGCATGGTATCGTTGTTCTATCTCACACTTTACTGTTACTACGCTTGAGTATTCATTCAGTTCATACACTCTTCTAACTTGAGCGTCGGAGAATCTTCGCAGGTGGCACCACCTTTCGCCCCCCTACAACGCGAATCGTTGGTGTAAAGGATCTCCAGGACAACAAGACCGGCCTCTCCCACTGAGAGACCGGATTAATACATCGGATATACACAGTTCCGGTGTGCAAACCCTAAAAACACCTGCATCCTTGTGGCTGGTCCCACACCGGATCCTAGACCCCGGTCCAGACCAGTTCAGGTACGTTATTCCTCATGCTCATGTAACCAAGGAAATAGTCTATCAGATTGAGTTATTGCATCATCAAGGGCATAATAAAAAAAAACAAAAAAAGGTGGCAAACAAAAAAATGAAAAAAATGAAAAAATCCAAAAATGAAATCAAAAAAAAAGAAAAAAAAAGAAAAAAAAGGGCCAAAATGATAACTCAGAGTAATTCTCTCGTTGATGCTAAAAGACTCACCAATATTTCCTTGGGTACATGGCATAGGAGTAGAGTCTCCTATTTGAGAAGACATCAGTTCCCCAAAGGATCCAAACTCAATTTGGAAAAAGTTAGGCAGACTCAGCTGGACTGTGATCAGTTTTAACCCTTTACTGTAAAGGATGCAGCCAAAAATAAGAAGAAGAGAAAAAAAACACAAGAAAAAAAAAAGCTCGCTAGGTTGAAAACCTGAAAGGGCGGCCTAGGCAAAAGTTAGAGCAACCCAGTGAGTCGAAAACCTGAAAAGGCTGCTCGGGTAAAATTAGGGTCAAGATTTTGGCAGAGTAGCTAAAGCTCCCAATGCAAAACATGCAAACTGGGGCCATGTGGACCATGGTCGAACTACCCTCTCAAAGGCAGAGTTGAACGATGTACTTGAGGTCGTGACGCAGGATTAAGGTTCTCACTAGTCTCAGGAATTCACTGGAGGATCCTTGAACTTTCCTGATCTTGACCTGTCCTATGTAACTTCATTTCATCCCATCTATTTTCCCTATTGTCCGTTCTCTGTTTGACATACATGAATAAAGTTCATCCTTTTTCGATACGTGTTATGAATTGCATTGATTTGATAAAACATTGTGTTTTTTATAAAAATAAAATGAAAGAATGGTGAACATTTAAAGTCGTGAGGAACGAGACGCTCCCACTACTCGACCTCGTCTTAGACAATCATCGTGAAGACTCAGCCAGGCATGCGCTTCAAAGCTATGATCGCCTTTTTGATTCTCCTCTGTCCATGAGTTATCCTAAGGACCGCGGCTTCACAGGACCTACCCAGTTTTTGAATGCATCGTTGCACTATTTACCCTTTTTCTGCAGGTTATTGTAACGGACGGTCATGTCAAGCTCTGACGCCTTAATCAAGACCTTTTCCTTAATGGAACCGCAGCTGCCAAAACTAGAATCATTCAAGTTCCCCTTGATCGCCAAAGTTGGCACTTCTCAGAATTCCTTATTCAATCTCCAAAGCAGGCACCGTTCTAAACCTCTTTCGCCAAAGTTGGCAATCTTCAAGGTCTCCCACTCAACTCCAAGATCAGCACCTCTCAAATTTTCATCCCTAGTGAAATCAATCGCCAAAGTTGGCGCTTCTCAAGATCTCTTCCCCAAATGAATCCCAAACTTTACGTTCTCCATCAAAGAACAGTATCTCGAATCACCCAAATTCTTCCCCAATGGAACTACATTTTCTTCAAAACATCTCAAACTGGGGCATCTCCCTAGATTTCTTCTATTCTAGTCAAGAAGCAGTACCCTGAGATCCCTTCAATCTTCCTAACTGGGGCATCTCCCCCAGATTTCTTCTATTTTAGTCTAAGGAAAATTCCCCAAGATTCCTTTAAATCATCTCAAACTGGGGCATCTCCCCAGGTTTCTTCTGTTCCAGTCAAGGGGTAATTCCCCAAGAACCTTCAATCATGTCAAACTGGGGCATCACCCCGAGCCTTTAGGTCCAGCGAGTTAATTCGGACGAGACGTCCCGTTAGCTCCCCAACCTTTACATTTCCTGCCAACAGTGAGTTAATTCGGACGAGACGTCCTGTTAGCTCCCCCAATCTCCGTATTTGCCGTCGACCGAGGGTCAATCCCACACTTTAGCTTCCAGCCGCCTATCAAGGCATCCTTTATTTCCCAGCCGCCTATCAAGGCATCCTTCATTTTCTATCCGCCTATTCAGGCACCATTTGCTTCCTGTCCGCCTATTCAGGCATCCTTTACTTTCTGCTCGCCTATTCAGGCACTCTTTACTTTCTGTCCGCCTATTCAGGCCATTTACTTTTCGTTTGCCTATTCAGGCATCCTTTATTTTTCATTCGCCTATTCAGGCATTCCTTTCCTTTCCTGTCTGCCTATTCAGGCATCCTCTACTTTCAGTTTGCCTATTCAGGCACTCTTTACTTTCTGTCCGCCTATTCAGGCACCATTTACTTCCTGTCCGCCTATTCAGGCATCCTTTACTTTCTGCTCGCCTATTCAGGCACTCTTTACTTTCTGTCCGCCTATTCAGGCCATTTACTTTTCGTTCGCCTATTCAGGCATCCTTTATTTTTCATTCGCCTATTCAGGCATTCCTTTCCTTTTCTGTCCGCCTATTCAGGCATCCTTTACTTTCTGTCCGCCTATTCAGGCACCATTTACTTCCTGTCCGCCTATTCAGGCATCCTTTACTTTCCATTCGCCTATTCAGGCACTCTTTACTTTCTGTTTGCCTATTCAGGCATCCCTTTACTTTCCATCCGCCTATTCAGGCATTCCTTTCCTTTCCTGTCCGCCTATTCAGGCATCCTTTACTTTCAGCTCGCCTATTCAGGCACTCTTTACTTTCTGTCCGCCTATTCAGGTTGTTTACTTTTCGTTTGCCTATTCAGGCATCCTTTATTTTTCATTCGCCTATTCAGGCATTCCTTTCCTTTCCTGTCCGCCTATTCAGGCAGCATTTACTTTCTGTCCGCCTATTCAGGCATCCTTTACTTTCCATTCGCCTATTCAGGCACTCTTTACTTTCTGTCCGCCTATTCAGGCATCCTTTACTTTCCGTCCGCCTATCCAGGCATCCTTTATTTTTCAGGCATTCCTTTTCTTTTTTGTTCGCCTATTCAGGCCTCCTTTTCATTTTCCAGTTCGCCTTTTCAGGTACCCTTTACTTTTTGTTCGTCTATTTCTAAAAAAAAAAAATCAAAAAAAAATGGTGTTGGTCCGATGTTGACACTAGGTGGATGAGGTTCTCTCTATTCCAAGACATGGGTGGTAGTTCAAAGGGCGGTGTCATGACCCTCAAATCGAGTAAACTAGGAACCATGAATTAGGTCACAAGGGACGGTGTCCCAGTGGTTACACCGGTTACTACTTTGGGGCGTAACAAACGGTATCATGAAACCTACCTCGGATAGAATTGGATCCAGGGTTTAAGTTGCTAAGGCCGATGTCATGCACAATACACCGGCCATTCAAAAGGGAACAAGTTGAGGACGGGGTGGTCATGATGCTCTAATCCGAGGTTCTATACTTTGCAAGGACGATGACCGGTTGATGGGTCCCATCTATCCCCTACATCGGTGTTCTTGTCTTTACTCCCTTTTCACCTCGGAAATACGAAGATTCCGTATTTCTCTTGTGAAAAAGGAGTAAAGAGGGGCATCTGTGAACACCTATTTCGGTCCGACCCAAATGGAAAAGACACCGGTCCCAAATGGAAATATAACCAGTCCAAATTCCAAAAGGGGGGAACACCCACTCCGCCCAACCGTCCTCACCTCAACACTCCGCCCAACCGCCCTCACCTCAAGAGTCCGCCCAAACGTCCTCACCTCCCAGTCCACACCGTCCCAACATCTCTCAGTCCACACCGTCCCAACATCTCCCAAACACCACACCGTCCCAATACTTCCAATCCACACCGTCCCAACATCTCCCAAACACCACACCGTCCCAATACCCCAAAAACCATACCATCCCAACATCTCCCAAACACCACACCGTCCCAATACTCCCAATCCACACCGTCCCAACACCTCCCAGTCCACACCGTCCCAACATCTCCCAGTCCACACCGTCCCAACACCTCCCAGTCCATACCGTCCCAACATCTCCCAATCCACACCGTCCCAACATCTCCCAAACACCACACCGTCCCAATATTCCCAATCCACACCATCCCAACACCTCCCAGTCCACACCGTCCCAACATCTCCCAATCCACACCGTCCCAACATCTCCCTAAACACCACACCGTCCCAGCCTCCTAAACCCAATATATCTTCCCAACATTTCCTGAATCTCCTTACCACTGTTCGGTCCTTCAACCCCATATCCACACCAACAGAATCCACACCGGTCAACATCTGTAAGCTGCTCCCTCAACGACCTCACCACCAGTTCTGTTCTGTGTTCTTTCCTTTCATTTTTTTTATTATTAAGCGTTCATTTGCTGAGTTTGTATTTTCTGGATTTGTTTACTTTCCTAAAGTTCATCCAGTTAAATTTCTTTTTACTTTGTAATAATAATAAAAAATAAATGTCTCTCGTGTTTTCTTTGAAATCTAGATAAAGTCAAAAAAAAAGAGAAGGAAACAAATCATTTTTAGTCAGTGTCGTACGGAAAATACTTCCGTCTACACAATCTCTTTAAGATCCGTGCACGTGCGAAGCACTTCGCCTTGTATGGATTCTTCATAAAAATGATTCCCATCAATATCTTCCTAATCTTTTCCTAAAAAAAACACTTAAAGAACTACGTGACCCTGATTTCTCGAAAGTTCGAGAATACGTAGGAGCGGGAAACAGTTCCTGTCGGGCCCACCTTTCTTTACTTAATTTTTTAGAGTTTTTTTTTGTCTTGCCATCAAAAGGGAGGAGCGAGGTTAATTTGGACGAGACGCCCTGTTAATCTCATTTTTTTTAATATTTCTTTTAAAAGGAGGAGCGAGATTAATTTGGACGAGACGTCCTGTTAATCTCATATTTTTAATATTTCTTTTAAAAGGAGGAGCGAGATTAATTTGGACGAGACGTCCTGTTAATCTCATCTTTTTATATCTCTTTAAAAGGCGGAGCGAGATTAATTTGGACGAGATGTCCTGTCAATCTCATGTAAATATTTTGTGTTGATCTTTGTTTATATTTTTTTGTTTATTTTGTCGTTCCATACATTTTTCTTTTTTATGAAGAAGTTAAAATAATTATTGGGTTAATTATAATGCGCGCTATCAAATTGAGGTAACCGTTTTTATAACGGACAGTTGTGAGGTGCTAATACCTTCCTCACCTGTAATCAGACTCCCGAATCATGGAATCTCATTTTTATAACCAGTGCTTTAACAAAAGGTTTTTTCCATTATTTTATCCTAAAAAATATTGGTGGCGACTCCCTGTTTATCATTTTAAAACTGTTTCGAGGGTCGGCCGCGCCGCCGCGATCCCGGTCGCGACAATGGGACACTGAGCTTATACGTCCCTGAAGTCACCACCGCCTGCTCCCTTCTCCTGGAGCTGACTCTATCACCAGAGTCCTGCGTCTGCTCCCTCTCTTTATATGTGGGGATCTTCGAATACTGGAGGGTTGTAGATCTATCCCTCACTGATGCATGGTGAGCATCCTCTGCATGAGACACTACTCTGTCCCCAGCTCCTCCTCTCTCCCGCCTCAACTCCATCAGCTCCTCCCTGAGTTGCCTGATAACCTCATCGCGAGGGTCAGGCGTCTGCACTTGCACCATCCTTCGGGTTTGAGTTACAGGGGTCTCGAAGACGAGTCTCCTTCCAGCCTGTTGATGGGTCACATCCTCCACGTGACCATCCACGAACTCTCTCCCATCGCCTTCCATCGTGACAACCAAACTTCTGCGAAAATGGGAATAACTCTAACGAGTCCCACCGGGCGTGCCAATGAACTGGTCTGGACCGGAGTCTAGGATCCGGTGTGGGACCAGCCACAAGAGTGTAGGTGTTTCTAGGGTTTGCACACCGGAACAGTGTATATCCGATGTATTAATCCGGTCTCTCAATGGGAGAGGCCGGTCTTGTTGTCCTGGAGATCCTTCACACCAACGTTTCGCGTTGCAGGGGGGCAAAAGGTGGTGCCACCTGCGAAGATTCTCCGACGCTCAAGTTAGAAGAGTGTAGGAACTCAGTGAATGCTTAAGCGAAATAGCAGCAAAGTGTGAGATAGAACAACGATACCATGCATGTGTATTGAAATATGCTACTTATAGTTGTACGTCAGAAAATGAGTCGTTGGATACAGGTGGGTCCCTTAGCTCTGATAGCGTGTATATTGTGTCAATCAGGGTGGCTCAACTTTCAGAATGTGTCAGAAGGGTAGGTCAATTATCAGAGTACGATCCTCTAGGAAGAGGGAAGGATAATCACCTTTTCCGCATAATCTGCTGACACATCCACTTGCTTTCTGAGGCTATTGACGTGACATATTTTGCTACATACAGTGTCTTCACTGATAAGTTATTAGGGGCTCTTATCTTGCTGTGACTGAAAAGCCAACAGTTATATAAATGTCCTGTGAAAATAAACAAAGAACCGTTATAGAGAAAATAAGTGGGGCAGTCGTGAGATGAGGACGGACGGCCAGACAACGGATATCCGGTGTGGTAACGTTGAACCAGGACACCGGTTTTCCTTATATGAGGTCAGTCTGACGTCAAAAGAATGGGGGCCGGTATCCAGACCGGATCAATATTATTTTCCTTCCTTATAATATTATTTTTATTTAAAATATTTAGTTTGTTTTGTTATCAATAATGTTTAAATAATATCATCATTAAAAGATTACACTAATAGACAATTATAAATATTATAAAGTATTATGTATATTATAATAAAATTTTCCAAGGCTATATAAAAAAAGATCATGTGTTCTTTTTTTTTGGACAATGATCATGTGTTCCTCTTTTTTTGGATAACAATGTGTTCTTCTTGGTCACCTGTGACAATGCATTTTTTTTGTGAATGACGTGTTTATAAAAAAGCCCAATAAGCCTTAGGAGACCATGGTTAGCCCGTAATCCTGCTAAGCCCATAAACAAGCGGGGAAAACCCATTACCACATGGCCCATTCTTTGTTGACTAAACAAAATTGTCTATTCATTTTAGCATTGTTTAAATTTACTTTTAAATATTTTTTAAAAAAATATTTTTTGTATAAGTATTTTTGTTCATTGTATTCCACAGATTTTGTTGGGCCTTGGGCCTTTTCTCTTAATGAAATATTCACTGTTTTATGACAAAAAAAAGTATTTTTTTAATAAGTATATCATAATTTCTATTTAAAATAAATTAAAATTTACTTATTTTTAACTTCTACTTATTTTTAAAATTTTAAATAAATACATCAAAACTTAAAATAACTATTTTTTTAATTAAAAAGTTATTTATATCTTAAAACAAGTTTAAACAAATGGTACGTTTGAAAGATTAGAAAAGTACGTGAAAATAACGAGAAATAATCCTATGTTTATTAAATTACAAATATCTTGCGGTATAATGTGTAAAAAGTATGAATATTTACAAATGAAATATTTAAATGGTCATTTAACATAGAGTGTGAAATGTGTAAAACTCAAGCCAAAAAATTCTTTTTCTATTATAAATAATGTTTTAAACATCATATCGGCCATTTAATTGATTAATTTATTAGTATAAGGTTGTTGAACTATTGCCAAATTGTTATTAATACAATAATATTTTTAATGAAGAAATTATATTATATATGAAATGATATTTAAAAAATGACGCTTTTAATAAAAAATATACTGTATCTGTAATAATTTTAATAAAAATTATATCTTACATAAAAATGTTAATAAATTAAATATATTATAATTTATTCACAACACTAGAAATTAAAAATAGCACAATATTTATAGAATTCTAATTTTCAAAGCTGCATACAAAAATCTAAAATACTACTCCAAGATACACAAAATTGTCAAAATATATTTTTTATTCAATCATTGAATACCTATTTAACCAATTTTTATCGGTTTGACCGGTTTGATTATACACTGATTTTTTATTTGAAAAAATACACACAAAAACCCAAACTACTACACAAACATAAAAAAAACCAATTTCTTTTTTATCTGTTGAAAATTAATGAAACTACCGGTTTGATTAATTTTTATTGGTTTGATTATGATTGAACTTTTATTTTAAATAGTCTAAATCTAGATGGATAACTAATTCATTAAAATTGAGTTAACTTGTTGGAAGTAACTTTTAAAAGAATGATTATGAGTTGGAAAAAATATCCAAATACAGGGAAAAGGTAAACATTTTTCTTGACTTTCTTACTAAATAATCCAAATGGTAATTATGTTTGGGTGAACCCGAATGAAAGAAACCGAATGAAAGAAACCGACAACATGGTACTTATCAAAATGCTTCTTTGATATCTTCAACGAATCAAATAACGCATGCTTCACTAACACTCTTCTCAAACCACATTATCATTGCTCATCATCCTCATTCGAAGATTTAGGTACCATAAAATATATAATCAATCACATATATCTTTTAAAAATCAATATTAATTTTTAATTTTTTTTTATTTTTATAATTTTATTTTTTCAATTACGTATTAAACAAACCCAAACACGCTGTGTTGATCTGGCTTTTTAAACTCTACCGTCCACCACGTGTGACATTGTGTCTGAAAATACATGCAATGCAAATACGAGCGTGTTTGGTGGATTCCTTGAATAGAGAAATCCTCAATTGGTTCGTGGAAGATTTTTGATACTACGGGTTAACGAAGTTTTGATTGTCTCTAACGGCGTGAAGAATTAACATCAACCTTTAAATTTTTCACTTCAACTTAATTCTGTTTCCCCAACTGCAAACCAAACACCCCTACATGTATTATGTCAGAGTTCTTGCATATTGGATCGTGTTTTTTTTTTTCCAACTCTCCTCAAAACGTTTATTGTAAGTGAAAATTATTCCCCAATTGGATTGAATCGTTAATAACTTTTAAAAAGCCAATAATTTAAAAGCAGAGTAAAAATAACAACTATTAGACCTGTGTTAATTAAGATCTTATTTTTCAAGACCTAACCTTAAAAGAGTAGAAAAGTTCTATAAACCTGTTTTACCAGGATACCATTTTTATTTTTAGTGCTGAATTTGGCAATTGTCAAAGAAATACGAAAGTGGCTCCTAATTTATACAAAAGACAATGATTTATTTGGAGATGCATAATTTGTTTGATATTTACACTAATATTATGGATAAATATGTTTGGAATGGTCAAAGTTTATGATAATTTTTCATGGTTGATTTTGTAATAACGGTAAAGGAGAGAATGAATAAAAATTAAAAGCAAGAGTAATAAAAAATAAGAAAGATGCCACAGAAAAAGAAACGTTATAAAGGCACAAAGCATTTTGTCGAAGGCTGACCCAACAAATTACGAGTTAGTGGCAGACAATCAAAACGTCCTTTTCTGCATGTTGGACTTAAATTTTACTTTGTAAGAAGTTAATTTTTAATTAATTGATTAAATAAGATTCAAATATATTTAAAATCATTATCAATTATCGTTAACTAAATTTTATTTGCATAATTGATTACTAATTAAACACTCTCTCAAAACTGTGATTAGCCATTTCCCCCACTCACTGATTCATACTATTTTCTGCAGAATTCCAGCGTGTGTATTGTAATTTATAAGAGAATTTAAACAGTAATAAAAGATGTTAATGTATTGTTTTTCTTTTCATAAAAGGACACTATAAGATTTCAAATTTATCTTTTTTTTAATTTAAATTTAACTTTAATATTAATAGTAACATTTTTCAATATAATGGTAAATATGAAAAAAATGTTAATAGTTTTAGATAAATAAATATTGTCTTATAAACAGGAATAGATGAAGTATAAGATAAAACTTTAAAAAATAAATTTTTTATTTGAAATTATGTTAAAGCTCTTTAAAAATCACAAAACATTATTGTTAAATGAAGCTTTTCTTTTCATCTCTTATTTTAAAACTATTGGTTTTTCTCGAAAGACAAAGTAGGCTGAGACACGTTTTAATAGTTTTATAAATAAAATTTTGAAAGAATATTTTAACATTAATTTTTAATAAAGAATTATTTCTACTATTTTAATATGTGTCCTTAAACATATATTTTGAACACTCAGCAAAACAAATATTTTATTTCTCGTTTAGGTGATTTTTAATTTAAAAAAATTAAAACTTATTTTTTATTTTTTATTTCATGCTTTAATTTTATAGTTTTAAATTTTTAAAAGTTGTTAGTAAATTTTTTTGTTAATCTAAACTACATTGCTACAACAAGAAACAAAAATATAATCATGGTTGATTGTATAGGTAAGTTTCCCAATATATTTTAGAGCTTAACTTGGTTAGTAATAATACAATTATCAATTGTATACGTAAGTTTTACTACAAATTTATCTAAATATATTATTAGTAAATTGTTGATATATTTTTTAATTTTTTATATTTAATCACTGTTAAAATTTCTTGTCTCTCATAGAAAAAGTGTTTAGTGGGAAATCAAACTCAAACTCTTTATAAGAGTGAAAAATTAATTTTTTTAAGTCTCGTATGTTACTCATAGATATAAATGAAAAATTCTTTATAAAAGTGAAAAGTTAGTTTTGTTTTAAAGTTTTACGTCGAATATATTACTCAGTTTTGAATGAAAGACTTTGTATAAAGGTCTGCACAATATGTTTATATAAACCGTTTAAATTATAAAATGTCCAAACCCATATGTGATGATCTTTTTATTTTATAATAAAATATAGTTTAATTTTTTTTAACTATATACTTGTGAGGGGAGATAGTAGACTCTATATATATTGGGTTTAGTGTTTAGAGTTTAGGGATATAGTAGACTATATATATATATTGGGTATGAGCGTTACTTTTTATACAATACAATGCAAGTGTTGAAATGTCACATCGAAAAATATATTCGTAAAGGTTGATGATAAGCTTTATTTATAAATACTTGATGCTTAAAATACAACACTAGTTGTTAGGACAAAGTTCCACATCGAGTACATTACTCATGGATACATATGAAAGACTCTATTGTATGATCAAAGATAAAATTATAGGCATCTCTAATTTTAACAAAAGAAAGAAAAAAGTACTATATGAAATTCTCATATTCGTGAGAAACATGTTTCCATGTTTTATATTCACAATTGCTCGTTCCTTGACATTGAAGTTCCACATTAGGGAGTATGCTTGCGGGGGAAAATAATAGACTATGTGTTCATGAGACGTTGTATTCATGAGACGTTAATACACATCAAAAAACATATTTATATGGGTTGATGATAAACTTTATATATGTGGTACATTTTACTCCAAAGTATAACATTAATTGTTAAAAATAAAGTCTCGCATCAAATATATTACTTTTTGATATAAACGAATAGCTTTTTATAAGAGCAAAAAAATATAATTTTTTAAAGTCTCACGTCAAGTATATTGCTCATGAATGTGGATGAAAGACTCAAAGTCTTAAATTTACTCAAATCATAAACTCGATTGACTTACTTATAATTAACTACATTAAAAAAAATTCTTCATATTTTATACATTAAAATTTTCTTTATATTTCCATACAATCCACAGATGTGTTTAACATTGGTATATAAAATATTGCAGTATTGTAATTACAACATGAAAAATTACATATTCACTGGGAATTTTGAAATAAAAGGGAATGTGTAGTTTTTTTATGTACACGAGGGGGTAAAAAAAGCCCCCCAAAAACTCTATTTGCGTATTTGGTGCTTGTGGGTTCTAGTCCTTTTTGTAAAAAAGAGAAGAAAAGTTTGTACGTATTTGATTTAACTTAAGTTAAAGAAATATATTTGATTATTTCTCCTGCAATTAATCAATTAAGAAATTCAAAACACGTATACCTAATTACACTTATACTCAAAAAAGACTAATAAAAATCTTAAGACATTTTTGCTCCTTTCCCATTTTAAAGGAAGACTATGGAATTAGTAGAAATTAGTTGGAAAATATTAGGTGAACGGGGGAGATCCTATTGTAAAGTTGATACAGAAGGGTTCAAAAAAAGTGGGATGCAAAGCACCAAAGAGTGAAAAGGAAAGGTGTCACATAAAGGCAATGAATGTATAACTAAAAGAATAGAGATGTGAGAAGCTTTGGATTGTGAATGTTGTTCCCAAATATTCCAAAGCAATCCACATCAAATCTTGTAATGGGGGGTCCCTTTTTTGCTCTCATTTCATATTTACAATGCTTCTCTTCTTTTCGTTTTGTTGGAAAGTGACTTGAGAGGTCCAACTATTTGAGTTATTTGAACAACAATTAAAGTTATACATAAATTAAGCATTTCTCTTTAAATTTTAATCGTGGAAATATCACTTTATTTTGTATTTTTAGTAACAATAAAAGTAGAAAAACATGACTTCTTTAATTTGAAATTTAACAGGATAGCCATTTTATAAATTAGCTACAAGCATGATTTTACATTTTCACTAAGCAATGACATTAAAAAGAAGGAAAGTCCTCCTATTGAATTATGGTGGTTTTCTACTATTTCGTTGAACATTTGTTGTCGTGCTCTAAGAAGTCTCAAACGAGCTTTGCATGCATGGATGCCACATGTAATATTAGGTATCGTCCATCTTTTGATTCCCTCATAACCCCAACAAGATGTAGTACACGAGCGTTATGGGCAATGCAATCAACATCCCAAAAATAACACTGCATTTAATCCACCAAGTTCCATTGGTTAGCATTTAAAGAAGGAAGGAAAAAAAAGGCAACACCTACGTGCATCTCTTTACCTACATGTCATGCTCATGTTTAATCAAATTTAGAATTTCATTTTAGACAATTCATGAATCATTATTAACTATATCATATGTACATAGAATTCAATACTTTAACTTTGTCTAAACCTAGAAGGAATAGGGAGATGGGGAAGGGTGCAAAAACAGATTTCTGGTTGATAGATATCAAGAAGGGTACGCAACCATATAATAAAATTTCTTGATATAATTAAAATTGAAAATGTTGAAATGTATCTTAATGTAGAGCTTTTCCCAAAGTCACTCTTTAGGAAAACAGTAAGTATGAAAGTATGTATGCTTACCCCGTACTGAGAATATCAGGATGTACATTGTATTCCTTTGCAAAGACAAATGGAACAATTCCTTGAGGAAGAGCTGCCTGTGTAATTTGCCAATACAGTAAAATTAAACAAACTTGTTTCAAATGTTTGTTTTTTTTTTTTTACAAATCAAACACTAAACAGATACTTTTCAATCCTGAACCAAGATGAGCATGGTGCATATATGGACATGCTGACAAGGAGTATATGCACATATTTTAATGCAGTGGAATATTTTGATGCACTAGTATTGGTAGTGTTAGAAGGGAGCAAGGAGACCTGAACAATGGCAACGTGTAAGAGAACGCCTCTGAGTCCAACAACAATAGAAGCAGCTGCCATGACAGCTGGACCTGTAAGGAATCTCACGGCCATAGAAAAAGCTGCTATGGAATTTCCACATGCTATGATCCTTGGTTGCAAAGCCATGAACAGACCTGTCATGTATGCACATCATAACCATTCAGCAATATAAGCATGCCCATTATCACTATCCTCACTGTCAGTCTCCCAATGACCTTTCATCATCATCCCCACCAACACAGAACCAAAAAGTGACCCCCCCCTCATAATAACATCACATACACAACACAACACTTTGCTTTTTCCTCAGCACACTTGCCCTCTTGCTTGCTTTATTAAACAAAGCATTTAATAATAATAATAATAATAATAATAATAATAATAATCAAAGTTAAAACATGGAATCAGTAAAGATTTTCTGCTCCCTCCTTTTCTTTCTCAAGCAAACAAAGGTCAGACCAAGTTAATTCCCACTTTAAATTTTTTATTATTATAATTTTGTTCCACAGTTAAAGCATTTTTTCAAAGACAAGAGAAGATCTATGTCTATACTGACCAAGACTGAACATGGCCATGCCAAGCCCTGCATCTGACAATATGGAAATAGACTTTGCAATTATAGCAGGCATCTCAACATTCCACCTGCAACCACCAACCCAACACAATCAATCAAAAAACAAATCTGAAACAAGAACGAATTGTACGAATCAAAGGAAAAAAAAAAAAACTCACCTGAATGAAATGAGTGACCATGTTAACCCAATTAGGCTGGAGTAGGTGTTGGGGTTTCTGATGAGTTTCCTCCACACCATGATTAGTATAAGCCTCGTCATCACACTCGCCGGAGGCATTGCTTTCGGGTTTCTGCTTCCAACTTTCTCACCTTCATGCTGATGATTCTCAATTCCTCTGTTTCCAAAGCTGAAATCATCCTTCTCTAGATACTCCTCTTGACCATCTCTATGACCCTCCACTAATAAATAATAACAATCCAACACCACATAATTAACACTAATTAATTAATTAAAATGAAGTTTAATTTTTTAAAAAAAAACAAACCTTTTCCGGGAGAGACGGTTAGTTTGACATCTTTCTGATCATGAACACCGCACTCATGGCCACCAAACACATCGGAAACAGGGGAAGCACTTGAACTCCAAACGAACATGTGAAGGTCCTTATTCCCATCCTCTGCTTTCTGATTCGCTTGACCATTAGCATTAGGCCTCTTAACATTAGCAGCTACGTTCTTAGACGCGGTGGTGGGTGAGAACATGCCAGGGTTAGGTGCAGGGTAGTGCCCTGTTCCAGAAGCAGGGTAATGGTACCTCGGTTTCCCATTATTCGAAGCATCCTCGTCATAATTCGAAGGCCTCGGAGTTGGTCCTCTCGAAGCAGAGAGACCATACACATCAGAGGCACCAAAGTTAGAGTTCCGACCACCACCACCAGCAGCACCCATCATGGAGTAAAAATCGGTGTGGTTGAAACTCGACCCTCGTGGAGTTGCGTTCCTCGAGGATTGCAGAGAGTAAATCTCTGCATTGGTTAGATTAGAAGGACGAGGGGTGGTTGAAGAAAGCCCCTGAGACCTTCTAGAAAATATGTCGGATCTGGAAGCGTTGGATTTTCTCACGGTGACGTGAAGTTTTCCATCTTCTTTGATTTCGGCTTCGGTTTCCAGAGGTTGTCTTCCATCCAAGGACATGACATCGGAGTCAACGTGAATGGAGACAATGGTGGCAGCAGTGTCCGGGAACTGTTCAGAGATGAGCATTCTTGCGCCTCTGTATTCGAACATGAAGAGCATCAAGGTGTACCAAATGATGCACTGAAGGACCACAATTTGAACCATTAAGCTCCCAGAGAACTCACCGTACATTCCTTTGAGCAGAGGGATTCCCATGACGAGTGTGTTTGGGAGGGTGGAGATGGAGAACAGGGTAATGGTCCATTCCAAACAACCCCTCTTGCTCACGTTGGCCCAAACGGCTAGCACGACTAAAACTATGACCTTTTGAAGCGTGTCAGCGGCTATGAAGCGTAGGTTCATCTGGTAAGGGTTGTTGGAGGCTATGAAGTGGAAGGAGAGAAGAGGGACAGCGAAGAGAGCAACGAAACGGTTGATGCCAGAGCATTGATCAGGGGAGAAGATTTTCCACCACTTAACTGAACCGTAGGCCAATATCATGGCCACGTAAAGTGGCACCATTGCGGTCATCACATGGTAGAAGTCTATTAACTTTATCATTTTTGCTTCAACTCAATGGTTTTGGGGTCGGGAGAAATTAAGAACTAAACAAGTTGAAGAAGAATGGGAAGAAGGAGGAAAGTGTGTGGGGGTGATGATGAAGAAAAGAGTTTGGGATGTGGGAGAGCATGTGTTTTGTTTTGGTTTTTGAGGTGAGTGGGTAGCAGTAGCAATAGTAATAATAAGCAGCAAATATATCTTCAGCTTTGAGAGCTGCGAACAAGCTTGCACTCTTGCAGTCCCCAAAGCACAACGCAGAGAAGGGATTATTTTTATTGTAATAAAGAGAAGAGATGGGAGAGGGAATGAATAAAAGAATTGGATTTGTTTTTTCCTTTTTGTTTTCAAGTGAGGAGTGGGGGTGGTGGTATTTGATGAGTAGTAAACTAGAGGCTCTACCTTCTATGGGACTTGAGTCTGTCACAAAAGCCTAAAAGGCATAGAAAAAGCATTTTGGGTTGAGGTGGGTGTGTCTCTCTCTAAGTACTTGTTTTTGAGACACTTCTTTTAAGCTTTGCAAACACCATGACCATCTGCCTCTTGCTCCCTTTCTTTTAGCCATTTCTTTTTGGACCTCATGAGCTGTATGCATGCATGCCTCTGCCTCTCACCTTTTTCTTTCTTTCTTTCTTCCCAGGATTGGAATTACTATTTTTTAAAAAATACCTAACTAATACCCACCTTTATGTTTATTTCCCAGCAATAGAATTTAAAATGTTAATATCATGGTCAAAAGACAATAATAGTTGGTAATTGAAGAAAATAATCCATTTGGGTACGAGGACAAATGCATGAGCATGAGCATGAATTGAAGTGGGTAGAAACCATCACGTGGTCCTAAATTGTCCCTTCCTAATCCTCTCTATCTATTAGGCATTCCCACTGCCAAGAGCTTTCGCTTCATTCCCACCTTCTGTTAAAGCTCCAATGCTAAGCATCTTCATGTTCCATGTTTCTTGGAGATAGTTTAATTTTTGGGAAAAAAAATTCAATTATCAATAACTTTTTCAAGTCTACATTAAACATAATTCTGTTGCAAATAGTTTACATAATTAGTCTCAACGTATACACAAAAGGTGAAGGCTGTCTGTTATTTCATAGCCAATATATACAACTTTGTCCAATATCATCTCAATGACATTGATCAACAAGGAGATAGTTGCCTGGAAATATTGGCAATAGGTTAGGAGATTGAATTGAGAAACTGGGTGAGTTTATATAAGGTATTAAGAGTGGTGTCATGGATGTTAAAAGGTTAAGAGATATAGTATCATAACTTTATAGTTTGTAGTGGAAAAGGAGACTTTTAATGTGGTATGTGGTTATGTAGAGGTAGGGTTACAAAAGCACTACAAAACAGTTTGGGAGGATTTAGAAGCTTTTAAGGCAGTGGAGAATATACCATTACGAGAAAATCACATTTTCCTAATAAGGATTCTAAACGAAAATGATGACAACTCATATATAGGGTACACGGGTTCACATGGGAGTTGTGGTCTAAGAGCAGCAAAATTAGAAGGAATAGTATATATCTTAAAATTTTCTCTGGCTTACAACTTCAAAATAGCAAATATTTTAGGAGGAACATCTTATCATCTACAAAAGTAACCTTTTTTTTTTGGTTTTCCATATAAGAAAATTGAAAAGAAAGCTTCGTATGGAGCTGGGTAGAGCTAGACTAGGCTGTTGTGAGTTATTGTGCTATTAATTGCATAGAAAATTCTGTCTAAGGAGATTGGGTATTAAGTGGGACCGTTTGTGACCCCTCCAGTCTTTCCTGGGAGTTAGTAAGTGCAATTTTTAGTACAATTATTTACGCAATTAGCTACTAAAAATAAAGCTATTAAATAACCAATAAAGAACACCATAATTTAACAAGGTTCGGCTAATTTTGCCTACGTCCTCGGACACCACTCAATTAATATTTCACTCTAGAAATATTACAAAAGGGTGAGAAAGAATACACAAAAACCCTTATAATTAATTAGGCTCTTGGTGGGATGTATTAAAACTAAAGGAGGGGGTTTCCTTATATAAGCTAGGAAGGTCCCCCCCTCCCTTCTAAGTTTCCAATGTGGGACTTCCCACAACAACAAATCTCCACCTTGGGAAGTTTCCACATTTTGCATCTTCAAGATCTTCTCTCAAAATTGAAGACACCACTATTGTTTGAGAGAAGATCTTGAAGATGCAAAATGTGGAAACTTCCCAATGTGGAGATTTGTTGTTGTGGGAAGTCCCACATTGGAAACTTAGAAGGAGGGGGGGACCTTCCTAGCTTATATAAGGAAACCCCCTCCTTTAGTTTTAATACATCCCACCAAGAGCCTAATTAATTATAAGGGTTTTTGTGTATTCTTTCTCTCCCTTTTGTAATATTTAGCCCTTGTTGAAAAAGGGCATCCAACACCTCACATTGCCACATGCCAAAATGGCCAGTACCGTCAAAAATTTCAACGGACAATTTTGTGTTCCCCACTCTCGTCAAGATAGATGAGGAAGGCTCTACTTTTGATGTGGATGATCCCTCTCCATTGGTTTTCTTTTGCTCACTCATTTTGGTAATTAAAAAGCTATCATTTTCTGATGTGACAGATCAGTCTATACTGCAATCACAGAGCATACTTCGAAACCAATTAGCTCTGATACCAATTGTTGTGGAACTGAAATAATATTCCACCCATCTCCAATTGTAGTGCGTAAATAATTGTACTAAAAATTACACTTACTAATTCCCAAGAAAGACTGGAGGGGTCACAAACGGTCCCACTTAATACCCAATCTCCTTAGACAGAATTTTCTATGCAATTAATAGCACAATAACTCACAACAACTACTAAAAATAAAGCTATTAAATAACCAATAAAGAACACCAGAATTTAACGAGGTTCGGCTAATTTTGCCTACGTCCTCAGACACCACTCAATTAATATTTCACTCTAGAAATATTACAAAAGGGAGAGAAAGAATACACAAAAACCCTTATAATTAATTAGGCTCTTGGTGGGATGTATTAAAACTAAAGGAGGGGGTTTCCTTATATAAGCTAGGAAGGTCCCCCCCCTCCCTTCTAAGTTTCCAATGTGGGACTTCCCACAACAACATAGGCAACATAGAGTTTTGGTTATAACTGTAAAAGTTGGAAAGAAAGAGACAGAACACCCCAGTTAGTCCCTGACTCCGTTGGAGTCGGACAATTAGATCCTCCACTTAGTAAGTTGGACCCGTTCATCCCCCACGTCCACAATCGTCGGACACTTAGATCCCTGCCGTTAACAGACCCTGAACGGACGTTGGGTTCAGGTGACGTGGGTCGTTAATTGCCAACTAGGATTGCCACGTAAACGTAAACGACGTCGTTACCATTAGAAAGCCAAGGACCGAACGACATCGTTTTTGCTATTGCATCAGACAACAAAGGGGCAACGATAGTTAGGGTTTGTGTCTCATATGTTGAAGCCCTAATTTACTCAATTCTCTAAAATCATCTCGTTCTGCAAAACCCTAATTCCTCATTCCCTCAATTTTCCCAAATCACTCTTGTTCTGCAAAAGCCGAATTCCCCATTCCCCCAATTCTCTCAAATACAAAAACCCCAAGTGAAACTCGAAGTCGTCACTTCGTCGACGTCCTCAAGGTTCGTGTTCGACGGTGCTCGTGTTCGACAGTTATGGGAGGTGTCGTTCAGGTTAGTAAACCCTACACCTAAAGTTTTTTATGTTTCGGAACATTATTTTGGGGGGCTCGAACAATGTTATGGTTTCTGAAATTTTTTTTGTAGGGGTTTGTATTGGACCATGTGTTGTTAATGAATATTTCATCTTAATTCTATGTTAATGTATGTTCCCTTTGTATTTTGTGGGTTTTCGAACAAGTTATATGGGGTTGGAACATGTTTGAGTTTCCTGGGTATTTTGTGTAGGGTGTTCAAAATTTTCTGTGTATGTATATTCTGTGTTGTGTTTCCTGGGTATTTTCTGTAGCCTATCAAAGGGGTCAGAACAAGTTATATGGGGTTGGAACATGTTTGAGTTTCCTGGGTAGGAACAATAGGGTGTTATAAATTTTCTGTGTTTATTCTGTTGATTTTATTGACATTGTTCCCCAAATAACGTGTTGATTTTGTTGTGTGTTAATGTGGGTAGGATATTCGGGTTAGGCTTCATATTGGGGGCAGGTTTGTGGTTGATGGGCAAGGTAAAAAAGTCTACAAAGGGGGTAAGGTTGAGGATTGGGAGAAGCTGGACCCAGATTTCTTAGACTTCTTTTCCTTTTTTAGGTTTGCTGAGAATCGTGGGTATTATAGGTTACAGAACATATTTTGGTACGACCCGAAGTTGGATTTAAATCAAGGGTTGAGCATCTTAAAGGGAGATAGTGATTTGTTGGACATGGTCAGGTGTGCTAAGGATAATCAAGGGGTAGTGGATGTGTATTATCAACATCCAGAGGATGAGACACTAGTTATGGAAGTTGATGATGACACTGATGCTAATAAGATAAAAATGATAGTTCTGGTAGATGATGACACTGGGGCTGGTAATGTTGAGACCAGAAGACAAGATGTTGGTTGTGGTTCTAAGATGAGTGATGAGGTAGTGGAGGACAGTGCTGAGGATGTAGAAGGTATTGATGAGGAAGTAGAAGGTATTGATGAGGAAGTAGAAGGCAGTGATGAAGGGGGTAGCCAGGGGTGTAGCAGAAAGAGGAAGGGGAAAAGCATAGACACAGGGTGTAAACCAAAAAGGAAGCAGAATGGAAAAAAAAGGAAGGCACAAGAGAATAGAAGGTCAGCCATTCCTACTATAGTGGATAGTGATACTGAATTCGAAGGGCAAGCTGAGGAGGGGTTTGGGGGAGATTCTGCAGACTCATGGGTCTCAGAAGAGTTGAGAACACCTCTTGGTTCAGAGGATGAGGATGATTCCAGAGAGGTGTATCCTCAGTTCAATGAGACAGCTACTTTTGGACATATAGTACTGGAGTGTGAGATGGAGTTTTCCTCACTTGCAATCTTTAAACATGCTGTTAAGGATTACAGTGTACATTTAGGCAGGGAATTTAAATGGGTTAAGAATGATAAAGTTAGAGCAAGGGCAAAGTGTAAAGACAAGAACTGTGGCTGGGAAATTTTTTGTAGTCTAAACCCAGTAAGACAATCTTACCAGATCAAGACTTTTAATGATCAACACTCATGTGTGAGAGTGTTCAAGAATGCAGCATGTGACCAACAGTGGGTTACAGGAAAGTTAGTCAAGTATATGAGGAGGCAGCACAACATTACACATTCAGGGGTGTATGAGTTGTTTAGAGAGAGGTACAAAGTGAAGTTGGAGGATAAGATGATCTATAGGTCAATGAAGAGAGCAAGAGAAGTAATTGAAGGGAGTGAGAAACAACAATTTGCCATGTTATGGGACTACTGTGGGGAACTCTTAAAGAGGAATCCTGGGTCAACAGTGAAGATGGAATGTGATCCACAACCCCAAGGACCACCAGTGTTCAACAGGTTGTACATTTGTTTAAAGGGCTGTAAAGATGGTTTTAGAGAGTGCAGAAGACCATTGGTGGGGCTGGATGGGTGTTTTTTGAAAGGATATTATAGGGGTCAGCTGTTGACTGCTGTTGGACAGGATGCAAACAACCATATATGGCCCATTGCTTATGGTGTTTGCCAGGTTGAGAATAAAGACAACTGGAAGTGGTTTTTGGAGTTGTTACATGCAGATGTTGGTAACTACAAGGAAATGAGGCTGACCTTTATGAGTGACATGCAGAAGGTATAATTAATTATTTAATTTGTTTGAATTCACAAATTCCTAAATTTTGGTGAT
The DNA here is from genome assembly GCA_037962975.1 of Clitoria ternatea. NCBI lineage: Eukaryota > Viridiplantae > Streptophyta > Magnoliopsida > Fabales > Fabaceae > Clitoria > Clitoria ternatea. The sequence goes on from CM075669.1 coordinate 305,337,111, forward strand.
AATTAAAGATCTAATGTTGTCTTTCTATTTCATGTAGGGTTTGATTCCTGCACTTCAAGAAGTAATGCCTGGTGTTCCACACAGATATTGTGTTTGGCACCTGTGGCAGAACTTTTCTAAACAATGGAGGGGAAAGGAGCTGAGGGGACTTCTGTGGCAAACAGCCAGATCAACAACGACTCATGATTTTGAAAGAAATATGCTGAAGATTCGAATGGTGGATGAAAAAGCTTGGACATACTTGTGCAAGTTTCCAAAAGAGGCATGGAGCAAAGCCTTCTTTGATGAAAACTGTAAGGTGGACAACATCACCAACAACAACTGTGAAGTTCTAAACTCCAAACTTGTACATGCCAGATGCAAACCCATTGTGACAATGCTGGAGGAGGTCAGGACCTATATCATGGTCACCATAGGCAATCACAAGCTGAAGTTAACAGGTCACCCTGGGAGGTTACCACCAATTCAACAAAGTAGGTTAGAGAAATCAAAGTCTGCAAGTAATAACTGGACAGTGGTATGGACAGGTATCATATCTTTGCTCTACCATGTCGTTGGTTTTATGATAAGGGCTATATTAGGTGTCTGACTTGTGATATGTCCTGACTAGGTGATGGTGGAATTGAAAGATACGAGGTTAGTTGTTTTCCAGACAAGGTGTCTGTTGATTTGGGTTCACACAAATGTTCTTGTAGAGTTTGGCAGCTGACAGGTATTTATGTTTTTTATGTGTGGCTATTATGTGTGATATGTTTTTTAAAATTTAGCAAGGTCACTATGAATTAATGGTTGTATTTATTCAACAGGTATGCCATGCAGACATGCCTGTGCAGCAATAGCTCACAAAGGAGAAAAACCTGAGGATCATTGCCATGTGGGCCTCACAATGGCAGCTTGGGAGGCAACCTATCAGCACCATATTGAATCAGTCCCAGGGTCAGAGTTTTGGGAGAAGACACACTATGTCCCACCGATTCCACCGACAAATATAAAGACCATTGGGAGGCCCAAAAAGCATAGAAGGAAAGAGAACCCTACAAAGGATGTCAAGCAATCAAATGAGAAAGCTGAAAACAAAAATGGAGAAGGCTGCAATCAAACAGTGAAAATGAGGAGAAGGCTTCAACCAGGGAAGTGTGGTGAGTGTGGTGAGATTGGACATCGAAGGGGTTCATGTGCAGTGGCAAAAGAGAAGATGAGGGCTCAACAGCCACAACAGACTCAGGAAACTTACCCCACACCACCACAGACCCAGGATGTTGTTGATGTTACAACCTCACAGTCCATGTCTCAGCCCATGTCTCAAACAGATACCATGACCCCTGTTAGGAGGAGTCCAAGATTGGCAGCTCCTGCCAGGTCTCCAGAGCTTACTCAAGCAAGTGCCACAAGTTCACCACCTGTTAACCAACATAATCTAAGGAGGAAGTTACCACTCAAAAAACCAGGAGGGGTTGTTTTCATAGACACCCCTGGGTACAAGAAATGACCATGTCCATGTTCTTCAACAATGCTTTCAATAGAATGGTTTTATGGTGTTAATTCAGTCCTGTAATGTTTGTTAATTCTAGGTCTTGTGATGTATGACAATTTAAGGTCCATGTAATGGGCACGAAAACTTTTAGGTATCCAACATTTTTTTCAGGTTGTGATGTATGACTTATATCTATATGATAATGGTTTCATGATGTTGCTTTCTAGGTACTGTGATGCATAACATGTTTCAAATATGGTTTCATACTATTGTTATCCAGGTCCTTGGGATGTACCAAATGCCATGATTATTGCATTCGGTTTGGTACATAATTAATGGAAGAAATTGATTGTAAAAAAAATTGAAATCAAAATCATGCACATATCACCAACAAAATTCCATTACCTCTATTAATTCTTTTAACTATATTAATTCCATTAATTCCATTAATTCCATTAATTCCATCTTCAATATATGACAACTTAGAACTTGGTATACAGAAACATAACACTTATGATTCAAAACAGGATCCTCATTACAAACTGGATAATTATAACAACATCCCCCCTTTACACTTTCATCAACATAACAGCCCCATTACACTTTTATCATCATCATCAACAACCCAATTACAAAAAAGAAGACTATAACACAATTAGTAACTAAAAGCAGCTTTAATTTTAGCAGTTCTTGTTGGGTTTCCACAAACCCTTTCTTGACCAACGACTCCACTTGGGCCATGGCATCACAAACACCCCTATCACCATCACATTCTTGCCTTGACATCATAGACTTCAACTCTGTTAGTTTACACATCAGCGTACTTCTCCATTCTTCCTCATGGATTACAAAATCCCCATCTTGGACCCAAGCAAAAAAATCACATTGGCCTCCTCGGAGTCGTGCACATCTCCAAAACTGCCGATTTGGATTGTTCACTGTGTGGGACACACGCAATGCAGGTGGGTCACCACAACGACAACGGAGACGCCGTCGAGATTGGCCAGATGACGAGGACGATGACCCCTGGCTGGGGTTCTGACTCCTACCTTCCATGCTGATGAAAATATGAGAGACAAGGACGAAATGAAGAAAACAAAACAGAGGATATATAGATTAGGAGAAGGAAGAAGACATACACAAAACACGAGTGAGAAGACAACGGAGAGAGGATGAAATCTTGTATGGGGAGAGTTGAGAAAGGAGAAGTGGGACAGTGAGATGGAGAAGGGGACAGGATGGGAGAGACTAAGATGGAGAAGGGGACAGTTGAGAAATTTTGTAGAAGGAAAACAGGGTGGGAGAAGGGAACAGGGTGGAGTGGCAAGGAGAAGGAAAACAGTGAGAAAGGGAACGTGGAGAAGATGAAAATTTGTAGGGTTTCCACAGCTTTCAAAACGGTGCCGTTTTGTGATGTTTACGTGGCAATCCTAGTTGGAAATTAACGACCCACGTCACCTGAACCCAACGTCCGTTCAGGGTCTGTTAACGGCAGGGATCTAAGTGTCCGACGATTGTGGACGTGGGGGATGAACGGGTCCAACTTACTAAGTGGAGGATCTAATTGTCCGACTCCAACGGAGTCAGGGACCAACTGGGGTGTTCTGTCAAAGAAAGAAAATAGGATAGGTTAAGATAGGATTTCAGGAATCAAAGTAGAAAAATAGGAGTTTTGATGTTAAGTTATAAATGGAGGAAAGGTGTTGGGAAGTATAAGGAAGTGCAAATGATAATATTTGAGAGAATGGAAGTGGAAACTCGTAGCAAATATTATGCAGGGTGGGAGAAGGGAAAATAGGTAATGAAGATGAGGTGTTTCTATCTTTTTCACTTTCTTTTTACCTTATATTTATTTGAGACGATTAATTTTTTGATAAACAAATAGATTTTTTATTATTATTAAATTGGAGTTTGGTTGACTACAAACCCTTAGGTGTCTGTTTGGTAATAAGCTATGACAATAAAGTTATAAAATAAAAAAATATAATAGTTAATATTAATCGTACATGTTGTTCAAAATAATCGAATTTATATTAAACCAACAAATTGTTTTTAGCTTTTTTCATTGAAAGTTAAAAGCTTAACTAAATTTTTATAGGGATTAAGGGTGGGTTTGAAAGACCTTATAGACATAAAATAATTTATAACTTATTTTTTTTTATTTTAATAAGTTACATTATCCAACTTATTATAATAAGTTACTTTTAATTTATTTAGATAAATTTTATGATTAAATTTATAGTATACACTCTTGTTTAAAAATAATTTATTATATAAACTTTTAATTAAATTACTCATCTTAATTAAAATCATAAATATCGATTATTTCCTTAATTGAACCTAAAGTAAAAAGCATTTGAATGAAAAATATAACCGAACTATAAAATTAAAATACAACTATTTTTTAAAAAAACTTTCTCTATAAATTCAAATTAAAAAGAAAGAAGATGACACAAGCAGGTTATACTGTGTGAATTCACAAATTCGATTTTTAATAAAATCAGAAAAAAACAAGCAAAGGTTTCTGGGCCTGGTTCAGAGTTGTTCCTCTGTATTGCTGTCAAGTGTGAGAACCGGAAACAGAGTTAATATTTTTATAGTCCAAAACCATATGTTATTCTGTGCGTATTTAATTAAATTATACGTATATATATTAAAGTTTTACAAATTGCAGAAGCTGAAGCAACTGAAACAAGGAAATTGATTGGTCCTTTTGTTAAGATATTGAGCAACTGAGGCATTTGTTTAAAATGATAATGTCTACGTACGAAAAGGTATATAAAGGTAATATTAATTGGTCTGAAACAGCATATATGCTCAGTTAACACTTCACATCATTATGTTCCTCCCATTTTGCATGCTTGACCTTTCATAAAACATCGTCATGGTAAAATCTTACATTACTGTCACTGGAATATTTACAAAATGATGCCCTCTTGTATTATACCTTTTATATAATAAGATTTCACATCAAAGATTAAAAAACAAAAATAAGATGAACTCTACTGCAGATATTTTATTGTTTTGCTGCTGTGTCTATTATTGTTTTGCTTAGGAGATAGAAAAATTGCATTGCTGGTGTCCTTCTCTTTGTTTTTTAAAAAATTGATATAGAAAATTTGTATTGTTGTTGTCTCTGTTATTGTTTTGTTGCTGTTTTTAAGGTTTTGAAATTGAAATTTGGTGCTGCATGTTTTTGATGTTGTATGTCTCTGTTACTATTTTGCTGTTGTATTTAAATTGTTTTGTTGATGTATTTCTGTGTTCATTTTAGTTTAACGAGTATGGAAGATTGAGGCTTGAATGAAAATGTTAATTTTGGTGATGCACAAGAAAATAATGATGTTGATACTCAACACTAAGAGAAACTTGGTAGTGATTTTGGGAAAACTGGTAATGGGGATGAAGGGACCAAAGCAAAAGATAAAAGGAATAGAAAATTTTCCTCGACCGGTTGGAATTACTTTGATAAAGTTGTGGACAATAAAGAACAAGCCTTATGTAAAGGTTGTGATTTTTTCATTTCCTTAGGGTGGTAATAAATATGGAACATCAACTTTCCTCATGTCAATATTTCTATATGAAGTTTGTTTTCTTGGAGTTTTGCTATAAAAAGTTTGGTCTTGTGTTATGTCTCTAAATATTTGGATGATAAAATTTATAACTTTAGAACTTCATGGTTTTATTTGATGATTGAATTTTTAAGCTTTTGAATGATTGAATATTTTGAATTATGTGTTTTTAGTTTCATTAAAAAATATTTTAGACTAAAGCTCAACAATTTCAAAATAAAAAAGTAAAAAAAAAAACATTACTACAATTCTAATGATCTATTATTGTAGTCATTTTCTTTTGTTATTATGGTTCTTTGCATATTACATTGTTTTTTCCAAAAGAGCAATAACATTTACGATTATTCGGCAACCTACAAAATCAAAATTAGAAAAAGCAATAATATGAAGTTGATCAAATTTCTTATAAGTCAACATGTAATTTTTGGTTCCTTATAAATATCTCTAGACATTTCGTATGACTTTCCGATGATTCATGCTTGGGTTGCTCAAATATCTACCCAAAATATTAACAATATAAACGATATCAAGAATAGTAAAAACTTGAACATATACGAAACTTATAACTATAAAACCATATACACTTTCTCTATTTTAAAGAACTCTTTATTATTACGAAGACATTAAAAATTAAAGAGTTTTACACACGAGTAACAATAACACATATTAAACCTCTCTTTAAGTATTTTATCAACTATGGTTTAAATTGATGCTATTAGGCTATTGGGGCTATGGATGTAGAATCAAGTTTACTGCTTTAGGTTTACACTTTTAATCTCAACTCCTTCTTTATCTCACACGACCATACATGGATACATAGTAAGCTACTCTTTCTCCCATTCCTCTCTTTCAACTCTCATATACTCTCACCAATCTCAACGTAATCAAATGTCCTCAACTTTATTCGTCTAAAACGATTGAACAAAATCACATATTGATGCTACCAACTCTATCATCTGAAACACTATTTGATTCTTTTTTAGAATACCTGTTTTGTAACTTGTTTACACCAAGGAAACTTTTATACGTACCATACATGACCCAGTAATGTTGTATGGTAGAATTCACCTTCGAATAAAAAATATTATTTTTACTAACTTAAACTTATGTTTAATTATGTCTGACATTTATAAAATCAGAATGAATCTTTAAATTACTCTGAGTTTATACATTTTTAATTAGTTCTTAACTTGACAAAAATTAATAACTAATTCTTAATCTATTTATTTTGTTTGGGTATATTAGTTTTTGAGTTATGTTTTTATCCATTTATGTAGAAACTAATTAATTTGTCAAAATGGTTCGAGTGTGACAAATTAGCTAATTCAGCTCAGAAAAAATAACTGGGCTTGCACATTTAATTTCAAAGCCTTGTTTAGTTAGGCGAAAACATTTCAAAAGTTTGTTAAAATCAAACTTTTATTAAACTTGAGCATTTCTATTAATATACAATAGTATCTTATTTACAATACAAATATAACATTGTCATGAATCGTGTGGGATTTTAAACTAATTTTCCAATTTTGTTTTACCTAGAGTTCCTTATTCGCACGGTGTATGAAATTGAAAAAGAAATGCAGAATGATATTACTGTGGCTGCATGCACGAACTACATTAATTTATGATGTGTTTGTGGAAAAGAAATGCATTTAAGGTATAAAGCCAAACATATATACGACCAATTAATCAAAGTTTGCACAACTTCATTGGTATTCAAAGAGGATCAACAAGTTGCTTTCTTAAGCAACGTTGTGTGAATTCACATCGAATTTCAAACACATTATCCAATATATTGACTTTGCTTAGGATTTCGTAAGGGATTTACTTGATAAGTGAATCTCATCAACATTATCACACATCTCTTTGATTTTGGAAGAATTTGAAAATCAACAGTTTGTTTTATTTCAATTTTTGAATAATATTTTTATCCTCACATCTATGGACCCAAATAGCCTAATTAACACCTTAAACATTTTGAACATTTCAAAGTTAAGCTCCCAAACTTATACCAAGTTTACTAGGGTACCTTACACAATTCATATATATATATATATATATATATATATATATATATATATATATATATATATATATATATATATATATATATATACACACACACCTTGATCCCATGATCCAAATTACTAAGAATGGTTACAACATATACGATATTTGTTTATTGTTTTGATATTTACTAACTTGAATATGAAATACAATGATATTCATCCCTTTTGCAGGACTAGATTAATGATATCTTGATTAGATTTGATGTATATATTAGACAAATTACATCTATCACTCTTCAATACTTAATATATGAAAAGACTCAATCCAATCCAATATTTATTGAATTCACCATATAATAAGGGTTTAAGTAATATAAAATGAGGTAATACATTCCAGCCTCAATATATATTTTCATTGTTAATGAAAAAACCAGTACTTGTTCAATATATTTAGATATTAAATCATGAAAGTTGAAAGAAAATTATGAAACTCTATTAATCAATTTTTTAATGTGTCCCTTTAATTAAACACACTTTGGTAAGTTATAAATAAAAATTATTAAAATTAATTTTAATACAATCTTTTCATAATTTTTAAGATAGAACCAACATAATTTCTCTTTTAAAGAACCTTCAAATTATTTAATGTATATCCTAAAACACTCAGAAAACCCGCTAATGAATCTGCATAATTCGTTCTCCCTAATGAGTATGTTTTTTTAATGAGTGATTGAGAATTTAATTCACTGTTGATTTAAGTAGGCTCTTCTTTAAAGTTCAAAGCTCATCTTAATCCTCTTCAATAAAGTCTTGTTTATATTTTTTATTCCAAATCCCATCTAATTATTCTTCACTGTAACAATGAAAATAATTATCAAAACTTCTTGTGATTATAAATTTAAAATTACATGTAAATTAAACTCATAAATAGCACACCTTTTTTCTTTATAGTGAAAGACGGAATTTGAACTGATAATTGACATCTCACTAAACTACATATCTAAATTCCCTGTCATTAGGAGGATCTTAGAGTGTAATTAATCACCATCTACTTCTAATGTGAATGATATGAATCACTAATGGGTTGGAAGAATATATACAGAATAGAAAAAATTATAGTATAAAGTTTCCGTTATCATGATGAGTTAACAACATGATACAACGTGTACAGCAACAAATTAAAATGAAAATCACCTGAATCTGGTAGATGGAGAAAGAAACAGGGAATGAAGATAAATATGTAGAGATATATATAAATAAAATATATAAGAAAAGAAATTATAAACCCTTGGAGCCAGGAAGTTCAATCCATTGCAATTGGATTTCGATCTCACCACATTCGACATTTCGCAATCTAAGGACAACATCTTGTACAAGCTTTCCATTGTTGAAAACGACGCAACTTTCCTCCGCCAAACAGTTTTGCCTGCTGGGTTGTATTCTTGTGATTATGGTTCCGCTTGGGAGTCCTTCTAAGTTCATCTTCAACGCTTCTAGGTATGGTCTTATGTCCAACTCTGCATCTCCCATTTTGTCATCCATGCTGAATGTGTCGTGATCATACACTGTCTGCACTGCAACAACAACAACAACATTAACAACACCAAAAACTAAACTAAACAACACAAAACAAACGACTCCGTCACCAGTTTAAGTGGTTCAATGGGATCCATAACAGAGAGCGTAAGTTCTTCATTCCACTCCGGATTAACATCCTTTTTGACCACACGAGTCTTCAGTTTCTGTTACAGATTATCAATGTCTATATAAACGTGGATTTGGTAAACATTTCTATGAATTAATTTACATAGGATTCATATAATACTTGACCACCCATCTTGACAACGGTATATGGATCACTGCTGGTGACATCACGAACGGCGAGGTTGACACCACGCTTTATGTGAATCCGTAAAAGGCCGAGGAGATCTTCCATGAATGACTTTGCTGCTGGTGAATCTCCCATATTCTTCTTCTTCTTTCGTTTTTCAATCTCCCTCTCCCTCTCCCGCAGAAATAAAAATGATTAGCTCAATGAGGCCGCCAAAAGTAATTGGTTTGTTCGTTGAATTCGGATGGTGTACCCCAATAACACTCTTCACCCTCCAATTTTCTGGCCACAATTAGTTTTACACCCCTTGAAAGTCTCTTCTTTTCCCCACTTTTTCTACTCTAAAACCTTATACCAAAACAAGTATAAGCTAAATATGATATATATATATATATATATATATATATATATATATATATATATATATATACACGAACTAGATATATTGTGTAAATGACATGTAATTATCTATTTTATCAATTTATTAATATGAAAATCTGATTCTACATGTTAGATAAAAACTTCTCAACTAACAAAAACTTATTTGATATTAGACTTAGGCATGTTTACAACAAAGATTATATATATATATATATATATATATATATATATATATATATATATATATAAATTATCGAATATTACATGATCTGGGTATGATATATACCTTAATCCTAAGATATAACATTTGTACTCATTCAATGAAATGGTGCTAGCAATACCAATGTTAGAGTGAGAAACATGAAATTGATAGAGACATACTCAACCTAACTCTACAAACATGGCAGAAAGGATTGAACATGTATGACATCTTTTTTTGTACCAAGTGGACTGACAACGATAGATGTCACATTAGTCCCCTCAACACATGCTTATGAATACATGTATTTAATACATACAAGGTACAACATTTTAATACCGTTAGTGTTTCGATATTGAACTCTCATTGAATTAAGCTTGAGAGTGTCCTGGTAGGTAACATCAACATTTACCTAACAACATGAGCCTAAAAGACTGGACCGAAGTGAATAATGAAAACTTTGAACTCCCCACTAGACTCAGAGATACACAATACCAGATCTCACTAAACCGGTGTAAAATCGAGAGTCAGAAAGACTTGTAAGACTAGACCTTGACCGGAATATATGGTCGATCTTATACCAAATAATTCACTACTAATCAAGATTTAAATATCTAACATGTTTAAAGGGTCAAACTATCCATCAACTATATCAGAAAATTATTATATTTGATAATCACTATAAGGATGTATTTAAATAAAATTACTTATCAAGTAAACATCTATCATTAAACAATATTTAAAGTTCTTTAAACAGTATCTACATCTATCAAAGGGAACTAGTTCAGTTGTGAGTTGCCTAACAAAGTTTTATTTTTTATGAGACCAAAAAAAAATGTCCACCCATATCTTCCATTTTTTATTTATTACTCTACATTAATTAATTGTCATATTTATATATTTTTCTTTTTGGTATATAATAAAAACAATGAAGAACAGAAGTACAATATACTAGAATTAGAGACTAACATTCCAAGAGAAAAATGATAAATATATATTGTAAATTGATTTTTTTAAGAAAATATTAAAAAAAATAAGAAAAAGGTGTCATACAAAGAACTAGAGAAAGTATGTGAAATAATTCAATACTCGTAAAATTTATAAAAATGATGCAAAGTAAGAAGAAAGAAATGAGAGTAGCCTGGGCCGAGCCCATGAACAGTGTAAGGCCCAACAAAGATAAAGATAGTTCCCGCGCGAGGGTAGAGATTTGTGACGGAATTGGAATGGAACCTTGGGAAGCGCTTGAGGTCGACGACTCCGATCTCTCCGCCATCCTCCGCCCTTGCAAACGCCGCACAAAGTCTCTGATTCCCGGTCCCGCCGGCGCCGTTCAGGCCGTCATGTTGCAGCGGAGCCACGAGGAGGCTCTCCCGACTCAAGAATTTATAAGGCGCGTGGTCCAAAGTGAAAGCGACGGCGACTTCAACACCAATCCCTGGCTCTCTGCCTTGCAATTCCTTCGCTCACAACAAGATGGTCACCCTCAACTCAATTTCCCTCTCCCCCAATTCATTCAGTAATTAATCACTAATCTCTAATCATCATCATCATCATTAATTAATTAATATAGGCACGGTGGCAGGTGATGACGTTACATACGGCACGCCTTTGAGTTCAATCAAGAACCATCCCAATGCTGAAAGAGTAGCTCAGGTACTGCCAATTCACTGTTAATCATTTGAGATTACCAAAATGCAGTTGGTTACAAACAAGTTTTTGATTCGTATGCTAACGGAGTTGGATGGTGTCTTGAATTGTATACGAGATCAATACAACCGAACTCCGTATCGGCAACTTGATTACCAAATATGCATGTTCATTGGCTAGGGCTATAACTTCAATTTCACCATTTTTTTTAAAAATTTGCAAACAGGTGGTGGGTGTTGTGAAATCCTGCACCCCAAACGGTTTTGGAGACATGATGGTTACTCTCAAGGTATTGCTCTGTAACTAACTATCACTGCTCTTGTTTTTCACGTGAACCTTCATCTGAGACTGTTTCAAAATTTCAGGATCCTACGGGCACTGTGGGTGCTAGTGTCCATCGCAAAGTCTTCACCGACGGAGAATTTGGGAAGCACATTACTGTTGGTTCTGTTCTAGTTCTCCAAAAGGTGTTTCTATTATTCTATTCTTTTTTGTTCTTTTTTTCTTTTTTTGGCTTCTTTGGCTACTAAGCTGGTTTTGCTTGAATTTTTCAATTCTTTGCTTTGCAGGTTGCTGTGTTTTCTCCCACTCGCTCTGCCTGTTATCTGAATATAACATTGAACAACATTGTCAAGGTATGCTACGGAGTCATCTCTGTTTTACTATGTTTCCCATATATTTGCACTTGCCTTTCCTGATTAAATTTCTATTAAGATTTAATGATCGGGTATCGGGTTGCATCTTGGAACAGATTATTCTGAGAATTGATATATAAATCAGGGAGGTCCATTTATTTATGGAATAATTCATTAAAAAATTGTGAGCAACAGATAATTTAGTTTCTAAGATTACAAAAATGTTATTTTTGTCCTTGAATTTAAGATGACTGTAGTTAGTTAGTCCCAAAAGTTTGAAAATATTGTTCATTTTAGTCCTTAGAAATTAGAATGAATCATGAACATAAGGAGTAAGGACTTAAATGATCAATCACACTAAAATATAGATAAACTAAATTGGCATTTTTATACTTGTATGGACTAAATTGTTTGATGCATGCAATATTAGTCCCGAAATTGTAAATACAAGGACTGATGTTCAATCATAAATAAAAGGGGATCAAAATATCCAGTCTTTGATAATTTTAATGACTAAAATGACATTTTAATAATTTTAAGTATTAAATTTCCGATGGATGTTATTTTAGTGACTGATTTGGTGCATGCTTTTATTTGGCAAAGTTTTATTTCACCACCCTCACCCATTTTACACCTAGGGAAAGATATAGGTAAAAGAGATAAAAGTGAAGATTTGATAGGTGGTGTCACCGAAAAGAAACAGAGAAGAAGAAATGAAAGATACATGTAATTTGGGTGTTGGTATTGCAGTGGGTGTGAAAAAATTCCAGAATTACTTTTTATATGCCTATTCTTGAGAGGTTTTTGTGTACTCATAGCCTGCTAATATGTTAAACAGGTCTTTTCCAAGGATAGTGGACCTCCATCACAACAACAAATTTATCCTGATTGCTCCGTGATACGCACTACACCTAGTATAGGTATGTGCTATATATGGTTCTAGATTTTCTTGCCTCTGGTCAATTTTCGTGCTTAGTTGACAATAATGACTACTTGGAAATCCATAATTTGGCTTTCTTTGCAACAGAAAGACAAGAAAAGATATGCAGGCCGGGTAGTACATTCCCTCTGCCACAGCCACAGGAAAGAACCGAAGGAATCATGTATAATCTCGGATTAGATTCAAGGTTTACCCAAGAAGCAGATAGTGGCCAACAAAGGGGTGAAATCTTGGTTATGACGAGCTCCAAGTCTGATAATGGAAACCAAAAAACTATTTCGGATAGAGAGAACTTGTCACTGAGTGATGATTATAATGGTAGACCCGTGGAAGTAACCTGCGGCGGTGATCTTGAAAGTGGAAAGGAAGATCAACCAAACCCTGCTAAATTTGATGAAGGGGACAGTCTAGCATGGATTGCTCAAGGCTATAGTTCTACAACAAAATCTGTTCACACATCTCATTTTCAAGAAACTGGGATGAAAAATCACATGGAAACACAGAAGCATATAGCAAATCAAAAAGGCTCAATTCCACATTGGACAGAGGAACAGCTGGATGAACTTTTAGCATTTGATTGAGATAACAATATGCATTTGCCAAAGCAAAGAAAAGACAAGATGATGCTGATATACCTAGTTTTCATGTATCTTGGTGCAATTTTTAGCATATTAAAGATGCATACGTTTTGTAAATAATATGTTAATCGACCCAACACGTCGTTGCTAATTTGGTGCATCTGTTCAATAGTTACTGGCATGCATTGACCTAAAAGATAAGCTCGAAATTTTTCATTTTGAGTCTCAATTCAACGTCTATTTAAATATGTTATCTCTTTGAATTACGGTGTCGTGTACGCAGCTATAGTACAAACCAGATTTAACTAAAAGTGCATTAGCAACAGAGCTTGAGTCAAATTATATACGCACGACCCACTTACAGATGTTATTCTTTGTAATGTCTCAACAAATTTCAAATCCAAAAAAAAAATTGCAACATTTACGTTTCACCAACATAATAATAATTATACATCCTCTCCTTGAATAAAAGAAAATCACCTAGTTAAACAATGAAATCTAGGACAAAGAAAGTTAAACATTTGCAGTCGCTAATCTTAATCTCTAATCAACCAAACCATCCCAGTCATATTTTTTATGTTGACATATCTTTCAGACTTTATACTTTACAGTCACTGCGAAGAAGTTTCTTAAATGAACTCTACAGTCTATCTCACTCATTTTCTTTATTATTGATTTTAATTTCATTTCAATAAATCTCCATGTCAATTTGCAAAAATAATAAATAAAACTTATTCTACATTAACTTATTAAACATATATGAAATTAAATTAGATTATTTTTGATACAATCAAAATTAACATTCAACAACAATGAAAGTTATCAATATTATTTAATATAATATTAACAAAAGTAGAATATTAGAGTAATATTTTTAAAATTAAAATCACTACAAGCAGCAACTACCTATTTTGCTTTTAAGATCACAGGGTACCCTCCATCTCAAGCGAAATCTGGGCACTGCATCTCCTACCAGTGAGCAGCTCATAAGGTACTCGTACACCGGAGGACTGGCTCTAAGAACATTATTCTCCTCTTGCCAGGTGGAATTGAACACAAGCAAACTACGTTGAAATTGGCTTAGGAAGGAGAAATTTGTGAACATTCATATCTAAAGGATCTTGTAGTCATCTCACATAATGTACGCTGGTATGGCCTTGTAACATCAATATTAAAATCTTGCACATTATATTCCATTAGATAATCATGAATGGAGAATTCAGGAAAGGACATAACAGTTGGCTCAATTGTAGTTCTCCAAAAGTTCTTGTGAAAATATATGAAATTGAATTGAATGTAGTTATGAATGTCAATCCTCAAGGGAATTCTTTTATCTGCCTTGTCGGTTGGTTTTTTATGGTCTAAATAAACAATTAGTTATCTAAATAAAATTATGAATATTCCACAGTTAATATTAAACATACATGTCCTTTTTAAATTTTTGTTAAAATCCATTTGATTAATAGAATTAGAAAATAACCTTTGATCCACTCTAATAAAACCAATTGAGAACCAAACATGCCCCAAGACTTGTTAGGTTAGAGATTTGTAAAGCAATATATAGCAATCTTTTCCTTGCTCAATGGAAAAACTCATGATTTTTATATTGCTTTCGGTTAGAATTGCAGCTCCACCTTTATCCACTCAATAGCTTGCCACAATCTCACACCAAAAGCTTTAGAAAGCCTCAATGCTTAACACACAGATCAACCAAACTAACTAAAAAAATACAGAAAAGTGTTTTTTCCTGTTTAATTGAGTTCTGTAGACCGTGTAGTATGAATGAGACATTGCCATCCACAACAGTACATCACATCTCAATCGATGCCAAGTCACGGCGAGTGAAATTCGAATAAATAACGAAAGGAAACAGTTTCTAGCTGCAATTTTCTTTCAACATTGCATTCATGCAAACACGACTTAATTTATCATATTTCCTGCTCTATTTAGGTTGTTTTTCTGGTGTTTTATTTTTTCTCCAATTGCAGCTCAATAACCTTGAAATAAATTCAGAAGCTCTTAAAGCACCAACAAGTCAAGCTCTTCCAACGGGCAAAGAATAAAAAACCAGTGAATTACGATCACCAAGGTTATGTCAAGCATATGCCTGACATGACTTAAAGCACCAACCAATGAAGTACTAACTATGGGCAAAGATTATAAAACTGAAGTACACTCTAATTGAAGGGAAAATGTCACAGCATAATACCGAGCTATAGTCATAAGCAACTGCCTCACCTGACTGACATTACAATCCGAATATATTTACCTCAAGCAAAATTGGACTCATTTTTAACAATAACAGGATACTTCGTCACAGAACCTGAAGAAAGATTGAGCAATACATGCTCTCCATGTCTAAAAATTGCCTAGCCTCGAAGGACAAAAGAATCATTATCATTTTGCAGAAATCACATGTCAGATTACTCTTGTATAATTATTGTAACTAGAAATTCAGCAATCATCTTGGTGCACATAGGTCACCAGCATCATCATCCCGATGATGACCAATTTCAGCCCTTGTATCTCATCTCGTGTCACAATATGTACCTGCTGGAATAGCTTCTTCAACTACCTACTGGAATAGCTTCCTCAACCTATCGGCAGCTGAAGCTGCCCTTTTATTGGTTGGCTCAAGTACAAGGGCATGTTTAAAATCTGCAAAGCGGAACTTATATTACCCAATGCTTGGGGATATTTGAAATCTTATTAAATTGAAACAATGCCAATAACAATAAAATATTAACCCCAAATTTGACAGTACAACCCCAAATTTCATCACAAATACGTTAAAATTATACACTGGGACAGTCTGATCCTCAGCAAAATAGAATATTTGAATTTCCATCTCAAATTAAAAGAAATGCTTAAGACACAAATTCTTGAAAACAAACCTAAGCACATAAACTAGAAATCACCGTTAAGGTGTGGGAGTTTAAAATGTGAAATTCAGTCTGGCTAAGTCACTTTGATGTTCATACATATATATTCTTATTTTGGAGAATTTCAGAAAACGATGAATCTGTCCATGACTTCCCGGAAATGCGTGGCTAACCAAATCAGTGGATATTAGCTCCTTTTTGTAAATAATACTACAGATTGGCCCTTATACCCTCTTCATTTTTCTTTAGGAAATAATAAGATGCACACAGATGTCAAAGATCAGAAAATTCTTACCATCAATTGCATCTTTGTAGTAGCCTAGCATCTCTCTAGCTGTACCTCTACGGAAATAGGCCTTCACATTCTGAGTAAAACAAGTAACAAAGGGATACTCTGTAAAATGTTCATGACTATCTCATTCAAGGAAATATACAATAAGCAGGAATCTGAACAAGTTTGAGAAACTTTATAAATCCAAGGGAGTAAACTGTTGCACTCAAATGTCTCTGTAGTTACATATAGCTTTTAGCATGTCAAAGAAGAGTATTTTAATTGCAAAGTCTTGATTTTCAACATCCACACATATTCATATTTAGAACGGAAACCAGCTTGCTATTCTAATGACAAAATCATCAATCACAATGAATCCATAAACTTCCACTGAAAAATTTCTTTGAAGAGAGAAGTCACCTTCTTGTCAAAACTAATTGCCTTTGTACAATCCGCCTCAGCTTGGATGTAACTGTATGAACACAAAACAAATCAAGCTGTTTGCAAGACACTTTTGACGAAGAAACTGGCAAGAATGAAACTACCTCCCAAGTTCTAGATATGCTTGAGCCCTGTTACTGTAGTATGTAGCATTATCACCAGAGAGTTTGATAGCTTCTGTATAAAATCCGATGGCTTTCTGCCACTGCTTATCTTTGTAGGCTTGATTTCCCTGAATCATTAAGTGATAAACCAAAAAGAAAAAGAAGAGGAGAAAATCATATACAAAAATGAGAAACAATAAAAATTATCATATGCAGCTTAATAAAAAATGCAGAGAACTTATAGGGAATAATTACTATAAATAATCTCAAAAGAAACAAGACAGAAAATATGAAAAGTTTATGATGCTTGTAGCGTATATGGAGGCATGCTGACTCATACAAGGATTTGTCCTACAGGTAACAACTAAGAGCACCAAGATTAGAATCCTTCAGTTACTTGCAATGTAGCTCTCCCCACGGATGAGATGTGTGGGCCGAGAAAATAAAAGGTCTGTAGTTAACTACAGCTGTAATGCTTATACCAAATGAATATCAGGAAAAAAACCATTCATATACATGGTGTGTGCATCAATATTAGATGGAATATGCGCATCAATTACCCACCATAAAGAAAGGAAAAACAAACTTGATACCTAGACTGGAGACATGATGAGAAGTTCATGGATTATAAAAGAAAAATAATCTGTGCTTTATAACAACCCCGTTTTCAAAGTCACTAGTGATTTAGAAATAAAACCAAGCCCATTATATTGCACAATCACAGGGTTACTGCACAATCTATCTGATGTCATAAAAACAATACCCTCTCTTTGGCGATTTCAGCAGATTCCTCCTTACTGACAACATTTCTAGATGATTTACTTTTGGCAGAACTATCAGCCTGCTCTTGAAGAGTTGTATACATGGTCTGTAGTGTGTCAAGTAAAAATCGATCTCCACCATGCCTAGCAATCAAGGAGACTGAAACTGGGTATTTGTCATAAAATCCTAATGGTATAGAGACCTGAAAAGATAAAAAGAGAATATGAATGAAAAATGCATAACAACACCAGCCAACACCTAAGCCTTTTCCCACCTGGTCTGTAAAGTATAATTCTATTCTGATAAAAATCAAGTAGCTGAAATGAATTTAAGAAAAAAATTCTGAACATATTGGTGCCCATTTGGTACTGGTTAGATGTGGTTGGACCATGTTGAGTGGAAGGAGAAATTATTTCCATTTATTCAACGTGTTTCGAACGACATGCATGTTTCACAACAATCATTGATCTTCTCTCCAAAAGCAAATTCAGTTGAACCAACTCTATACCAAACGGACACTTAACCAAACACTTGTGACATATGCTCTTTTTTGCATGAGGGCTTATGCTATAAATTTGACCATGGAACTTATTGAAATAAGCTAAAAGGGGCTTAATTTAATAAACTATACCAAGAAGCTTATTAAAATAAACTAAAAATACCTTACAGGAGTCATAAAATATTTTCATAAACTCCTCCAAATGGACCCATAGAAGAGAGGAAGCACTCAGTCACCAGAGTTTTACCTGGCAGCAACCTGATATGCTAGCAATACTTAGCAAACTAAATGCACGGCTCTGATAATCCTCTGATAGGATCTCCTTTCCACCTAACTTTGGAGGAGAATCCGCCACAGTCGGGATCACCAAAATTCCTTCATCCTTGAAAGCATCAAAATTTAATAAAATCAGCACAATTATGTCTTGTGAATCAGAAATTCAAAATAAAATGCTTTATATATAGATGTCCCGAGACAAGACAAGTTTGATGAATGGCATTTCAAAGTATATATTCAAAAAATTGTTTTTAGAAAGGTTTCCACCCATATGCAACCCCGATGTTCCATTCACAATAAGCTTATGAACAACAATATAATTCATTTTTTAAAGATGATAAAATGAAATTAATGAAACTTCACTCTATAGTTCTATTGGCAAGATAAAATAATATGCTTTAATGCGAGCCAAATTGAGATGAAAAAGCATGAAGATTGTGATTAAAAAATAAGGAGCATATAAGGAAAGTAGGAAGCAGAATGGTGTAAAATCATTACCTTTAAAAGTGAATTTAAAGCAGCTCGCATTTCATTTCTAACAGATTTGGAGTTTTCAATCTCTACATCAGCTACATCAATTTTTTCTTGCAATTGTGCTGAGACAGCAGGATGAAGATCAGGTTTTACTATGTTCATCCACTCATCATGCATGAGTCTGAATTCATGTCTGCAGAAATAAATTCAGAAAATAGTTACACAAAAGACAGATAAAAAACACAGCATCCAAAAGATATAAAAAAAACACTGTATTATTGCCCAGCCAGTGCAAACTACAAATTGCAAATTATAGTAGTATTTCAAAACCACAAAAATTCCAACTAACCTTTGTAGGAATTGCATAATGTTGGCAAGTAGTTTTAATGAAGAGGCTTTCAGTTCACCGTTTGTTTTCTGACCAGAGCCCTCCTTCAAGCTTGGAACTTTAGAACTTATATAGTCCTCAAGACTTATGTGCTTCAATACTTGCCCTGAAGCAATTGATGTTGAGCAAATTTCAATGGAACGCAGGTTCAGAAATAAAGAAGTTAGGAGACAACACAGAAAATGAAGCAAAATCTTTCAATGGTAACCAGAACAAGAGGAATCATATTAAAGGGCAAAAAATAAAGGGAAAAACAGAGCAAAAGAACATACTTCCAAAAAGCTTCTCAGTGGCCTTGATCATCACTTGAGAACTCCTGTCAAGAGGAACATTTATATGCTGAAAACAATCATCAGCTATGATTATTTGCCGCGGATTGCGTCGAGTAACAAATGGTGCTTGTAAAAGTATATGGCCAACTCGACGCAATATATTAGGATCCTTTGCAAACCAACCTGAAAGGGGTATGTCAGATTTAAAAAGATTTACAAAACTGCAGGAGATGGTGTTGTAATGGCATTAAAATGCCAAAACTAAGACAGTTCCAGCAACCATACAAAAATGTCCAAATGTAAAATGATTATTAGAGAACATCTGCTTTCCACTTTTCCTCCTCTTAGTTTGTGTTTGGATTAGCTAATTTCATGTTTTTTGGTATTAACTACAGTTATCCCCTCCATACAACTAGAGGCAATCCTGCTTGGATCTTAATCACGGTTAAGGCTCCTTACACCTTTCAAAAAGTGTATAGTGGGAATTGAAGCCATTTATATTAAAAATAGCTTACAATTAAAATCTTGACAAAAAAATAAAAAACAAAAGGTCCTGAATGGTAAGCATTTCATCCTTGTACCACATAAATATACTAATCATTCAAATAATTAGAAATGCATAGAACATTCCCCAAGCTCATAAATTAAACCACATAAAAGAAATTGAATCATCCATACCAACAGTATCCAGACTTGTTGAAATAGGAATGATTCCCGTATGAGAAACAGCACCATATGAAGGTCGAAATCCTAGAATGCCACAAAATCCGGCAGGTACTCTCACCCCACCATTAGTATCAACACCTGTCATACATGATGGTGCAATGTTATCAGAAACATATTCTCATATCGGAATATGGTGATAATAAAACAAGAATTTCAAAATTATAAATATATAGAATAATGTAACTATGGTTATCAAAATTGACATATCTTACATGATGAGGCAAGACTGCACATAAAAGTAAAATAATAAATTCAAAGTTACAGGTATACCTTAAGTAATCCACAGAACATGTCACAGCAAGGGTATATATTTCCCACCAATACAAGTGTTAGCGTTGTCATGGTTAAACAATTAGATGGATGGACTTTAAATTTTTTAAATGCACTAGCGTGTTATGGACTTATGGTCTAATTCAAGAGTTTGGTGACTGAGATCATGGATTCACGTCTACTCTTGATTGATTCTAGAGAAAAATTGAGAAAAAGTGGCATGTACCAAGATGGAAATCATACAACAATCCTGCTGGTAAAAGCTCACCTTCAAAGAATATATAATGACTTTTCTACTTTATCAACCATCCATTAAATCTACAAATGATACATATCAACAACTTATAATAGCTACGGAACTTTCTTTAGCATTCATCCTATATCTTATACATGATGTCAACTACATACAGTACAAGGTAACAGCAAAGGTCATAATTCATTGGATTTCATGAGGAAAAAATTAACCACAATTCTATTCCCGTGAACTGATTTAACTACACAGATGTACTGGAGATAAACGTGTACACAACACCAAGAGTGCATAGCTCTCTAGCACTACAAGAGCAATTTACTTAGTTGGTTTTTGTGGAAGGCCTTCAAGCGAATGAAAGAAGACACATAAAAAAGATAACAAAATTGCATATAAATCATTGAAGTGTCATCTAATGTAAGAAGCATTTGTGATTAGAAAAGGAAGAAAGATATGAAGAAGCTAACCCAATGCAAAATCAACCAAATTAGCAGCAACAGCAACAGCAGCGCCACTAGAGGAGCCACCCGGCACTCGAGCAGGCACAGCAGGATTGGTGGGCGTTCCGTAATGTTTATTTTCACCACTGATACTGTAATACCGAAAACAAGCCATTATTCTCCGGAGATGAAACAAGAGTGGGAAGGAATGAAAGCTACGCTAAACCCTAAACCCTATGTAGAGCATTTAGTTGATGAAATACATAATTCATATAACAGTGTTTGTTGAGGGAATATGTATGATGAGAAGCATAAGAGGAGGAGAAACCCGAAAGCTAAGGGGTCGACAACGGTGGTTCCGACGCAGGTAGCACCACCTTCAACGAGGGCAGAGACAGGAGGAGAAGTGGAAGAAGCAGGTTGGTGCGTGGTGGCCCAGTCGGGATGGCCGAAGGTGGACAGGTGTCCTTCGATGTGGAATCTGGTAACAAGAAGAAGATGTGGATGATTATTATTGAAAGAATAATGATAGAATAGAAAGAGAAAGGGTATGCGTTAGGTTACAGGTCGGAGAGTGCGAAGGTGAGGGCGGTGAGAGGGTGGGGAGCTTTGGGAGGAGCAGGCTGAGGAGGAGGAAGAAGCTGAAGCCTCTGAATGAAAGCGCCGAAATCCTCTTTTACAGTCTGCTTCAGCTTTCTGGTGAGGAAAACGATTCCGGCGAGACTGAGACCCAACAAAACCCATAGGTTCGCTGATTGAGAAGCCATCAGAGATTGAAAACGAAGAAGAAGATAGGATTCTCTTCACTTCACCCGCCGCCTCACCTTCTGTTCCTCTATCCGTCACCTCGGATTAAAACCTTGTCAAGTATTTATTAGAGTTTAATTTGTATGTATGCTATAAAACAATTTTATAATCAAATAATTAAAATTTATCCTAAGTAGTATAATTTTCAAATAATTATTATGGTTATTTGTCAGTCATCTATATTAAGTAAATTTATATTGATAATACAGTTATATTAAATTTTATTTACTATCCGTAATTATTAATATTTTCTTATTATTACTACCATAGTAAATTCTAATTCGTTTCTCAGTGCTGTTATCTTGCTTTCCGTGAAGGAATTCAAGACTAAATTTAAAAAGAAAACTATTTAATCACATAAAAAAATCTCAACGCAATTGTTATATAACTAAGTATATTAAGAGTTTTTTTAAAAAAGAAAAAAGAAGCCTAGTTCCATGTTATTAAAAATGCTAACAACATCCTAACCTTAAGGAACTAAAACACTTTTAGGAAGATCATCAAAACTAGATCATGGTACATGCTATATTTACTAAAAGATCAATAATATGGCTATATATGTTCGAAACTTGATTAAACTAATTCGGAGTTTTTCTTATTCCTCTCAACAAATTTCTAAGGCTTTAAATCTTATGACAGTGACTCATACACCTCAAAAAAAAAAAACTTAATTCTATTCATTTTCTAGTGAGTATACTTGTATCTAAAACATGCAAAATCTAAGGCTGTTGAGAACTATTTTAAAAATTTGTACCAATATAAAAAGTCATCCAAGAATGTTAGGAAACTAAACAATGGTGAATTCCGAACCATCACCCATTGGTGCTATGACAAAACAAGTCCCAAGGTAAATTGGAGTTATTAAACAAATATTTTATTTTCCAGATTGAAGTGTAATTTTGTAAGAGTTAAATAAGAAACTATTACAGAAATACCATATCATTTATGATCTTAAGATAAAAAATAAGAAATAAAAAAATGTGTAAGGTTGGAACTAATAAAAATATAAAATTAAAAAATATTAAATTTATTCATATATGATTGTGATTAATAGTTTGTTTGTTTTTAAATTCTAAATTTTCAAATCATGTTTAACGGAAGATATTTTTTAATCCTACAATCAAATAGAATTTTAATTGTTGTATAAAAAAATTAATATCATTAATTAAAATTTTCTTTTTTTTTTAAAATTTTTTTCCCAGCACCAAACATACTATAATTAGGTTCAAGTAGGTTGAAGTTGAGTGATCGGGGACCAAGTGATATGTTTCTGGGCAAAACTCAAATTATCTTCCACACGTGGCTATGGTGCCGAGAAAACAAAGTTAAAATAAAGAGAACAAATCTCAGTCGGCAACTCCCTCACTATTGCACTTCAACTCATCCACTCCAAGGTACCTCCTTATGCCATTCAATAATTGCTTTGCTACTTACTCACAATTCTCTCACCTTCTGTTATAATTATTTGCTTTACGCCTTTTCATTCATCATTCATTGCTTTTTCTTCCTTACTCGTTTTCTATCGTAACCTTTGTGCACTATGGAAGTTTTATGTTCATGCAAATCCAATGGGGTTCACCAACCCTCTTTCAATCGCTTTTTCCCAGAGACCCGGTTTCTGCATTTTTTAAATTTACAATCTTATTGATTTGAATCTTCACAATTTATGGTTGTGCTTGCGGTGTTGCTAGTCAATTCAACATGTTAATTGTGTCAGATTTTTATCACTTGAAGATTAATAAAGTAATGCAATTTCTCAGTAACACACCATCCGTGCAGCCATAGGAATTCATGCTTTGTTAACTTATGTTTTTTTTTTTCGTCTGTCGGGATTAGTGGGGAGAGAAGGGGAAAATGGTAAGATCAACATATGAAAGATTTTCGAAGGATTTTGTGATGGGAGGAGTAGCCGCAATCATATCTAAGAGTGCAGCGGCACCAATTGAGAGAGTGAAGCTTCTATTGCAAAACCAAGGTGAAATGATTAAAAGGGGTCAACTCAAAAGACCATACCTGGGTGTTTCTGATGCCTTTAAGAGGGTCTTCGTGGAAGAGGGTTTCATTGCCTTTTGGAGAGGTAACCAGGTCAATGTTATCCGATATTTTCCCACACAGGTGAGTTTCAACTTGTCACACCTGTGTGATAAATGGACTATTGTTGCCTATTTAGTGTTCTTACTGCTTTTTAATACAACTTCCACAAAATGAAAAGAAGGGAAGGGGAAAAGAAAACAAAACAGTGAGCATAACAAGTTATCTGGGCTGCTGTAGTAATCTAGCCATGAAATATATTATGGCGACAATTTCTTGTGGTTCTCACTAAAAACTGAAACCAAACAATGGATGCAATTAACTGGTTTATTTCCCCTTTATCATTGTTTCTTTTTTTTCTTTATTCTCCATTAAATTGAAGTATATGTTATCTCAGCGCCTTGAGTTATCTCAGTTTATTGTCCAACATCATTTTATGACACAATGCAATATTTACTATTTATGCAGTCCCATTCTTTGATATATGATCGTGTACAGTTTGTTCTTTGTTTCCTTGAGCTTGCATTGTGCTTTTCCTGTCAATGCATCTCAAATATCATTAATTCATTATCTGGGTCTTGGCATAACATCAAATAATAGCCCATGCTGCTTTGTATTCCTATCAGTGTGATCTTTGTCTCAGATAATGGTTTTTTTTTTGTTTATTAAAATAACATTTGAACAAACAGTTAATTGGTCTATAGGCTTTCAATTTTGCATTCAAAGGTTACTTCAAAAGCATTTTTGGGTATTCCAAAGAGAGAGACGGGTACATTAAGTGGTTTGCTGGGAATGTGGCTTCAGGCAGTGCTGCAGGAGCGACTACTTCTCTGCTTCTGTATCATTTAGATTATGCTCGCACACGATTGGGCACTGATGCAATAGAATGTCGTGTTACTGGTCAGCGCCAGTTTAAAGGATTAATTGATGTATACCGGAAAACCTTGTCAAGTGATGGAATTGCTGGCTTGTACAGGGGATTTGGGATTTCAATATGGGGAATCACCTTGTATCGAGGGATGTACTTTGGGATCTATGACACCATGAAGCCTGTTGTTTTAGTTGGGCCTTTTGAGGTAAGCATCTACATTTTCACAAAAGAGAACTATAGTTTACAGGCAATGGGAAAATACAGAGTTGGTACTGGACTGGTAATCACTTTGGTCTTTTCCAAGGTTGTCTGTGGGCCAAATATTGAAGTTACATTGATAATTGAACCCTGATAAGTCAGATAACATTATTTCAGAAGATAAAAATACTGAATTTTCTTCTAAACTTTTCATAGATGCATCTCTTGATCATATGGCATTTTGATGAATTCAGGGCATTGGTTCTGTTCTTTTCTGCCCTTGCACTCTAATGTGGATATCTTGATTTGTTTTGTGCAGGGGAACTTTCTTGCTAGTTTCTTGTTAGGTTGGAGCATCACAACTTTTTCAGGGGTTTGTGCATACCCTTTTGACACATTACGGCGACGAATGATGCTTACCTCTGGACAGCCAAACAAATACTGTAATTCAATACATGCATTTCGCGAGATTGTACAACAAGAGGGTTTCTTAGCTCTATTTCGAGGAGTTACTGCAAATATGCTTCTTGGTATGGCAGGAGCCGGGGTGCTTGCTGGATATGATCAGCTGAACCGTATCTCATATAGTCACAGTCATTAAATGAGACGAACAAAAGAGTTTTGAAATGAATGGCCAATTTGTAATGGAGAAATGCATAACCTGAAAAAGGCATATTCATCATTCTGAATGAATATTCTGCCTGTTCATTTGAAAAGTTTGGCCCGAAGGATCACAACACAATAAACGGACTTTTGGACATGATATCTAAAGGTAATTGTTCTTCAAAGTACAAACCAAACTCTAGTTTCAATAAACAGACAATCACATTTATCATGTCCAAAAGTGTGGTTTTTAAAGGAAGTATTGCATTTCGGGACCTTAAAAGTCACCAATACTGTGGCTATTCATTTCAAAAGTTTGGTCTGAAGGACCGAACAATATACAAATTTTTGGACATGATAGCCAAAGGCATTTGTTCTATAACCAAATTATAGTTCGATGATTGAACATGATAAATTTGATTTTTAGGTCCTTATATTTTTAATTCTCCCTATTCTTTAGTGGTGGATTTTGAGAATTGATACTCCACTGCCCTGTTGTAAAATTTAACGTGCAAATTTTATTTTATATTGTTAGTTCAGGGCTGAAACATAGGGAAGGGCAATTGAAAATATTCAAGACTGCAAAAGCAGTCAATCAACTTGTATGATTCTGTGAATGCTGTTTATATGAGGTTTACAACGTATAGACATCTCTAGTTTCATTTAATGTGTTAACACGATTACGCAAATGTTATCTGTAGAAAAGAAATGATTGAATGTAGATACATATCAGAATATGAGGTCTACTACTTCTTTCTTTATGATACACTATGCAATTTCCCCGCATTAATTATTTATTACTTGTTTTACATAATCTAAGTTTTGTGATTTACAGGGAGTTAGATTATTTTATGAATATTCCTGCATCAAACACCCTTAATTGCATGCTCGTACTTTAGCTAGTGTCCAATATTGTGATAACTGGCAGTGAGTCTTCGTCAAAACACATGCTATCCTTTTCATCCAAGTTTAAGGCCGTGGTGCGAAAATATTATATGATGGTCAAAATATCTCATCTTATAGGATGTTAACAAATCAACTTTTGAAATAATGTTTATGCAGAAATTTAAGATTTTTGCTAAAAGTATCAAGAAAGTTAACTGTTATTGAACGGGTACCCTTTTATAAAGGTAAACAGAAACAAGTCGAACTGTAATCGCTGCAGCTAACCACAAACTTAAAATGCCAAAAAACTGATCATAGAACCATTACTGTTTGTAACACACGAAGCATCAGTTTGGTCGAATATCTTCAGCTCTCAGCACCCTCTTCTTCTTCTTCATAATCACCACCTTCATCTGTTGGGGCATCCTGGTACTGTTGATACTCAGCAACAAGGTCATTCATGTTACTCTCAGCCTCAGTAAATTCCATCTCATCCATTCCTTCTCCAGTGTACCAGTGCAAGAAGGCTTTCCTTCTGAACATGGCTGTGAATTGCTCACTCACTCTCCTAAACATCTCTTGTATAGAAGTTGAGTTACCAACAAAAGTTGAAGCCATAGAAAGGCCTCTTGGTGGGATGTCACATACGCTGGACTTAACATTGTTGGGAATCCACTCTACAAAGTAGGAAGAGTTCTTGTTTTGCACGGTCATCATCTGTTCATCCACTTCTTTTGTGCTCATTTTGCCTCTGAACACGGCTGAGGCTGTTAAGTAACGACCGTGGCGTGGATCGGCTGCACACATCATGTTCTTGGCAGCCCACATCTGTTGTGTGAGTTCTGGGACAGAAAGTGCGAGGTAGTTTTGTGATCCTTGAGATGTCAGTGGAGCAAAACCAACCATGAAGAAGTGAAGTCGTGGAAACGGGATCAAGTTCACTGCTAGCTTACGCAGGTCTGAGTTGAGCTGACCTGGGAATCTTAAGCAACAAGTAACTCCACTCATTGTTGCTGATATCAAATGATTCAAGTCTCCAACTGCAAAGAAATTGAGAAAACAGATATTACAAGTTATCAAGAAGAAAATGGGAAAAAGGAAAATAAAGTACATAACATGAGGTGCTCTTTAAGATTGCCGTAGCTATATATTATACTTACAACTTGGTGTAGAGAGCTTTAGGGTCCTGAAGCATATGTCATATAGTGCTTCATTATCAAGGACCATGCACTCATCAGCATTCTCAACCAACTGGTGAACAGAAAGTGTAGCATTATAAGGCTCAACAACCGTGTCTGACACCTTTGGAGATGGAAACACAGAGAATGTAAGCATCATTCTATCCGGATATTCCTCTCTGATCTTTGAAATCAACAGAGTTCCCATCCCAGAACCTGTTCCCCCTCCCAGGGAGTGGCACACTTGAAATCCTATATTCAAAACCAAAACAAAAAAAAATTAGTAAACAAACATCTCATACTAAAAAATATATCTACATGCAACTAAAAATCACCAAAAAATCCGTCTTTCATTGGAATTTTCTACTAGTAATATTGATTCCTATCAAATATTCTGAAATTAAACAGATTCGCACTATGTTTCATGTTCAGCTCAAGTAATATATTCACCAAGTGAATTTGACTTTATTTGGTCTACATCACCCTTAGAATGTAATGGACCTAACATCTAAATTCCTGTATTATGTCTTAAGTTAGATGCAGCTTTGAAAATTCTTAAGTGAATAATGTTTCATCTGATGGTAAGTGCTTGATCAAACACCAAGCCTGAGTTTACTATAATTATATTTTTTTTATGGAATAGTGTTTAATGATTTCTTTTTAAGTTTTACCTTGCAAGCAGTCACAATTCTCAACCTCCTTCCTAACAACATCAAGGACTGAGTCGATAAGCTCAGCACCCTCAGTGTAATGGCCCTTTGCAAAGTTGTTTCCGGCACCGGACTGACCGAAAACGAAGTTGTCAGGCCGGAAAATCTGGCCATAAGGGCCACTCCGGATAGCTTCCATGGTGCCGGGCTCAAGGTCCATTAGCACTGCCCGTGGCACGTAACGTCCATTGCTTCCCTCATTGTAGTAAACGTTCACTCTTTCAAGCTGAAGTTCCGAGTTTCCTACGTATTGTCCTATGGTGTCAATCCCATGCTCATCACACACCACTTCCCAGAACTTTGATCCTATTTGGTTCCCACATTGCCCTCCTTGAATGTGAAGAATCTCACGCATTTTCTGGCTAGGACAGGGGCACAATGGGAAAAAAGTATTTCTTTTTCAACTGTCAACTACTCTCCCTTCAAAGGCTTAGACTTGGAAGAAGCATAACAAAGGTTGGTTACATTTATAGCAAAGTTTAAGGGTGAGGATGAGAGTTTGTGGGAGAGATCAAACGGTGGAGGATTGATTGTCTGCTGCAGATAGAGGGAAAGTGCCATATGTAAGTTGCTGTTTGCAATTCAGCCGGCTTCTCACATTCTTAGAAGTTGAAAGTTGAAACCCGTTTGAAGTTTCTTTTGGACTAACTCTTCAGTTTTTATTAAAATGTTACATCAGCATCTGTTTTTACAATATCAAGGATAACCATGCCATTTGGGAGACGTAAATGACTTTCTTCGCGTCTTTATGTTGAAAGTGACTGAAACTATATGCTAAGGCCAGCAAGTTCACTGATATATGTATTAGGATTTTCAACTTCCTTGCATCAAATTGCCCCACTTTATTAGCGTCATCCCATCTAAAAGCGTGGAACCAATATAATATTGTTTGCACACCAAATTCCCTTTCAAAAGAGTTCCTTTCTCTCTCGATTTATTTATTCTGTTTAAACATATCAAAATCTATCTAATATGCTGATAATAAAAAATCTTATTTAACGTTGCTTTTTATGCACATTACAACTAACACTCAAGGTAAAAGCTTGAATTGTTCCATTTCTATTCACTTAAACAATTCAGGCCAGCAACTTTGAAACAAGAGGTAACACTCTAGTAATAACTAATGTGTGTGTGAGAGAGAGAGACCAGGAGGAATTCATGCTCTCATGTAATTCTAATTTCACATTATTTTTAATTCCCTTGCAAGATGGGCCTTTGAAACTTGGATATTACACATCCATGTCACACCACCGGCTTAGCTGAAAATTTATCATTAAATTAGCCCAAGTGGACAAAGATACCCAAGAAGCGAAGAGACAATTCCATAGCAATTGTGGTCAATACTAATTCAAGGGACATTTTAGTACGGGTATATAGCCATTTTATCAACCACGCTTCCCGTCCATCTTTGACCAGGACAACAGAATAATTACCATCTGCATGACAACACACCACAAAATTCTTATGGTTGCCTTGAAGAACGTGATACTCTCAAGTTCATCTGTTCCATATTCATAGCATTGGCTGCAAGCTGTTGCAAATGCAGATACATGACATACAAGTAGCAACAGTTTTGCTGATGAAAAAATAACATGTCACAGTTAAATCTCGTTGGCATGGCAATGGCATCACTAATGAATTGGATCTTGGATCAAAATATCTGCTTTTTGATCTGTTCTTTAAAGATAGCAGCAGGTGCCATGCAGCATAAACAGCATATCACCACTCTCTAGTTGCATCGCAGTGATATAAAAATCAAGGCATTATATCCAGAGCAAATAGAAGGTTGCATATCTTTCCCTCTATGCCAACACTTTCCTGTGAACCATTATTAGCTTGTAGGCTCTTCTTTGCTTTCCTATAAGGTTCTGCTTCAGCGTATCTACCATTTCTTTCCAAACCCACTACTAGTACATTATAAGTCCCTAACACAGGATGAAATCCATTTCTGCACATGGTTTTGTAAATCTCAAGTGCCTTACTAACTCTTCTAACAGAAAAGTATACACTAATTAAAGCAGTATAGGTGGCAGTGCACTTATGGTTATCAGGTAATAAGTTGAAAATCTTTGTGGCAAAAGTTCGCTGCTTAGCACAACCAAGCCTGTAGATTAAAATTGAAGCAAGATAGATTCCAAGAGAATGCCCAGCTCTAGTCATTTCCTCAACAATTTCCATCAGTTTTGAAAACATATTTAATCTGATCAATAAGCCCATTAAGGAAAGATATCCTGTTCTCTCAATGCATATTCCCAGTGTAACACTGTACTTGAAAGCCCACAAAGCACCTTCAGGTCGGCAACGACTACAATTTACCACAATAATGTTTGAGACAACCTGATGATCCAAAGCTATTTTCTTATCCATCATCCCTGCAAGTAAATAATCAATAGCAACAACATTTCTATTTTTCAGGAGGACAAATAGAAGTTCTTTATCTATATTAGAAGGTGAATTTTCAGCAACAGTGATACTATCATTTGCCTTCTTCCTTATGCTACAATCCATATAAAATTGTGGATTGACTTGCCTTAGAAGGGCATCACTTTCACCAGCAATTTTTAAGGCTTCCAATGCCTCCACAAAAACAGGATAACGTAGAACAAGATGGTTTTCTTTCATGTACTGAAGGATTTGGGTCATGAACACAGTCCCGCCAACTTTAGAACACCTCTCAATCAAAATATTGCAGGCAGCTTTATCAGGTTGCACCCCAGCCTCTTGCATCCTTTCAAAAATCTCAAGGGCTTCTTTGCATTTCCCTAAAGTACACAAACAAGAATAACCATCACTTCTTTCAACTTCAGAATAAACAAAAGACAGTACAAGTCAGGATATGTGACAAGCAGCAGCAGTCAGACGTTTCTAAGTGAAATTATGCGAAAGTGCACCACATAGACAACCTATCATTCTGATCAGCAATTTTGTAAACTCCAGCAAGACGCTCTTCATTTTGTAAATAATGCAAGCAAAGTAAATATATCATTTTTGTTTTATTATATTATTATGAAGACAGAGATGTAAATATCAATAGGCCTGCAAGTAAGCTAACCCTTCTGTGTAATCCCAGAGCAAAGAATCATCAAAATTCAGCTATAGTTTGAGTTCCCTTAGGCATCACCAGAGAATAAAATAACTAACAACAAACTACTCTTACAGAGTAAACCATCAAAATTAATCCTCAAGATTATATAGGGCGAACAATTTAATCTATAAGATTTTAAAATCTTTGGTTAGTCACAGGCTTTGCAAAATAATATTTACTCTTGTCCTCATGAATGATAATAAAAAATTACATTATGACAATGAAAAATAAAGTGTTAAAGTATATAGTCGTGATTGTCGTTTTATATCAAAGAGTTTTTAAAATGAGGCCTAAATTGTGCAACCTATGCAATCTCAAACTAATTTGCTTTACTCTATTCTTAGACCATAAAACAAACAAGTTGAAGGCACACTAACCAGACCCAACTAGGTAATCCATTAGAACGGTGTAAGTGTGGCAATTTGGAGCAACGCCAGAGTTAAGCATATCCTTGTAAACATGAGTGGCCTCCTTCACCCTTTGATGCTGAAACAGAATCTTGATATAAGCAGTGTAAGAAACAACAGTTGGGTAACACCCATTGGACTTCATCTGCTCCCACATTTGCAGAGCCTCGTCCACATTCCCTGAACACGAAAGCCAATGCATCATGGAAGTGTAAGTAACAGAGTCCACCTTGATCCCCTTCTCCTGCATCTGTTGGAAAACGTGTTTCATGGAAGAGACCCTCCCAGCTTCTCCAAAGATATCAAGCATGGTAGTATAAGTGTATTGGTCATGCTTGAACCCTCTTAGGTTAGAAGCCCAGTTGAAGAACAACCACGCTTTCTCCATTGGAGGGTGGGACTTGAGAACCTGGTTCACAGTGTAAGAGTCCCATTTCAAAGGGAGGCTATTAAGCTCATGTTTTGCGGATTCCCAAGTTGAAAACTTTAGGGTTTTGTAAATTTTCCCAATGACGTTTCTTGTATACTCTCTGGGCGAAGAAGAAGAAGAAGAACCATCTTTCTTCTTCTTCTTCAATTTGAGGGGTTTCTTTGTGGAGCTACTGCGAAATGGAGTAATGGGTTTGTTGTTGTGTTGGTGAAGGGAATGGATGCGTTTGAATTTGAGGGAAAGAGAAGGAAAAAGGTTTGTTGTGAGGAATCCATGGAGCATGGATATTCTTCTTCTGCTTCTGAACATCGATCACAATGCAAAATTTCGATGCCATAGCCATCGTTAACCATTCTATGGAAATTCCTTTTAACAACCCCGTTTTTTCTTTTTATACCCCTACTAGGTTTTTCTAGTTTTTTGAATTTATTAACTACCCTTCACACATCCTCTCTGATTTTATGATGATTTTCTGATTTGCAAATTCAAGAAGACTCATGATGTTAATGATTTTCTACATGAATATACATAATGTGTATATGAGAGTTGTATTTATTTCTAGTCCAAAAAATATATAGAAATGATGATTATATTTTTTACATGTGAGATGCTTGATAATTTATACTAGACACAAATTTATTAATTTACAGATTCATTTTTAATTATTTGATTTATTAGTACTTGAATTTCAATGAACTTTTTTAAGCCATTCATGAAAAATTGAATTGTGGAAAAATCTAAGAATCTCTCGTCTATAAGAAAACTTCATGATAATCAATGAGACCCCTAAACGACTCAATGCATAGGGTTCTTCAACTTCTTGTTACTCTAAGATGAATAGGATGCCATTTAATTCATATTGAGTTGTTTACACTAATATATATGGAAAAAATTGTAGAAAACCAAACAATCATACAATATGCCTTATGCAATGGAGTATTTAGTTGTGTGTGTAAGGTATCCATGGAAACTGGTGTAGGTCCAGTGGGCATGTCCAAATTATTAGAATCACATTCAACCTCGCCATTGAAGCACTTAATTGAACAATAAAGATGCTCTCACTCATTCTTTGTTGACCCATTTTGTCTAATTTTTGAAGTTGTAGACTCACTACATGCTTTCATCTTTTTCCTTTGTTTTCTTTACACTAGGAACAATGTGGCTTTGCTCGGGAATTTCTATTTGTGGAAAGTGTACTTTATAAGTGAAAAAGGTTTATAAGAGAGTAATTTCTTTCCAATGCTCTTATTTTCTTATGTTAGAGGTAATTATTGTGTATTTGTAAAGTGAAAGAAGAATAAAAATGGGATTTTGATGAATAACATTGCTACAAAGGATGAATCAAATAAAATTTCAAGAGGGTTATTTCCAAGTGAGAGAGAGGGGTGTGTGAAAATTGAAAGAGTAATTTAAGGATTAAAATATTAAAAAAACATAGGGTCAGAAAAGAAAAAAGAAAGGGGATTAAAAGAAATTTCTTCATTCTAAACTTCAATTGATCCATTATAATGTATGCGGTTCAGTCCAGTAGTTACAAGGTTCCAAAATTAATATTTTTGTTTTTTTAAAAGTTAAATTAATACTCCTTTCGATTTTGTTATTGACTCCTTTCAAAAGATGTTGTTATCATCAATAAAACAAGAGAGTTTCTCATATCCTTAAAAAAGAGAATGTTACAAAATCTTAGCAATTATATGCATCCATGTGCAAGTCTTAGCAACCAGCAGCATGGAGACAATCAAATAAAACAATCACTTCGGTATATTTTGCTTCTACTTCGGTATATTTCTTCTAGTTACAATTACTTCTTTTTAGAAAAACAAAGCAACTTGAAAGTTGATGCATATTTTTAAGTTGGTACAATTTTCCAACACTACACCCACCAACAACTGTGGTTGAAAACTTCAACCATAAAAAAGCACAGCATTATTGCATGTTAATATTATTTGTGTTTTTTCTTTGGTTAGACTTCAACATAACAATCATATTCATATACTAATTACATCAGATATTTTTTCACACAATTTTATACATTTTATTTCTTTTTAAAACATTATCTATCTCATACATCTAATTTTACTTATTTCTAACATTTTGGTTGATTTGGAATTAATCATGTTGTGAAACGAGGTTGTAACATTTTTTACCATAAGAGTATTAATCATTCAATAAAGTTTATCTTCTACTAAATAGTGCAGACATATTTAGACTGCATCAATATGAGTATTATATATGGTTGGAAATAAGATATTAAAATGAAAATTTATTATGGAGGTT
Source organism: Clitoria ternatea (assembly GCA_037962975.1). Taxonomy (NCBI): domain Eukaryota; kingdom Viridiplantae; phylum Streptophyta; class Magnoliopsida; order Fabales; family Fabaceae; genus Clitoria; species Clitoria ternatea. The sequence goes on from CM075669.1 coordinate 305,371,914, forward strand.
TTGCGGATGGTTAAACTAAAATCATGGTGTTGGCTTTTAAGAGATTTTCTTTCTCTTTATTTGAACGGTATAACAATTAATCTGTACATATCTTGTTTGCAAAATATCTAAAAATTATAAGTGAACTTTTGAAGTGTTAGGATACGTCTATGCCCACTTATAAAATGTGTTTTTGCAGTTAAAATATCTTATTCGATTAAAAAAAATAAGAAAATGAAAGAAAAAAATATAATAGAGATATTTTTCAAAACTTAAGAAAGTAAGATTTTTTTAATCACTACTTAAATCTCTCCTCCTTTAAAACTCATTTCATCTCTATTTCTTGCTCTATCTCTTAATACTACTACTAAATAATTTTATTTGTATTATATATTAAGTGAAAAACATTTCAACAAAGTTAAATACAAATGATAGATCACCAAGTCCTTAAAGCATTGTTGAAGGTTCATATTTTGCTGTGTACAGAAAAAAAAATTAATTTGTTGGGAGAGATAATACCTATTTTAGTGATATCATAGTTCTATTTGGTTATACCATTGAATTTTTAAGAAAAAATTAGGGGAAAAATATACTATATGTTTTAATGATCTATATTAAACGTTGTAAAATGATATAATAAACTCGGCTAAAAGTGTTTTAGTATTTTTTGACATATGTAGCGTATGATTTTTTAGAAATTTATAATGATTTTTTAGAAATTTATAACTTTATAAAAGTTAGTCTTTTAGTTGTAACACTTTTAATTGTGAAAGATATAAACTCTCACTTTTTAAAAAACTACTTGAGCTATATTATAATTTTTTAAAAGTTATAACCTCATTCGTTATAATTTTTTTAACTATTATTTTTACTTTTATATTTTCAAAAATAACAATTTTTATCACTTATGTAATTAAAATATTATTATTTAAAATTATTTAACACAATTTAAACTAATTTTATTAAACATTTTATTTTAATAAACTTCTTAAAAAGCTATAAACTAACCAAAAAATTATGAGTTATAAATTATACCCCATAAACTATAAACTTATGCCAAAGACAAAAGTGAATTTTTTATTGGAACTTGTGAATAATGGAATTAAAACAGGTATATGTATAAAATATATTCCGAGTCAGTTATTAAAAGACTTATAATTTTATACCAAAGAAATGTTAACATTGTTAGAGCATTACCATTAATCCTGTTTTATTTTCTTAATTAAGTTTCAAGATTATCTCATCATTATTTTTAATAAAAAAATCAACTTTAACAGTTCCTTTATTCTCTTCTTTTTCTTTCTACGGAGGGAAAGCTCTAGCTGTTCCCTCTGAACTCTTGTCCCTTGGAGTGTGATTGCTTTCATCATGTTTTGTCGTTGCAAGATTGAGAGACTTGCTATACTCCCTTGGGAAATAGAGAAATTCTTGAGGAAGACTAAGACCAGTGTCACCTGAATTTTTATGAAAACTATGCACACAAATGCGTGTACTTGTACACATCTAGTATATTTCAATCTTGGCAATTATAACTTTAATAAACAGTACTCACCTCTAATTGTGGCACAATTAAACATATTTTTTTCAATTCCACAGCCTTTCTTAATTGCTAACAATTAAGTTTATGCTGAAAACATATGTATAACAGTCTGTTTTGTCGTTCACCTTAATTAACTTGTTGAGTCTTGACTGAGACTTTTCTATCCTTTTCCCAAGACAGTATCAACTTTAAGCATGAACATAAACAGATTTGAAACATGGCATAATAACTCCATGAGGAGTATGCAATCCACATATGTGTATCATGAAGTGTATATATATATATATATATATATATATATATATATATATATATATATTTTACACTATTTTGTTAAGTATTGTAGAGTATATATACCCAAATAAGAAAAGAACAGATAAAAGATAAAATATGACTAGACTAGTTGGGTTTGATGATGAAATGTTAGCTATGGGGTTTGTTTTATTATTGTTTAAAGGTGCTAAAAGACGAGGGATTCATATATGAAAATGAATATGATAGTGGTATGCATGTGTCTCATAAGTTACCACCATTGACTAAATGCAGGGTAGCAATAGCAATAGGAACAGCATAGGGGGTTTTGGGGTTCCCTTCCATCCGTAGGCAGAAATGACAGGACTGATTTGATTAGGGCTTTTGTTGGCAGAGTGAGTGACAGAGTGGATAGTTTGCATGGTACTCTCCTCAATCCTCATTACATATTTTGCATTGCATTGCATGCACATCCTCTTAAATAAGAGACATACAAATAGTAGGTATTCAGAATTTGCAGCAAGTAGGCCCTCCACCCAACGAAAAGCTAGAAATAATTATTCAATTATAGCTTTCAAATTCCAACTCGAGAATTGAGTCATTCCTTCATAATAATGACCAAACAATAACATTGTGCTTATACCTAAGAAAGAGAGAAACAAACACACACAGGACATCTCACAACTCACAACCCCCCTTCATCATTCATAAATGCCTCTGGACCATTCCAAATGGCTAGTAACATCCATGCAGTAATTTTTTCTTACAGTATTCTATTAAGAATATCGTGCTGAATTTTTAATTATCTACTCCTCTTTGCATGGATTTTAATTTCTACTTTCTGCTAGCAATGTTAATCAGAACTCATCACATTTTTTTTCCTTTTTCCAACATTTTCCCTTGATTATTAGACAAACCTTATATCTATATTATATCTGGTTCTTATTATATAGTTAGTGTTAGATGTTAATTAACTAGTCTTTTCCTTTCTAATTTGTTTCCTCCATGCCACTTGAATGACCTTATAGTGTACTAATATATATATATATATATATATATATATATATATATATATATGTATAGGTGTATAATAATATAGATATGTATGTGTGTGGTGGTGGTGAAAAATGAAGAGATGAGCAGAAGAGACAAAGAAAAGGTTAAAGGAGAGAGGGGCAGTTCGGATTGAGAATTAGTGTGAAAGGCACGAGACATGAAGGGAACAATAAATGGTGATGATAAGCCTCATGATCGTCACGTCGTTTTTCATTCGCTACTCCCAAAACATCTCCCAGAATTCCACGCTCTAATTCTGACTCTTTTTCCTTTCCTTTCCTTTCCCCTCTCTCTCTCTCTCACTCACGCACCACTTTCATCCATATATAACCCTTCTCTTCTCAACTTCAACAACCCATCTCACAAAATCCCCACTTTTCCTTTCCTTTCCACCTCCCTACCTTAATCATTGTTTTTAAACACTACTGCTACATATATTTAGCTACTCTTCAACCCATCACTTGCACACTCTCACAAAAAAAGAAAGAAAAAAAGGAAAAAGCCCTAGCTTTTTTGGTTTTTGATATACATATATATATATATATAGAAAAATATAATATATATATATATATATATATATATATATAGAAGTAGCTAGAAATGTGGATGGTGGGTTACAATGAAGGCAATGAGTTGAACATGGGTGGTGATTATGCATTCAGTGGAAGGAAACTGAGGCCTCTGATGCCAAGGCCAGCAGTTACTTCTCCCAGCAACAACACCCCAAACCCTTGCTTGACCCGCATTCATCATCATGCCCAAGATCATTTCTTTTCACACTATCACAATCTGCAGGGTATATATCCTGCTACCCGTTGCTGTTAATTAATAAATGTTCACAACCCTCTGTCTGTTGATTTCTGTTAGTTCCATTCCAAGTGCTAGAGCTAGCTAGATTAAATTTCTTCTGCTTGTATATATGTGTATTATCTGTATAAATGAAGATATACACTAGTAATAATGAAGTATAGTTTTTGAATTCAACAGCATCAGTGGGAGAGCAAGGGAAGAGAGAGTTGAACACTAGTCCAGCAGTAGTGGTGAGTTCAAGGTGGAATCCAACTCCGGAGCAGCTGAGAGCGTTGGAGGAGTTGTATAGAAGAGGAACAAGAACACCTTCTGCAGAGCAAATCCAGCAGATAACTGCACAGCTTAGAAGGTTTGGAAAAATTGAAGGCAAAAATGTTTTCTATTGGTTTCAGAATCACAAAGCAAGAGAAAGGCAGAAGCGCCGCCGCCAAATGGAATCAGCTGCTCATGACCCTCGTGACCACCTTGACAAGAAAGACTTAGGTAGCCTAATCCTCCTCTCTTCGTGATTAAAGAGAGGTTAATTGATTTTTATCCATAAGAATTTGAACGAAGATTGTCTTAGAAAATTTATTATAACTCATGCATTCTGCTTAACTTAACTAACTGAACTAATCCCATCACGTAGAGAAATTAATTGTGAATGTGATGTAAATGATTCTTCTACTTTTTCTTTTCTTTTCTTTTTTTAAAAAAAAGAGTTTTGTTGGTTAGAGTTGTAGATTTTCTTCTTTCTTTTTTTCTCCTTCGGATTGTTGGTTTGCTTGCTTGAGATGTAAAGTTATATTCTTTTTTGTTTTTCTTTTTGTCAACAGGTGCAAGTAGGACAGTGTTTGAAGTTGAACAGACCAAGAACTGGGCACCCTCTACAAACTGCAGTACTCTTGCAGAGGTCTATTATTCTACATCCTGCTTTGTCTTTGTCCTTGTTCATGGACTTGTTATACCCTTTTTCACTTTTTCTAACTTAATCTCAAAAGTCTTTAAGGAATAATTACACGGGAGGATCCATTAAGCATGCACTGATTAATTATTTGCATATGATTACTAGAGAATCAAGTTGATGTTGGAAAAACGTTATATTAGAAAGAAAGATATTATGCACACTAGCTATATGGTATAGTAGCTCTACAGCTAGGGAAAGGAAAGGACCCTAACAAAAGCTTTGTTTGTTGGGAAATGAAAAGGCCCTAAAAGCTGCATTCCTTCCTTTCTGTCGGGGCTGCTGTGTTATGAAACTTAGCTAGCTGGGCTTTTCGGGCTTGTGCTTATTCATGTCATTTAGGCCACTAGCTTTTGGACACTCCACAATATTCTATATGGAATTGAGCACCCATTTTGATGATGATGGAAAAGACAAGTCTCACCCCCCCACTTTAATTTGACTTCTCATAGGACCATGCAACTTTTTTTATTCGAAAAATACAAAACTTGGAGTGTGCTGTGTGTGCCCATTATATTTCAAAATCTGTGCCATGTTTGTTTTTTCACCTATGGTTTTTTGGTTTTTCACCACATGACATGTTGAGGTTTTGCTGCATGCCTTTATTTAAAACTCCTCAGGAATCTGTTTCCATACAAAGGGCAGCAAAAGCAGCGGTTGCAGAGTGTAGAACAGATGGATGGCTCCAATTCGATGAAGGAGAGTTACAACAAAGAAGAAACTTTATGGAAAGGAATGCCACGTGGCACATGATGCAGTTATCTTGTCCTCCTCCCACAGTTTCACCCCACCTCATCAACACACCCCCTACTACCTCTACCACTACTAGCTTTCCCATTACCACCACAGTAACAGCAAGAGTAATGGACCCAAAGCTTATTAAGACTACTCATGATCTCAGCTTCTTCTTTTCACCTCACACAGAAAATAGTGTTATCCACTTAAGCAATATCAGCAACAATGAGGATGATAATTGTGTGGAGTCTCAAACTACCCTTCAACTTTTCCCTATAAGGAATGAAAGCAGTGATGATAATATTAACCAACAAAAAGAGACAGAGATATCAGTTTCATCAATGAATGCGCCTAGCCAGTTTTTTGAGTTCCTTCCATTGAAGAACTGATTAATTAATTAGGTGTTGTATTTTGTTAGAAAATAACACTGTTTTTATTGTTATTGATGTTATGTTTCAAGAAATTGGTGCTGTAATAGGACACTGGGGTATCTTGCCTTAAAATGCATTTGGACTATGTTGGTTGGAACAAAAAGAAGTATTTAAATTTAAGGGGTTTGTGTGCATAGGACTTATTTTGAGTAACTTGGGATATATGTATACATGTTGCTTCTGATGTGAAAGGAGAAACAATTAAGCCAATGGGGGACTTAAATGAAGAATGTATAAGGAATTCGATTTGATGTGAGGGTTTGATATGAGACCTAGTATCTGAAATGGGAATAAGATGTGACAGACTACGAGCATGGGTTGGGGAATCATTTTGTTCTTTTGTTGCATTGCATAACTGTTGAATAATGCTGTACATTACAATCAATGTTCTGATGGAGTAAACTCTCTGTAGTCCAATTTATGACAATAAATAAATCACATCAATGCATTTAAACGGATCCTGCTAGCGCGGATGCATTTAAAGTAAAGTTCATGGAATCAATTAAATCATATAGGCTTTGTAATTTTCCTTGCTAAACAATGTTCGCGCTGACATGTAATATATATATATATATATATATATATAATATATATATATATATATATATATGTGTGTGTGTGTAAATGAGAATATATAGACACAATGAGAGAGTAATACGATGGAAAAAGGGAGGAATGATAAAAATGAATTGCATGTAATGATATATACCTTCAGGAATTTACATGATTTGATTTGATTGAATTAATTTATCCATGTTGCAAATCTCTGCCGATAGGGTAGCTAGGTTATAAAACAGAAGAAAAACTACACACAACTCATTATTAAATAACATTTCAGTTTTAAATTTTATACGTAAATAAAGTCTACATGCCCTATTATATTTGGTGTCAAATTTTAACTCTTCTATTTTTGTTTATGCTTATTCATATAGAATAAAAAGACTACCTATTATCAATAGAAATTAAAAATAAGTGTCCATTCTAAATATGTAGGACTTAGCATAGATACAAATCATGACCCCATATATACAGAGTTTGATCACCAATCTCTATAGCTAAACATTTACATAAGGGTATATATGATGGATGGAGCTTTCAAAAATCATAAGGGTTAGGACTAGGACGTGTCACTCAAGAAGCGTCAAGCATCACCAGGGCAAAAAGAAGGCCAAAATATTCCCTCTGCAGCCATTGAAGCCGTGAGTGGGGGACCATATATATATATATATATATATATATATATATATATATATATATGCATGCACAAGAAAGATTCAAAATAATTTGGACCATATATATGTGCATATTGTTTCCTTTATTTATCAAACACTAAAACCATATATATAACATATTTGGCTAAGTGGTAGTTTCAGTTTCATCTGTATATAGGTTTATCAATCACACTAGGATTAACTAACACAGCAAAGGCTACTCCAACAATAGAATGAATGCTTTTTAGCTGATGGGGTTTTAAAAGTAAAAATGATCAGAGGAAGATTAAGTTGATGGTGAGCAATGAGAGATGGAGAATGGAGAGTGATTAAAACAAATATCTGAGTGATCACGGGTGTGCAAAGTGAGATACATATGCAAATTTGTAAGGGGTGATTGATTTCCATAAATATAAATATATATGCTTTGCAATTTGCAAGCTGTTGCTCACCTAACTATTTGGTACTATCTTTCTCACAGTCCCTACATCCATCCAGAGAGTGCACTGCTCAAACAAAAATCCAATCCAAGCCAGCCATAGCCAGGGATCCATCGCTGTATAACCAAACTGAACAAACAATGTATATAGAGACTTGAGACAACACATTTTCTTTTCTTGCTTTGTCTCTTTCGTTTATGTTTCATCAAATTCACACAGCTGAAATACACACCAAACTGTTCAAACTTTCGTGCACCATTTTTTTATTTTTTCTTTTATCTCTATTCTTCTTCTTCCATATAGCAATATTATTCATCACATCTTTCTTTTTCTTAGATTGAAAAAATTGTGGTACTAAAGTGTACAGTTCATATATAATAAAGGAAGTGTTATAACTTTTAAAAAATGAACTTTGTCAATGAAAGAAATAATAAACTAATGTAAATGTGAGTTTTATTAATAAAAAAGAATCTAAGTGTAATCATCAATACAGTATATAACTATATCCCTTTAAGATGTTTGAGAGTTTGAATTTAGAGAGGGACGAACATGAAGGTCCTACAGATGTAGGTAACGTGGGTCTAAACTGATGTTACATTGGTACAATTTCAATTTTTTTAATGTTATTTCTAAAAAATTAATAAATTTGCATCGACTTAATTTGTCAATACTATATAGTGTCGGTTTTGTGACCCACGTCATCTTCAAAAGGATAAGACATATGATTCTTGTTATGTTTTTAAGATTACTACATTTTTTTTGGACAACCAAAGTAAAGTTTATAAAATAAGAAGGGTACCCCAACTTATACCTCATATGAGTTCAAGACTTGACATTACTAATGCTCTAGCTAATTTTTAAAGTATAAATAATAAAATATAAATTTATTCAAGTGAAAAATTATATATAATATCATAATTTTTATCATGTTTAAATTAGATGATAGTTGGCACAAGTTATTCATGACCATACATCTTTTCATAAAGGAAAGAAAGATAAAAGTCTTTTAAAGAATTAAATTTATATATAAACACAAAAAAAAAAAAAGTCTCTTTTCTTGCATTTGAGTGTAGTCTCTGTAACAATGCATGTCATCTAATTTTCAATGCATCTGATACTGTTGTTACACACTTACACCTATTTGGTAGTCAAAAAATATTGTACATTTTCTCATTTCAATTCAGTGACTCAATATCTCACAAATCAAACAACGTACACATTTATCCCAATACAAGGACTGCCTCCATTATTTTTATATTTTTACTTTTATGTAGTTAGAAGATGATAAATAATTTTTTTTATTTTTTAATATGAGCCATAAAACTTATATAATAAAGAAACACTAGACAAAACAAACTAATTTAATTTAAAATAAACTATAATAGATTTTAAAAAAATTAAAATATTAAAATAGGTCTTGTAAAATATATATTAATTATTTTTTAAGGTAAAATTTATATTACGATTTAGCTGGGAGAGTAAAATCACAATAGAATTTTCAAAATATATATATATTGGGTTCAATAATGAAATGGATAAAAAAAAATCTCATCATAGGTTTTCAAAATCGAGTCCAATAATGAAAGGAATGTTTTTAGCATTTATTCAAAGATTATTGTGTAAATTTGTATTAGAATACTAATATGTATCAATTATTATTTTTTGTTTCATTTTTAGAATTTGAAAAAATAAAAATCATGTTATTTTGGAAACTTGACACACAAGCACATGTGTGCAGAATAAATTTCAGACTTACTTCTTATATATTTCCTTTCGTTTTGATATACAGTAAATTCCCATGAATTTCATATTAACTTTATATATGTTCAATTTCTTTTTTATCATTGAATTGTAAGACATGTATATAAATAATAGGATATGTATTATTAGGATGAGTAAAATTAAAGAGTTTTTTAGTTGAGTTATTTATAGAAAAATTAAAGTATCAAATCTATTATTTCATATAGATTGGTGTCACTCTTGCTTCTGCGCCATTGACCTATGTTTCTCCTCCCTTTCCTTTCTCTCATATGTTTTTCTCATTTTGATTCTCAAGCTGCAACCACAAATATTTTCAGAGAAATATGTAAGTTTAGCTATAATTTGTAGGATTTGTTTCCATGGAGAATCACATTAGAGTTATAATTAATGAATTTGCTTAACTTATTTAACAATTTGTAGCTTCTATCTGGTTATGGACATGATACTATTGTGTAGGTCTGAATCAGTTTTGTCTTTTAATGTTTTTTTATCTTTTGGATGAAACTAATAATTCTCAATTATGTGATTGAGTTTCTTTTAATAACTTCAGATAAACTGATCATGCGATGATTACAACTCAAAAAGGGAAATTCAAAGTGATATAAAAGTTATTATCTTTGATGATTTTCATAATCAACATAGTAACAATTTTCATTACTTTGCCAGGAAAATTTTGTCTCAATTTAAAAGGAAAAACTTCTTGGTTAGTGGTTTTATTTGATTCACCCATTTTTCTTTTGTAATATTATTAACTTGGTTGTCTCTTTTGTAAGGCTTTCTTTCGAAGTTTGCTCTAGTGTTCTCAAAGGTAAGCCTAACACCATTCGTGTGAGGATGGAAGGATATTTTGATGTGTGGCTCGTTAAATTTCGTTGGATTGGTAGAAGGTTATGAGAAGTTTATCTGGTGTAGACTAACATATGAGTTCCATATCAACCACAAATTAAAAGATGGTGATAGGTTGTTGGGAAGCCATATATTAATGTTTATGTTCTATATTTTAAGGTTTTAAAACAAATCTTTTACTATGAAATTTTTTTTATCAAGTGTGTTTTTTATCTCAATATTACAATGAAATGAAGATGTTCTTTTTTTGTGTTATAAATGAATGGCATGTGAAAGACAATGTTGTTTTTTCTTTTTTTTGTTATTGAACTGTTCTTTACAGGGGGTGTAGAGATACGCTTGTAGAACAACTCAAAATATATATGAATGTGTTTTTGATACAAAGCAATGTGTGTATAATTACAAATACGGAGAGTCTTTGTATGTTGAGGCGGAGTGTAATGTACTCTGTGGCGGTGTCACAATCCGCCTGACGGGGTCTTCTTTGTCTTGACCCGATTGGGGGTGGTACCTGCAATCGTTCTCCGACGCTCAAGTCAGTATTTCAGAATACTTAGAGACTTAGAAAGACAGTCAGAGAGAATTATGCAAGTAAGAGAGTGTAAGGTTTAGAAATGGGGGAGATCCCTTATACCTTTTTGAGTGAGGTTTATATACCTGTTACTGGTGCTCCATTATTGGTAGGACCCGCTCCTTGTCTTCAGGCATAATGCTGAAAAGATAGTGGGTCCCTGCGCCGTTTACATGCACCATTATTGTAGTAGGTATCACCACTTGTCTGGAAAGCGTTAGTGCTTTAATATTTTATTGTTATTCCCTTTAATGCGTGACAGCGTGATTCCCATTATTAACCTCTCAAGACAGAGTCAATCTCGTGTCGGGGTTGTGAGTATGGGCTCGCTACGCAGTGTGGGAAATTCAATATTCCGCCAATATTGAGCCTATGGCTTGGCGGAGTAACAACTTTGGCAGGGTTACTTTCCTTGGCGGAGTAACATGCCTTGGCGGTGTGAGGTGCCTTGGTGGCGTAACATGCCTTGGCGGGGTTGCGTTCCTTGGCGGAGTAACATGCCTTGGCGGAGTTACTTGACCTGGCGGTATGCATTCCGTATAGAAGTATTCGTAGTGTATTTAAAGCATACTTCTCTTTATTCAAAATGCTGATCTGGCAAGGCATTAAAGCCATGCTCTTGGGGGCCGGTGTTAGGACCGGATCAGTTATGGTGTGCATAATGACACTTAATGGATTACTTCTTTTATGTACAAATTTTATATACACCAATAGAGTTTGAAATATCTCAAGATTAAATGCAACTTTTTAGTTTAATTAAATAATGGCATACTATTTAGTTAAATGCAGATGATGGGAGACATAATTGAAAGTATAAGGTTATTTAGTTCATTTAACTTAAAAATGACAACATGAAATTTCTCAACTTTCTCATGGCTATGTTTTACATAACATCAATATATTTCCTTTTAAGTGTTATTTAAAACACACAATATACTATTTTTTGTTTAAGGAAATCGGTTTTGGGACATTGTAGATGTTTATTTTTTTTCTTTATTAAACTAATAAAAACATATTTTTAAATGCATAATTATCAAATTATTATACATGTACATGTATATTCAGTGTGAAGAGAAGGATATTATTATTTTTCTACTTATAAAAGTCACTTCTTAACATATACAAAACTACCATCAAGGCACTCAGCCCCTCATTGCTTAATATTAATTAGAATTTGGCTTAGAGAACTTAAACATCACTAAATGTTTTCTACATATATAGCTAGGCAACTACTGCATATACCCTTCATTGTATAGCACAAGTTAGTAGTGTCTTGGAAACTAAAACATGTTTTGCACTGTCAGTTATTATAGTATTATTAGACTTATATAATTGTTTTTCGAAACCCAAAGAGTTATTCCTAATAGTCGGAGATAATTATTAGATTGTCAACAACTTATACATATAAGTTGAAGGTTCATTCTTAATAACTCAGATTGGTTTTTACATGTTTTTTTAGCTATTAAGAGTAGTTGTTGCACCTTTTTTTAGTTTTTAGTTCTTTATTTTTAATATTAGTAGTATTTAATATTAATATTAAATATTATCATGATTCCATAGCAATTAATATAAATAATCCTATAATATTTAATAAGAACTGAAGAGTCCTTTTTAATAACTCTTCATTAAGATATTTAGTTCATTTTTAACTTTACTCCCATGCATCCATGTTTTTTTTAGAAAACAACAACATCAATATTCACTTTATTACTCTATTTTCCATTGTGCAAATGAAAACTACATTTTATTTAATTTATGAATAGTTGATTCCTCTTACAAAACATAATCCTACTTAATAAAAAAGACAACTTATGTAAATATCTTTGTATCATATTTGCTTTCATAGATATGTCTCAATATCACGTGCTCTCTTATGCTCATTGTTAGATTTTTAAATATCATAAGTAAATTATGCTGCAATAATTTCTTCAAAATAACATGGTGCTTTAAGTTTGTAATAGGTCAAATAGTAGGAGGGTTGATTAACATTGCATTCATCTCACAAGTTACACATTAAAGATGGAGAAATTGCATAAGTGGGCTGATTATGACCAACACACTGGGGATGTAAATTGATGTGAGTGAGTGAATGTTGGGCCCAACATTTCTCTTAGCATTCTTTATGTTTTTTTTATCAACCAAAAAGCAAATTAATATATAAACAATAGGTACAAAGGTATCTAAACTAAAGAGTTTATTGTTCCTTTCCTACCAAATACTTGTCATTATAGTCATTCACACACCAACCCATGATAGACATTTTTTTGGAAGTACCTAATAAGAATGTTCCTTTCAGGGCATTGAGAAGAGTATATCAAAACCAAACCAATTATCCATCTCAGACGCCATTGGCACTCTCTATGTACATACCATGACCTGAAAAAATCTAACTAGCTCATTTCACCACATTAGGAAAGTCTCCATTGGAACTTGATGAGCTTAATTTCATCAGAAAACAGCACTTGTAACTTGTAAGGCAATAAATAAACATGAATTGATGAGAGACATCAATAAAACATTTCATACTTCCAAAAATACTTTTCTAAACAGTTGTCACTGTAATACCATAAAGAGTTTATTCAATGGTTGGTAGAATGGCAATGTGTATACTACACAGCAATTGTCTAAGGTACCTTGTCATTTGTCAACACAGTCCACTTTGATTTTCATTTTCGGCCCACCAGTTGGGCCCATGTTTTTAGGTCATTTTCTAGTTTGGTTGAAGTTTTGTGGGCTTGAATCTGACCCACAATGACATGTAGTCTCTTATGGCTACAGGGATAAACAAAATTAACAAACTTTATCACGTTAAAAAATGAATAAATCTAAAATTATTATTTAATCATAACCCGCCACATTATATGAGAATGACCGAACACTATCATAGTAATAAAATTATGAAATGTACGTAAACCAACATTTTTGGAAGCCGTTTTTATTGAGGAATCTGAATCTTATAAAGTTACTGAACGTTAAGTAACCGTTGATAAAAGTTCTTTAAAACGGAACAGCATAACTTTTAACAACTCGAATGCATTTACAGTCCTTTCTTTATGTACTAGATCTATTTTTCTTTGACCACTGTGACTTTATAAGTATTTTGAAGTTGAGCAAGATACACTATATTCTTTAAGTAGCTAAGAATTATTGCCTTTTCCCCAATTTACTTATCCATGCGAACCAGTAAACGAAAGCAGTTTCAGTATGATATAAAACGACGAAAGATCACGTGCAGTTTGGTAGAACACAGTCACTGCGATGCATGATCGCGTTCATTCATTAAACCGATAAAAATACCGATTCAAATAAATATTAGTGATTAAATCGAGATTCAACAGATAAAACTAAATTTTTTTGAGAGGTGCTGCTGTTCCCATTTTATTGTACAGTGTTTTGTTGGAAAATATTCAAAAATATGTATATGGAATTTAGAAAAGAAATAGGACAGAGGGATCTCACATGTGAGATAGTCAGATTTATAAATTTTGTTTTAATATTTGGAAACGGGGACAAACCTCTTCTTCATCGGGACCTGCTGCCACCTGCTCGTATGTTTGTTTGGAATGAATAAAATAAAATAAATAAAAGTGGAGTAGCACCTGTATCCATTAAAATCACCTAATAATAAAAGATTTTCCTAAAATTCTATGAAATGAAAATATCAAATATTACTCCATTGATCCTTAATAGCTATCCTTAAAAATGTATATTAATTTATTTATTTGTCTAATTATTATCTATATTCCCACTATTATCTAAATTTATTTTTTAAAAAATTGTGGTCAATATTTTTATTGGATTAAAATTCTCTATATAAAGTATATAAATTTATTTAATTGGATAAGATATTAACTTGATTTGTATTTTTATTATCATATAAATCAAATCTTTTAAAGATTCATATTATTTTAGTTGAGATTATAAGAATATTAATTTTATTTTTAACTAGTTTATGTTGGTGTGTTGAATCTTACGTGGTTACAAATGATGCATTTTTAATGTACCGGTCCAATGGAGATTCGGTATTATAACTCTTATATTAGTGGGGTGATAAGAGTATTGGAGTAATCCCTCGATCAATTCCATCAACCTTACACGTTGTGAGGCTAAAAAGGGTGTCATATACAAGGACACTTTGACGCTCAAGTCAAGGACATTGTGAGTAAGAATGTTCTACCCTTAGAGCAGTGGAAGAGTCGTCTTGGGCTATTTGTCACGTCAATCTCTATTAATGATTAATTAGTCAAAATTAGATAAGAATGACCCAACTAAAATACTTTTAAAAGATAAGAAACCTAACTTGAAACTTATTGAAAAAATAATTTATCATAATTTATATTTGATCTTAAAAATTTAAAAATAATTAAATTCTCAAATAAATTAAAATGGTTATGGATAGTCTTAATTTTCTGAGTATCTATGCATCATAGATTATTTAAATAAGTGTTAATGAAGTGCACCTTAAGGTTTATAAAAACCCAAAAAAAAAATCATGCACAAGAATAGTTTCTAGATTCTTAACGTTAAAATTTCCATGTGGGAATTGTAGAAAGGAAAGCCTTGATAGCAATGAGTGAAGAAGCCCATTTTCATTTTCATTTTCACTTTCATACTTTATAAAAGGCACTCCCAATCAAACACAAATCACCATCATTTTTTTGATTTGATTTGAAAATCACCATCATTTATCTTCCTTAAACTCAAACAAACCCCTCATTCCTCTCTATAAAAGCCCACACTCTACCCTCTGCTCAACTGCAACCCACTCTCTCCCTCCACCCTCCAACATGAGATCCTCTCTACCCACTCTCTTCCTCATCATCTTCCTCACCTCCTACATTCCAGGTACATCCACATATTCATTCATCAAGAAGAAAAAAGTTACATTTTTTTCACACACCCACATTTATGTTTTATTATTTGTTTTAAACAACAATGTTACATAAACAAAAGGGTTGTTTTTCTGTTCACAGTGGAGAAGGTTTCAGGAGCATCAGTGATACTTTACAACAAATGCCCATACCCGGTCTGGCCCGGGATCCAACCCGGTTCAGGAAAGCCCGTTCTGGCGCGTGGAGGCTTCAAACTCCCACCAAACAAGTCCTACTCCCTCCAACTCCCCGCCCTCTGGTCCGGCCGCTTCTGGGGCCGCCACGGCTGCGCCTTCGACGCCTCCGGCCGCGGCCGCTGCGCCACCGGTGACTGCGGCGGATCCCTCTTCTGCAACGGCGCCGGCGGCACCCCACCGGCGACTCTCGCGGAATTCACCCTGGGAAACGAGCAAGACTTCTACGACGTTAGCCTTGTGGACGGGTACAACCTCCCCATCGCCATCACCCCTATGAAGGGATCTGGAAAATGCTCCTACGCCGGCTGCGTGAGCGACCTCAACACCATGTGCCCCGTCGGGCTCCAGGTCCGCTCACGCGATAACAAGCGCGTGGTGGCTTGCAAGAGTGCCTGCTCCGCTTTCAACGCCCCTCGGTACTGCTGCACTGGGCCTTACGGGAGTCCACAGGCCTGCAAGCCCACGGCCTATTCCAGGATCTTCAAGACCGCTTGCCCTAAAGCCTATTCATATGCCTATGATGACCCCACCAGCATTGCCACTTGCACTAGAGCTAACTATTTGGTCACTTTCTGCCCCCATCATCGCGGCTAAACCTAACCATAATTTTCTCCTTAATTTACCCTACCTAGCTATTATTAATTATTAATATATTTTATTTCTTGATTTAGTGTCACGATTTTATCTTGAGGAGTACTAGGTGTTTTGTAATGTACTACTTTTTAATATATATATATGGCTGTCACGGGACTACTTCGATCTATGCGAATGAAATTGTTGTTTTGATCTTACTATGGATGTTGTCTGTGGTGAAGGTATAGTAAGGTTGCTCAGCTAATGATAGTGAATCACATCACATCTGTAATGGGTCTATGGTATGTCTATTTCGAGAAATGGTTCCCAATTTCTCTTATTACTCTATTTGGCTTCGGAGATTGATACCTCTATGAAGGTTGCTCGGTCACGAATGAGCCCTTTTCTGTTTGGACATTGGACTCAAATCTAGCTTCAGATTTTTGCCTTAAGAAGGGTTAAGTAGTATGAAATAAAAGTGTAGTGAAATTTAGTAACATAAACAAGGTACAGTGGCAATGAGTAATCTGAGAACATTTACAACTGTTAATGGGGCACTATTTGATTTTTAACTTAACAGAGAATTGTAGTACTATTTACTTGTATTAATGATATTTGTAGTTAATAAAAATATAGGATGTAGTAGATTGACTTCGAAATCTAGTAGTATGATATTCAGGAGTAGATTTGTCTTTTTAATTTTTGTAGAGAATGCAAAGGGAATCCAGAGATAAGCAAAAATATCACTTTAGCACACTTGTATGTAATTCAGTTTGCGCAGATATTTGAAGTTGGGCCTGGAGGGTACGAGAGAACAAATTGGGCCTCTCTTAAGTTGGATCCAGCCTCATCATATATGTCCAGTAATTGAATAGTAATGTTTGAGGATGGTTGTAAAAATGAGATTATTTAGATAATTTGTTTTGTTTGGACTGTATTGATAAACGTTTAAAAACGACTTTTCTATAAGCATTTATTTTAATAACTAAATAGATTATGTCAGAGTTGATTTTGATTTTAGAATGTAGTTATGAAAAATGAATTATTTAGATAATTTGTTTTATTTAGACTAAGTTAAAAATATTATTTTTAAAATTATTAAAATAGACATAAAAATTATGAAATTGAGGAGATAGAAAGAATAAAATATACAAATAAATAAGTGTACGGTAGAAATAAACATTTTTTTATAATCATAACATAAAAAGAATTCAAATTTTCATTATAATGATTATCCTTTAAAAAATGATCTAATAAATTATAATATTTTTTTACAAAATTACCTAAAAATTGTAATAAATAAAAATGCCTGAGACACAAATCCATTAGACATAGAACAGAGTAATAAAGAATCAAGATTGGTAGGTTGAAGAAGAGGTCGACACTTGCAGATGGCGATGGGGATCACAAATGTTGAATCGCGGAATCGGAACAGTGTAGAACAAACAACTACTAATTACTATTGATGCATTTTCGTCCTGAGTTTTACCAATAAAATATGTTTTGATTGAGATAACTACAAATTTATATACACCTAATTTTAATGGAGTTAGGATGGGTGGAGGAAATAATTATCTACTCTGATTTTTCACCTAAATCTCTTCTTATATTCAAATTTAATAATTTCACTTATAAGTAAATGAAATAATAAGTTTATATATATTTTTTAAAATAATATATAATAATGAAGTTTATTATTTAAAAAATAATAATTTTTATTTTATATGTCATTTCCATTAAAATGTCTTAAATATATTTAATTTATTTGAAATTATATAGTTAAGGTATGGGAATGAAGGAAAAATAACTAAAACACTCTATAAATTTCCCCTAATCCAATAGAGAACCCACAAGGATAGGGATGAGTTCTAGAATTTCAAACATATTACTTAATCTGACCTCAAACGTGGTCTGATATTAATACTGCCCACTAGAAAAAGGTAACACAAGTAGGGGTTAGATTGGTCCAAGAGATAAACAAGGCCTAAAACTGTAAGGTAGCTGATATGTTTACTGAGTAGACCTCAATCAATAAAGCCTGTTATGAGTTAGAATTTAAGAGGCAAATGAGCAACTTGCCTAAAAAAATGATTTAAGCCTGTCAATTGTTAAATCACAAGTTTGTATCTCAATGAGGCTATAAATACAACCTTTCAAAAATAGATAAGTTAAGCTACTGTATTACTTTTATGCTCTCCTGTTCAATTATTTCGTTAGTGACTTAAACGTCTAAGTTTCCTCGCAGGTATAACCGCAATTCAGCCAGACCCCGAGATGAGCTAATTAGGCAACTTCAAGCGGAGCTGCTGGAGGTGAAGGAGGCAAAAGTCAAGGAAGTTAATGAAAGAAATGTTGTCACACCCAAGAAACAACAGGTGGAAATCTCTACATTTTCATATTACTTGCTGATCCCTACATATGAGGACAATTAAGAGTCTACTTTAAGGATGGACTATCTTGGGAGCCATCATAAAGGCTTGCACACCATGAGGGGATCCAGTGAGTATCACTTTAACATACTGTTTTCCAGAAGATTGATGAGTGTTCCTATACCAAAGTATCTGTAAACGCCACAACTGTTGTCAGTAGGAAAGTACATTGGAGAAGCTGACCGGGGCGACATATGACTGTATACGCAAATGTGTCTTTGTTCTTAGGAGTAGAGGAAGATGTTGCGTGCAGAATATTCCCTAGAACATTGACTACAGAAGCCTTGGGATGGTTTAAGGGACTCCCATCGGGATCAGCTGATTCATGGGAGGAATTAGCACAAGACTTTTTGGACCATTTCATTGTTCCGCGAGACGTCTCGAAAACATCTCACACGTTGGCCGAAATAAAGTAAGGGAAGGACAAGAGTTTGAGAGATTTCTTGAAGAGATTTTATGAAGAACTGGCCTAGGTGTCGGGGTTAACCGAACAAATCTAGCTTTATATAGCTATCGAAGCTTTATTACCACAGTCCTCATTCGTTGTGTCCTTAACTTAAGGGGCACATCAAACCTTTGAGGAATTCCATGAAAAAACCGTGAAATATGTTAAAAGAGAAATGCACATCATCGCATCAAAGAATAAAAACTTATATACTGAAATGAGAACCCTGAAGCAAGAACGAAAAAATACCAAGAATGACGTAACTAAAAGTCACAACTAAGACCCATTACCTTAGTTTAAGGAACAAAAAAGTGTAAATTTTACCTATTATACCCTATTTCCAATCCAGGCTGAATAAAACCTAAAACAAAAATTTGAGATAAAAAAAAAGAACGATGAGAAAGAGATGAATAATATAATATATTTATAGATACTTTAATTTAATCTAACAAATTTCAAATGTAACATTTGATGCACATAAGCTTCAATAAAAAAACCAAAGAGATAAGAAATTTAAGTAGGTATTGAATTGTTAAAAAATGTATAGAAGGCAGTAAAATGATTGAAATAGATTTTGACGTATTAGAGTTAAATCCGCGTCGAAGGCGTGTTGTTACTCCGCGTGTCCCACAACGAGAGCTCTAAAAATTAAATAATAAAACGTCACATTATAAAGTTAGATAGGACAAGAAGGACCACGTGCCCCTAGCCTCCCCCATGCCATCGCATCACACTTTAAACTTAAAGAACCCTTACGCTTTTTGGGTATTACAAATTTTATTCATTAATGTGGGGATGCAATCCGTTTGGATCCTTAAAGGTAAGTTTGGTTTTTAGTTTGGGAAACGGAGTTAAGAAATAGAGAAATTTAAGAGTTGATATTGATCTTTTACGTCGTTTGAGACAGTTAAAACTCTGTTTGACTGTAGGATTTATTTTTGGGGTTGGTCAAAACGATGCCTAACTTGATTTTAACAACCTAAAAATAAATTTTACAGTCAAACGAAGTTTTGACTGTTTAAAACGACGTAAACAATCAGGATTAATCCTTAAATTTTTTCATTTATTCAACTTTTTCTTCAAATGAAAGTCAAAAAGTAAAAAGCTAACGCATGATTTAACAGCTGAGAATACCCGTTTAAATAACTACATATACTTGAATTTTATTATTACTTTTTAATTTAGAGGAGTTGAAAAGATTAGTTTGATACCTGTTATTTGGAACTTCCCTTCCAAAAATTACGCTTCAACCTCATGACTATGAAATGTGCAACTTCAAACATGTGACTTTTACAAATAATGTGTCAGAAACGATATATCCTTCTACAACATTTTCCTACATATTAACAAAATGTATTTTTTAAAATAGTAAAAAGATTTATAGAAAAATGTAACATTTCTCACGGTATATAATTTTTAATAGGTAAACTGGCTTTTAAAATTATCATAAATAAAAACATTACGGACTTTCCTCCAATAATACCTACCTGATGAGAGAAAAGTATATTAAATAAAAAAGATAATAATATGTAAGAAATTAATGATACATAACGAATGTAATTACATTTATTAATTTATTTAATTTGTATCACTCCAAACAATTAAACATAAACATATTAGTTGTTAGAAACATAAGTGAGTAATCAATTATGTGATTAAAATCACATGAATAGATGTTGTTAAATTCTATTAATATTTAATAACAAAGATTAAAAATAAAATATATTATTATGAATAATTATGGATGTCCCCCCTAAAGTTTTGATATTTATAAATGTCCCCCTCTCACCTCCTATAAATACCCCCTTCACTCATTAACACAATACTACTTCATTTCTATTCTCTCATTTCTCTCTTCAAATTTCTCTTCCTCCATAATTCTTCTTCCTTCATAATTTCTAGTTTATTTCATAACACGTTATCAGCACGAGGTTCTGACCAACTGAGATCTAAGGTAACAGAATTTTAATTTCTTTTCATAATTTTATTTCAATTTATATTATATGTATATATATATATATTATAATAAGTTCCTGAAGAACTTATATTCCACACATCCCAGCAGGATGTATAAAATATTAATAAGTTCCTGAAGAACTTATATTTTGAACATCCCTATGGGATTTAAAAGAATTCCTGAAGAATTCTTGAAAATATTTACTGATAGTTCCTGAAGAACTAGAAATTAAATACTTTGTTATTTTATCACATTTTAATATGTTAATTAATTATATTTATATTATGATTTATTTATAAATTATATTTACATTATTTTGCCAATTGCCAATTAATTTGCAAATGAGTCTGAAGCCAAAATAAAACGTGGCAGACCTGTTGGTTCTAAAGATAAAAATCCTCGGAAAAGAAAAGTAAATATAGATGATGGTCGAATCGAGGATATAAAGACTCCAGTAGAGTCTCCTGACATAATCAAAGTTTCAAATCCAGAAGAAACTAAGGTACCTGAAATTGATACAAATAAAGAGATCTCGATACATTATGTCATGGATGGTATACAATGGAATCGACCTGAAGTCGATGTTGATGAAATTTTTGCATTCAAAGTAGCTCTTGATATCATAAATGATGATAAAGATTATGAGCCAAAATCAGTTAAAGAATGTGCACAAAGAAATGATTGACCAAAGTGGAAAGATGCAATGCAAGAAGAGTTAAACTCACTTGCAAAACGTAAAGTTTTTGGGCCTGTAGTCCAAACACCCACAGGTGTAAAACCAGTTGGGTACAAATGGGTCTTTACGAGAAAAAGAAATGAAAATGGTGAAATTGTGCGATACAAAGCAAGACTTGTTGCACAAGGATTCTCACAAAGACCTGGAATTGATTTCGAAGAAACATATTCACCAGTGATGGATGCCACTACTTTTCGATACTTGATAAGTTTGGCAATCCGTGAAAGGCTTGACTTACGCCTTATGGATGTTGTTGCAGCATATTTATATGGCTCACTTGAAAATGACATATATATGAAACTCCCTGAAGGATTTCATTTGCCTGAAGCATATAAAACAAATCCACGAGAAAATTATTCAATCAAATTGAATAAATCTCTTTATGGATTAAAGCAATCTGGACGAATGTGGTACAATTGTCTCAGTGAATATTTGTTGAAAGAAGGGTACAAAAATGACCCAATTTGTCCATGTGTTTTTATGAAAAGACTCGGAAAAGAGTTCGTCATAATTGCTATTTATGTAGATGATTTAAACATCATCGGAACTCCCGAAGAGCTCTCAAAGGCTGTAAATTGCTTAAAAAATGAATTCGAGATGAAAGACTTGGGAAAAACAAAGTTTTGTCTCGGATTACAATTAGAATATTTAAAGGAAGGAATTCTGATGCACCAAAAGACTTATACAGAAAAGGTGTTAAAGCGGTTTTATATGGACAAATCACACCCATTGAGCAGTCCAATGGTTGTAAGGTCACTAGAAGTGAGCAAAGATCCATTTCGACCTCAAGACAAAAATGAAGAACTACTTGGTCCTGAAGTACCATATCTTAGTGCAATTGGTGCACTAATGTATCTTGCTAGTCATACACGACCTGATATATCATTTGCTGTTAATTTGTTAGCAAGACATAGTTCTTTACCCACAAAAAGGCATTGGAATGGGATTAAACACATATTCCGCTACCTTAGAGGTACAATGGACATGGGTTTATTTTTTCCATATGTATCTAAGGCAAACCTAATTGGTTATGCAGATGCGGGGTATTTGTCTGATCCTCATAATGGTCGATCACAAACAGGTTATTTGTTTACATGTGGTGGTACAGCAATTTCATGGAGATCCATAAAACAAACAATCACAGCAACATCATCTAATCATGCTGAAATCTTAGCATTACATGAAGCAAGTCGAGAATGTGTTTGGTTAAGATCTATGATTCAACATATTCAAGAAACTTGTGGCTTGCATGCTGGAAAACTACCACCAACAATTTTATGTGAAGATAATGCAGCTTGTATTTCTCAGTTAAAGGAGGGCTATATTAAAGGAGATAGGACAAAACATATTTCACCAAAATTTTTCTTTACTCATGATCTTATAAAGAATGGTGAAATAAATGTTCAGCAAGTCCGATCATGCGAGAATCTAGCAGATATCTTTACAAAGTCATTACCAACCAAAGTCTTCGAGCAACTAGTACAGAAGATTGGTCTTCGACGCTTACATAAGTGTTCTGATGAGGGGGAGAATTAAATATTTGTAATTTAATTATTTTTACGGATATACTTTGTAAAGAATGTTGTACTCTTTTTCCTTCACTAGGTTTTTGTCCCACTGGGTTTTTCCTAGTAAGGTTTTAACGAGGCACATTCTAAATACGGACATCCAAGGGGGAGTATTATGAATAATTATGGATGTCCCCCCTAAAGTTTTGATATTTATAAATGTCCCCCTCTCACCTCCTATAAATACCCCCTTCACTCATTAACACAATACTACTTCATTTCTATTCTCTCATTTCTCTCTTCAAATTTCTCTTCCTCCATAATTCTTCTTCCTTCATAATTTCTAGTTTATTTCATAACATATATCATGTAAGTGGTATAGTTTTTTTACGGTAAACAAAACAAAATCTCTTACTTTACACGATGGAGACAAGACAAGTATTTTTTTATAAGTATATTTAAGTCTTAATAAGATGAATTAAGGCATTTATAATTACGTGTGATATTTTTCAATTCCCGGAAAAGTGGGTCCCCCCGAAGCGAGTATGAATCCAATCCGAGGGACTGTCGTGTGTATAAAGGCCCATATCGCCCCGTATAATTCGGTTCACATGTCCCTTTGCTTCTCTTCTTCTCCACCGTTAACATTTTGCAATCCCTTCCATTACCAATGGCGACGAATCCAATGGAATCCGTCAACGTTCACACCGACTCTAACCCTAACCCTAACCCTAACGCCAAATCCTCCCTGTACCTCCAAGACATGGAAGAGCTCGAGCGAGTCTTCAGCCGTTTCGACGCCAACGGCGACGGCAAGATCTCCATCTCCGAGCTCGACAACGTCCTCCGCACACTTGGATCCGGCGTCCCCAAGGATGACCTCCAGCGCGTCATGGAGGAGCTCGACACCGACCACGACGGCTTCATTAACCTCTCCGAGTTTGCCGCCTTCTGCCGCTCCGACACCACCGACGGCGGCGACTCCGAGCTCCGCGACGCCTTCGACCTCTACGACAAGGACAAGAATGGCCTCATCTCCTCCGAAGAACTCCACCTGGTGCTTAACCGCCTCCAAATGAAGTGCTCCATTGATGAATGTATCAACATGATCAAATCCGTTGATTCCGACGGCGACGGTAACGTCAACTTCGAGGAGTTCAAGCGCATGATGACCAACAATCGCGCTAACAACGGCGCATAGAGATAGATTAGGCTCTTTCCACGATTCCTAACTAACAGATCTGGTTCCTTCGATGTTATGTTGTTGCTACTTTTCTTTCTCCTTGTTACCTCTTTATATAAATAATCGTGCTCATAATTACAATTAGAATTAGAAAACCAATTGAAAGGCATTCCTGTGGTTGTTACCGTTCCGTTGTTAATCGTGGATTCAAAATTTGGTTGCTGAAACTGTGTTAGGTTTTCCTTGATTTTGTTATCGGTCGTTTTTGGCGGCGATTGACGATTGACGATTGAATTCGTCAGAAACGCCCGAAGTTATTTTGTTTGCGGTTGCATAATTACGCCGTTGCATTTTATTCCTAACTTGTTCTGCAATGCGCTTTGAAGAAAAGATTCTGGCATGTTTCGATTGACAATTAATTGGTGGGATTTAGGAGAACTTTCAGTGCTTTTCAATATTCTGTTTCCTGCTTTGAAAGCAGATAAGAGTCCCTTTATTCTTCCGTTGCCTCTCAATCTTTTGATTATGAATTTTATTCTATAAGAGAGTTTGACTTGAATTAGAATATTTGTGTACCAGCAAATACTTGTGAGTGGGGGGTTTAATTAAACGTTTAAAAAAGTTATTGATGGAGACCGGATTACTATAAGGAAGAAGAGGGAAGGGAAGGAGAGAGTGGGGGCTTCCAAACAAATCTTCGTTGAGCTTTGGTTGAAGTAACCATAGAATGTGTGAAAGTTACGAGGTAAGGTTCTCTGCATTATGACTATCGAAAGTTATTATTTGGTTTGTTGTTAGGAAATGGAGTTACAGAGATAAAAAAATTTTAGAAGTTAATATTGACCTTTAGGTAAAACTCCGTTTTTTTTGGGTTGTTCAACGGGTAACCAACGCAACTGCATGCTTGATGATTATGTGACTAAAAGGAGGAGTTAATTTTGACAGAGGGGTTAATTAATTCTAGTTTGTAAATCTTGCTTTCTGAATTTCGGCCTGCTTATTTTGTTGACCCACTGAATTCTATTTAGCTGTTGATTTTGTAATAGCTTTCCATGTACAATTTTTATCAAAATCCAACACGTCTAAACGCAAGAATGATTTGTTTGAAAAGAATCACTAGATAGCCCAACCATCCAAAAATATTGCCTTGGTTAGGACTGAGGACTTGAGAAATTTTTGTAGGAAGAAGAACAATGTTCAAAAGATACAACCTAGGAAAGTAAAGTACCTGGTGTATTTTTATGGTAAAGTTACAATGATAGTCAGTTAAATAAGGTGGTACCCTCCTGATTCTTTGAGATTGTCTTATTGGTTGGTGTTGAGAAGATGCTACTATTTGATTATTATTGTCAGGATTACTGTTGTTATTCTGGTTTGTTAATCCTACTTTGCCCGTATTGTGTTCAATAGTTTGAGGTTCATTAATCTTGAATATCCCAATCCTCCTCATTTGACATATCACGAGTGTCTTAAATTACCTCACGTAGACCTTGTATTTGATCATTATAATATGTGGCTTTGGTGGAGGCATCAAAAGGAGAAGGTGAAGATATCCCTCCCTCAATCAAGGAATTATGTTTTTGCGACGTGTATAAGAGAGTCTCTTATTGAATACAATAAAAAGATATAAATAGTATATAAATATTGGAAGATATCGAATACATAGAGTTTATGGGTGATATTCTCAGTATTCATACACTCTTTACATTTTTTTTGTTGTATTCAATGTGAAACTCTTTTATAGCTTAATTGAAAGGGAACATAGTTTTATAGAAAACATTGTTTATAGAAAGTAAAAATTGGGAGATTGAAAGTCATATGAAAGATATCCATTTGTACCTTCCTTATAGCCTAAAAGGATAGTTTTGTTGACTTTAGGCTAAAATTTAGTTGTGATATTGTATAGTGTTTGTATAACAATGACATCCAAAAACCTTAGGTTGATTAAGTCGGATGACTACTTATAAAGCAATTTATAAAAATGTTTATTTTTCAATAAAGGACTAGGTAACCTAATAATAATATGATCAGAATAAGCAATAACAAAATTTATGAAATTTCGTGGCAAATGACCTTGGAAAAATAAAGCTCAAACAAAGTTAAGGAAACGTTGGTGTTTTCTTTCAACTATCTCATTTTGTTGATAAGTTTCTATACAAGTTCTTTCATAAAGAATACCTTTTGATTTAAAAAATCCATGTATTAAAAACCTTCCATAGTTGTCACTTAAACACTTTGGACTGATATTAAATGAAGTTTTAATATAAATAATATTGGCTAGTTCCAACCTTGCTTTTTATGAAAATGACCCAAATGAATGTATTGTAATTATCAACTAAGGTTAAGCAAAATTTATGTCTGAAACATGAGGAAACAAAGGTCCCTAAATATCAACATGAAGCATATCAAACACATTGCTAGTAATTAATAGAATTTATATTAAAATAGAGTAATCTCTTGTTTTGACATATGGCAAACATCATAAGGAGTATGATTATCATTGCAATGAGGAATGAAAGACAATTGGGTTGAATGTAATTTGTAAACTACTAATGGAAGCATGAAGGGCACCAACAGAAAAAAAAAATGTTTGTTATTTTGGTAGATCAATAACAAATAGCCTTTGGTGTTTCCTAGTTGAACCAATCTCATTGTTTGATGTTTTATGAAAGATAAAATTGGTTGTGTCATGCATCACCAAATGAGATTCAAGTTGTTCTAAGAGCTTAGTCATATAGACTAAGTTGATATAAAATTCTGGTACATAGAGTACAATGTAGAATAAATGACCCAACAAGAGGATAATAACATATATGGATGTGTTAACGTGTGTGCTATTAAGAAGTGTTATAAAGACATAGAGGATGATTTAATGAGAAGAAAAACTACGTACGCTATGAGTGATGTGGTCAATGACATTTGTGTTAAAGAGCCACCAATTATTACATTTACTTGAAAAAGATTTATAGAAAATACCATTGGTAGTAGGAGCTTGACGCTTATGGATTTTCCCTTGTGTCTAGTTTGATGTTTTGCTTGTTATAATTGTTGTAGTAACTCCAGGAGGCCTTGGTATTGGTCATGGTAGAGGAAAACTCCTTGTTAGAGTTCTATTTAGGACTTACATCTTTTGAATTGTTATCCAAAGGGAAGGAACTTGTGGTGTTAGCCATTTGAGAACATACAGGCTAACATCCTTGTAAAAATTCATGCTTGAAATAACATGTTTCCATAATATGGTTTGTTTTCTTACAACAGGTACACAACTTATTGTTTTGTTGATTCTTTCCCCTGTTTTTCTTTGTATTCACTTGATTTTTCTTGTTAGTGTTTCCATCATTCATGTTTTTTTTGTTGGGAGCTCTTGATTTAGACTTGAGAATCCAAGTTGTTTGAGGGTAAGATTTATGTATGGAATTTCCTTTCTTAAGACCATGACTATATATGTCTATAACTTTTAATTAATTATGTCTTTTGGTCTGGGTTTGATACTAGCACAAATACTTAAGGACCTCTTACCGGTATGCGATGAAACATATTTAGTATGACCTAACAAACAAGCAAAAAAGCTAAGCTATCTAATATTGACATCACCCATGCATGATAATTCCCCATAAAGCTTTAGCGTTAGATCAGAATGATTCAGATTTTGATCCGATGTCAAGCAAAGGCTAAGGAACATGTTGGGGGCATACTGGACAAAAATGTGAGGGATGTTAGGCCCTTTGTCAGCTTTCCCTGCTTTTCACAGAAAAGTATTGACACTAGATACAATAAGGACGATCATCACCCAACTTTTATTAATTCCACTTATTTACTACAATATAAGGTACTTTAATCAACCAATCGTTTGAGCTCTAATATTAACTATCCGATATTTACTTGAGTGTCAAAGTGTTTGTGGGTGACACCGTACTCCATGTCGCCCCACAACGTAAGATATTAGTAGTTGTTGGACAAGATCATACCAAGACCTTAATACCCCACCACTAGGCTTAAAGTCATAATACCAAATCCCAACTGGACCGATGTAACAGATAAAAATCAAGATATCCAATACTCACATCAATAGTTTGTCCCCCTATACTAGAAAGAATACCTTTTTTGATATATAAAAAATTCTATCATTTCTTTTATTTTTACTTTTGGTTTGGTATTCAAACTCAAGTTTTCTTATCAAGATTTAAAATAATTATAAACTTAACTTAAGGCAGTATGTTAAGATAGATTCTTTGATATAGATAAAATGTCAAAAATAAAATTCAAATTTAAACTAAAATATCCTGTAAAATTAACCAATACCATTGATATTCACGTTTGATATAGATAAAATGTTAGAAATAGAAAAATCCAAAAAATTGAAGAAAAAAACTTGAAAATGTCACCGTTTGTTATTTAATTTTAATGTCAATTCAATTATATATTGATTTATTCAAACTCGATCAAGAAATAAATTTGAATGACTTATTTATTTATTATATCAATTGATGTTTGGAATCTATTACCTTGTACAAGTAGGAAAGTGAAGTATTGGTTTCAAATTATATTTCCTTCTTCTTTCTTTGGGAAATCACAAGCTGAACCTCCCTTAAATCGTAGAAGAAAATAATGTGATGATCACTCGTATAATTAGAATATAGTGTTGTAACCTAAAGTTGGATATTCAAATGCTCTATGCTAATCATATCCTTTAATTGTTATGTAAAGTTAAAGTTTTTTCGCCAAACCCATTTTTCAATTTTATCATTACAACGCCACCTAACCTTCAAACATTTATATGATCGCATGTAAAATTATAATCTTACAAATGGGGAAATACATAATTTGCATCATTAGGCTTGTACAATTATTTTAACCACACCTTAAGATGGCTATGATCAAAACAATGCTATTTGATAACTGATCTGTTGAGTAGTGAGCACAAAGTTGTGTTTTGCCAATCCTGGAAGGCCACATTGGCATGAAAATGCCCTTTTTGAAGTTGAAAAACTGGAAAGGGACATGTGGAACAATACCATTGGACCTTCTTTGAAGATGGAGGCAAACCATGGATGGCTCTTCCACTTGGTTAATGACATCCACAGGTCTAGACAATATCAAGGATTACTCATCATATCATTTTCAATAGTTTCACATGTAAATACTCAAATACCCTCCATAAATAATACCAAAGAATTGTCAATTGTGTTTGAATGAGAGTCCTACCAGCAAATCTTACTATTTGTATTTCTTTCATATAACATGAATGTCCCACCCATATCAAAATATTCTTATTAAATTCATTAAATCTATGACAAACACAGATTATTAATGAGTTATGACTTAATTGACTAAATATGATAAGTTATTAATAAGATATAATTTAATTGATCGATAAATTTTAAATTTTAGATTTTATCTTTATTAAATATACTTCTTAAAATGGATAAAATATTTAAACTTGTATCATTTCAGACGAAGATACTTCTGATTAATATGAAAAAAAAATTGGGGTGATAAGAATATCTTATTTAATTTATTTTATATTCTTAATATAATTTGTAGCTAACACTATAAATATGATGATGACCTCGCACCCTATTTTTACTTTCCTCCATATAGCTCATGATCAACACTTTCTTTATCGTGAAGTTTTTCTGATGACCACCTCATTAGTGTTGTTCCCTTTGAATTTCTTCTTTCTGGGTAATTGATAAAAAAGGCTAAAGTTAAGAGGGATAGGTAGAGAAGGGTGATATTTATGGCTGCTGATGCATTCGATGAAGAGTGTGATTATCTCTTTAAGGCTGTTCTGATTGGAGACACTGGAGTTGGGAAATCAAATCTGCTCTCAAGGTTTGCAAAAGATGAATTTCGTTTGGATTCTAAGCCAACCATTGGAGTTGAATTTGCTTACAGAAACATCAAGGTTGGTGACAAACTCATCAAAGCCCAGATTTGGGACACTGCAGGCCAAGAAAGGTTGGTACTTTGTTTCTCTTGTTTGTTCCCTTGTTTTCTTAGTCTCTGATCCTTCTTGTTTTATTAACTTTCTAAATTTTTTGGTCATACTCATTTTGTTCAGATTGTGAACGAAATTCATTAGCTCTGAACAACGTTAGTTAATTAATGTGAATTCTGCACATTTGACTTATATTAGTACTTGTCAGTTCTGTTTTGCTTTTCTTTCCTCATATCTACTCTGCACAAACATGTTGTCCCCCTTTTAGCTGTAGTTGTGTTAACTAAGCAAGCCTGGTTCTGGTGTTCACTCTTGTTTATTGACCAAAAATAAAGAAAAACAGACCAAAAATGTTTTAGCATTTTTAATTACTGTTCATCCGTGATGATCTCTTAATTGACGATTAAAAGATGTGATTGATGTAGTAGATGCCAATTAATTACGTGGGGGAAAGAAATTATTATGACTAGAATTCATTCAGTTCAGTGGGACCCTGAAGAGTGAAGACACTAGGCTAATTATCATTTGTTGAAATTGATTCCATTCTTGGATTTGTGGTTTGATACAAAAACTTGTTCACGAAAACGAATATTGTGTATCTAAGACGTGTCTTCTGTCCAAAGTAGGTGCTTTATTGGAGCCTCGCCGTAATTTTTGTTTGTTTGTTTGAATAATGACATTGTCACTCACGAGAATTGCTTTTGTTAATTTGCCATCCCATGAAAAGCATTTCACTATTTTTTACCTTTCTTTTTCTTCTTTTTAGTTTAATTTCTTTTCTTGCACTTTCGTCATGAGAAAGCAGAAATGAAGATGGAAGATGTATTATATAGCAGTGTTTGATTATGAATATGTCACTGTACTATATATGATGTGAAATGAAAAATTAGTTCAAAGTAGGGCTCATAATGCAAATGCAATCTAAATAACGTAACTATTAGGCGAGGCGGGTCCGAGACGTGGACTTGTTCAGCTTATGACAGAGAGAAAAAACATGAAAGTGACTGAGAAAAAAGCAAATTGGCAATCAATGAGTGAGGTGGTGAAGACTTTGGTGGCCAACCACATGATCATAAGATTTCCTCTTTTTAATCATGTAAAACTTCTTAAGCACTCCAAGGGGATAGATATTTGCCTTGTTCATTTATCGGTTTATCAGTTTGATATATATTATTCAGACTCAAGTTGGACAAGAATATATTTTATCAAGATGCATGCAATTTCAAATTCAGCAAAGGCAAGAACCCAAATTTCATGTTTTGCTGTGATGCATCATATTCATGCATGGATATAATTTTTTTGGGGCAGGTTTAGAGCAATCACAAGTTCATACTACAGAGGAGCCTTAGGGGCATTGCTAGTGTATGACATAACGAGGAGATCAAGTTATGAGAATGTAAGCAAATGGTTAGTTGAGCTGAGAGAGTTTGGAGGTGAAGACATGGTGGTTATTCTAGTGGGAAACAAATGTGATCTGAGTGAATCAAGAGAGGTTGAGAAAGAAGAAGGAAAAGGGTTTGCAGAAACAGAAGGGTTATGTTTCATGGAAACCTCTGCTCTGAGGAATCTAAACGTTGAGGAAGTATTCTTACAAATGATAACAAAGATTTATGACATGACAAGCCAGAAAAGTTTGGAAGCCAAAATGGATGAGAAGCCAATTAATGTTTCCAGTGGCAAGGAAATCCATATAGTTGATGATGAAGTGACCGCAACTAAACAATCTACTACTTGCTGTTCATGATGAGAATTTTCCTGAGAAAATTTTGAATTAATTTTGTGACAATCTGAGTCACTGATTCTTATGTATTTTTCTTCTTCTTCTTATTGGCGTTTCTTTATTACTTGGTGATCGACTATGGTTTTGTATTTCAAACTACACAAGCGATGAATTGTTCGTAGAATGTAAATGGTGAATTTTATATCATACATGATTTTTATTTCATATTAGTATGACTAATTGTGTCGCATTAACGCAAATTTTGAATCCATTTATCTCATCAAATAAGAGACACCTTGCTAGATTATGATAATGTGCATTTTGAACAAACAAATCAATTAAGTGAATTAGAAATGGAGGAAATCAAGCTTGACCTTTATGCTTCGCCAACCTTCATTTACTTGTCGACTCTTCAATTTCTACAAGGTCAAGGTAAGAAAAATAAAAAAAAGCTTAGTGAACTAAGAAGAAAACTCTTCAATTAATTGACACAAAAAATGCTAATTTGCACTAAAAGATTAAGGGGGTGTTTGGTTTGCGGTTGGAGTAACGGAGTTGAGTTGAAGTGAAAAATTTAAGAATTGATATTAATTTTTCATGTTGTTCGAGATAATCAAAACTCTATTGACCCGTAAGATCAAAAACTTCCCCCTAGTTAATAGAGGTTTCTCCGTTGCAGCAGACATTTCAAACGTGTTCTAATAGAATTTGATTAAGAGTCTTATAAATAAAATTATATAAAGCTGTGCGACTCTTCATAAGTTTTAATCTTTTAAAAAGGGGGTTTATAATTAAAAAGGGTTTTTTATTTTTGTTTTTTTTTTTTTGGTGAAAGGTTTTTTAATCTTTTAAAGTTCAAAAATAAATAAAGAGCGGTGGATATATAAAATATATTGGTGTTAATATAAATCCCCTATATCTTAATCTGGGCTTAAATATCTTGATCAGCCCATGTGAGCAACGTTGAAGCCCGTTAGGCTTAGAGTGGGACCCAAGTTGAAGCAGTGCGATTCACTCAACGTTGATTGGCCCAAAACATGTTCCCCCTCTGTAACTCTTCTTCTTCTTCTTCATGGATCTCTCTCTCACAAAATCATCACCTTCTTCTATCTTCTCTTCCGTGGCAATTGCGTCTCTGTGACTTTTTCTTTTTCTATGGCCAATTGGATCTCCTCCAAACTCAAAGCCGCAGAGAATATCCTCCATCAGGTAACTTCAACTAGCACAATGCCTGCATTTTATCTGATCCCTAACCATAGGAGCTCCAATTTTCATTGTTAATTTTAATCATATCTCTTTGTACTTTCTCGATGTCATTTGTTTTCAACTCTCGCAGATCGATCAGCAAGCGGCGGAATCGCTTCGCAAGAACGAGGGGCCTCGTTCCGAGGAACCTAGCATTGATGCTCCTGCG
The DNA here is from genome assembly GCA_037962975.1 of Clitoria ternatea. Classification (NCBI taxonomy): domain Eukaryota; kingdom Viridiplantae; phylum Streptophyta; class Magnoliopsida; order Fabales; family Fabaceae; genus Clitoria; species Clitoria ternatea. Next base: position 305,405,463 of record CM075669.1, read on the forward strand.
AAATCGGTGACCGGTGTGTCTCTGAAGGATCAATTGAAGAAGAAACCATTAGAGAACAGTGACTGTCATGGGAAATTGCGCAGTGATCCCATTTTTAGCACGCTCAAAACTACAACAACTGCACCCAAACTATCTCCCAAATCAAGCCCTACCCTAACGGATGCCGATTGGACTGAACTCCTGAGTTCACCTGGTCAGTCCATAGGTTCCGCTTCTTCTGGGACCAATCACAGTAATGGCTTACCTGCGCCTCGCGGTTTCAGCAGAAATAGTAGGAAGCAGAAGTCTTTGTCTTCGGGGTTATTGGTTTCAGATACGAAGAGGAATCTGAGAAGTGGTAACAGCGGTTCGAGATCCTTGCAGAAGTCAGACTCTGTGAAAGAGGTTAAATTGAGTGGAAAAGCCAGTGATGATGGGAAGGAATCTACATCTTCACCTTCGACTGGAAGGAGTTCGACTGTGGAATCGGAGAGTGACGGTAAATTGGCTAAAGGACCAGCAAATGGTGATAAGGACAGTTCTGAGAAGCCTGTGGTTGAGATGAAGGAAAATGTAAATGAAGAAAATGAGCACACTTTTAGTAATCAGGACATTTCTCCACCGGAATCCTTCCAGGAAGACAACAAAACTTTGACGGAGGAATTGGTACCGGCAGCAGGGCCAGATAAGGTGCAAGAAGCTAAGAAGGCAGGAGATGTTGGCAGTCGATTGAGAAGTGCAATCAAAGGGAGGCATGGGGTTAATTCAGTGTCTGGAATTTCAGCCTCTGATGATTTGAAAAGAGGTTCTTCCATGGAAAGTGATGGAAGTTTTGATTCTGATTCAGAGTCTGGTTCATCATCTGATTCTGAGAGTGAACGTGAGAGGGAGGAAAGGAGAAAGAAGAGGGAAAGGATTCTGGCTGAGAAAGCAGCGGCTAAAGCAAGAAATGCTATAAAGGAGCGGGAGAATATGGTGGCCAAATTAGAGGGGGAGAAGCAAAGTCTTGAGAAAATACTTGAGGAGCGAGCTAAACAGCAAGCACAAGAGGTAACATCATGATAATCTTAGAAGTTAGAACTGACCTTTATGTTTGCTTTTTGTCACATTTGTGTGTGAATACTTGCTGGTAATGCTCAACATGGTGTCTACCAGAGGATACGGATAATGGACAAATTTTTGGGAAGTTTTTTCCTGCTTGGTGTTCTTGGTTTTTGGTCAGAAAAATAAAATGTCTTGTGTCAAGTTCCATAGGTAGTGTTTAGCATACAGACATAATGGAATGAAATTGTTATGTTCTGTTTTGTAACTTCTGTTCCTCTTGGTTTCACCTTTCTGTTCCATCAGGCTTCACAGCTTCAGAGCACTATGATGGAAACAATGGAAGCTGTCGAGTTAGAAAAGCAAAAACATAATAATACTAGAATGGAAGTTCTTACACGTTTAGCTAAACTAGAGGTATGTTGATTTCACTTATTCGAGCCATTTGTTTATACCAACTATGCTTGTAACTTACTACACCTTTCAGTGAAATAATTTATTACGTCTAGGTTCACAAGTATATCTTGATAAGCTAGTTGATAAATATCTGGATTGATTGCAGACTGCCAATGCTGATCTTGCAAGATCCCTTGCTGCTGTGCAGTGGAACCTTGAAATAGAGGTATATTTACATTCTCAGATGACTTCTCTCCACTTATAGAATATAAGTTTTATACTCATAGGTTGTATCTACTGCTAAAAATATTAAATTATTGAATAGAAAATTAGACTTGGCATACTATCTCTTGGATTTGAACTTCAGTCCTAACTCCTAATTTGGTCATGATTCATGAGTTCCTAAAAATAGCAACACGATTAATGACCAATCTGACATAATAATGAAGCTAATAAGGGTCAAGTATCTCAAGGCCTTTATTCTGTTTCTGATTAAGATAGTGTCTAGAACATTCCCCAAAATGCTACTGGAACTGAAAAGTGAAGAACTTAATTGAATGGGCCAATCTATTCTCTAATCCCTAGGGCCAAAAGATGTGATTGCAAATGTAGGTTTTGGAAGGATTAGAATGAGTCCCTTATATTGAAATTGAATCAACCAAATCGCATACTTTGCTCCAATGCTTTCTTGATCCATGTGTCATCCACTCATCCTCATATGTGAGCAAGAATATTAATATAGTAAGTTTTTTGCCCAGGTTAAACAAGTAGCAGAACTCAAACAGAAAATTGCATCGAAAGAGTTGGTTATTGAAGGTACTGTAAGTTTGCAAAGTTATTGACTCATTGTTAGATATATTATTTCTTTCCAGCAGATGATGTCTTTTCATGGGACTCGTTAACTGTTTATAGCTTCCATTTTAGTTTGAATATATATTAAACGGTAGAACCTTGAATGATTAGTCCGTGTTTAATAAAAATGACAAAAGGATAGTATAGTCTGTCATGGATAACTTTTAAGCTTATTCAACAGCATATACACAGTGAGTTAATGATTAATTTGGATAAATTCAGTTATGCAAGAGACTGGTGACTATTCATGACTTAAGCTATTTAATGTTTTGGAGGTTGGACTTTTGACAGTATAGGTGGTTAGTATGTGATCAGAGGAAACATTTTAGGTTTGAAGCTGAAGTAAACTTGTGCTAACTGTAAGCAGTCATGGGGATTTCAGGAACCTCAACAACTAAAATATCCCTGAAGAATATGTACTTCTACCATCTTTCTTTCTTCAGTTCCTGGCCATTGATAGCCATGCTTGCCATTTCATCACTAAAAATTAAATTACTCCCTTCAGCCCTTTTTATAAGAAACAAATTGATCCATTTTTGGCCCTTTTATGAGAAATAACTACACATTTCTTGGTGTATTTAGTTACAAAATATCTTTTATACCCCTATTGTACTGTGAGGCAGCGGAAAATTTGCTTGGTTACATTGAACTTTTCAAACCGTTTAATATTAAGGATAATTTTGAGGGGGGGAAGAATAAAATATCTATCAAAATAAGTTAATGCAAATATTGGTTTTGTTGATTTAGTCCTTTTTTTCTTATAAAAAGTCTCAAACAGAGAGAAATAGAAAGAAACTAAAGAGAGGGAAACTGAAATCATATTGTTTATTGAATATTCTGAAAATTAGATATCACAATTGTGTTTAAATGAATGGGCCCTAGGTATTTAATATAGAAGCCTAACAGCTAAAGCTTCTAGAGCAATCTACTAACAGAATACAGTTATGCTGACTGTGTAGTGACACTGCCAGCTCAGCAACTAACTAACTCATCTACAACTAACAGCTGCACTAATGCAGTGCAGAGTCTGCCTCAGTTTACCGAGGTTAGCCACTGACTCTAATAAAAAGGATCGAAAAGAGTATTATGTATTGTTGCAAATTGGGTAGTTTAGTGTGTTAGTAGTCAAAATTAGTTGGAATGTGCTAATCTGTCAATAGGTTAATCCTTTAACCTTTTGTAGAGCTCAGAAGGAACATGAAGAATCCTCATAAAAACGGAGCTTCACAAAATCAAGTAAGTTAAACTATTATTTGCTGAAACTGGCACTTAAATATTTTTGTTTCTTTTGTTTATATTTTCCTGAGTGACGGATTTTAAAAGGGTGATTCTCTGGTATCTTCATTTTGTTAGATGTTATATTCATCTTTTAAACTTCTATGATTCCTGTCTTAGTGTTGGAGTATTCTTGACATCTGTTTATGTATGATGATGTTGTAGCTAGCCACGAAAGGTGTTGAGTTTGAACGTGAAATTCTTGAGGCAGAGCACTCTTTAATTAATGATAAAGTCACACAATTGCAAGAAAAGGTGAGGTTTCAAAAAAATAATTTCCTTTTTCTGTTAAATTATTTATACACTTATACTTCATCATAGGCAAGGAAGCTGGAAACTGACATTGAAATGACAAGGAAAGAGATAGAAGAACCAACAGAAATTGAACTTGAGCTCAAACGAAGGCTTCATCAAATGACTGACCATTTAATACAGAAACAAGCCAAGGTGTGTCTTTGAAACATCCAATTGGCTATAATATGTCGTGAATGCTCGTGGATCACTTTTTAAAATTCAAGCCAGCCTGATCAGTCCAACTAGGAATTCGTTAAAAATCTTGTGCAGTGAATACCAAAATAACAAGCAAATGAACTGGATTGGTTTTCCAAATCCATCAGTTTAAAAATGCTAAAAGAAAGTTTTTCAAAAATTCATTCAAATGCAGAAATAGTACTTGTTTTTTTCTTACCCCGTACCTATTCAAACAAATTATTATGCTTGTTGACAGGTTGAATCACTCTCTTCCGAGAAGGCAAGTCTTATGTTCAGAATTGAGGTATGCTTTCTACCGGTCTATGATTCTTGAAGTCATGCTATACTTGATTTTCCATTTTCATAATCAACTGAACAGGCTGTGTCAACGTTGCTGGATGAGAACATGTCAGCATCAGGTGCAACAAACATGAATGCTGCCTCCTCATCAAATGACAGAGAATCAGGATTGTGGGAACTATCCAATTCAAAATTGAAGCCTATGCTGAAAGCCAGAATTCATTCTGGCAAGAGACAGCTGGGATCATTGCTTCAACAATTAGATTATATTTTTGTGACTGGTGCAGTTTTTTTGAAAAGGAACCCAACGGCAAAACTATGGGCTTTGATATATCTTGTTTGCCTTCATTTATGGGTGATTTATATTCTAATGTCACATTCTGGACCATCAGATGAGGGTAGATCTGGTGCCGTGATCTCGTTGGATAACATTAATAACACTGGAGGAGTATGATTGTGTTGTGTGATGTTTCTTTACTTATGTCATTCAACCTCAAAATAGAAATACAGGCCTCCATGTCTTCCTATTTGGATGAACATCTCTTTGACTTTGTTAAGCTTTACTCTACAACAAGGGACTCACAGAAGAGCAATGTCCTGCTATTTGTATTGACAGAATGGCTAATTTGGGATTGAGTTTTTAATGTTGATCAAGTTATGAGAAGTTTTCGTAGGGATTCTAAGTGAAAGTGGCAATATGTGTTTCGTTTGTACAGTGTAGCAACAGATGTACTCACAGAATGAGCTTCTGGTCAGCGAGTCTTGAAGAGGCTCCGTTGTGAGTTTTCTGCTGTGACTAGAATCAATAGCCAAAGATGTCTTCCGCGGTTATGGTCTTAAATTTGTAAGTAATTTTCAGGTGTATACGCAATTATTAATAAATATATTTATTCATTTTTTAATGCATTGGAACCTTTCATCTAGGTTTATCTCATCCTCCACTCTACTATGCTGATTTAGACTTATGTATTGAACGTGCATTACCGAGTGCTACAACTCATCACATGTCACAAATTAAAAGTCCACATTGCTTGAGAGTATAAATACATGATTGAATCAAAAACTTGTTTTAATTGAAAGGGATGTAAGTTACACAAAATATAATATACTACAGATATTATATTTAATTATAGTATTCGGTCAGTCTAAAGTTTTTTTTATATAACTTGATATGCAAATAATAACTATTGGCCTATGTAATAATTATATACAAAAAACTAATTCGTGAAGGAGCTTAACAACTTAAATATCACATAAAGTTTATTTTTTATGAGATTTATAATAGTCATTTCTAAAACAGGTAAAAAGGAAACAAATGTAATTATATTTATTTAGTTATTATTTTTTTAAATTAGACTCAATTGTGAGATTTGATAAAATTATATTCAATATATCTCTTTTTTATTCTACATATAGAAAAAATATAGGCTTAAGTATTATTTGTCCATGTAAAGTAGGATATTTTAGTAAAAATATTTTTTTTACATTCAATTTATAAATATATTATTTTTAATCCCTCTGTGAGTTTGAATTCATTAAACACTAATATGATTAACTAAATTATATATAGATTTATTTAAATTATTTTGACACGTTAAACCGATTAGTAACATTTGACTTTTGTTTTTGTTAGCCACAAATATTTTCTTTGAGGTAATCTTGTTTAAACTGAAAATATGCACATCATGGTGAGACTAACTCTACTAGCAAGATTTTTTAATAATTTATTAGACTTAAATTGAAAATTTTACTTTAAAAGAATAAAATAAATTACAAATTTTAACTATTAAAAATCAAAATTTTTATTGTGATAATTTTAAAAATAACTTTAACAATTAGAAGCTATATTTCAAAAACAATTTTTATTGTGATATTTAATAGTGAGTTACATATACGGTATAAAGTATAAACAAGCCAATGTAAAAGAAAAAGATCATTTCTTTTAGAGAGAAATAAAAATGAAAGAAAAATATATTTTAAAAAAAGGATCATAGATAAACATGACAATACTCTCGGGAACCGACTCATTTCAAATTTGATGGTTAAAACCCATTCTGGTTAAGGATAAAAAAAATCGACTTGGATGAAGGCAGTTGTGGGGAAGCAACTACTCTGATATGCACACGAACCCTTGGACATGCCCTTATACATAAATTCAATAATTTTACTTATAGTTATATTAAATGACATCAGTAAAATTATATATATATTTTTAAATAATGTATAATCATAAAGTATATTATTTATAAAGAATTTTAATATCTATTTTATAAATAATTTTTATTAAAATGTCTTAGATATCTAATTTATTTAAAATTATATATTTAAATTATCAAAATTGATTCGGTATTAATGTTAGACCCCAAACCAAAGGATGACACATGCTAGAAGTAAAGACAAAAGGCACAAATAACAAATTGATACAAACCGACTATCAATATGACTAGTATACTTATTGAATTGATACCTGCCAAAAAAATGATGAGTTAGAATCTTGGACACCCTAAGGTTGAAGACATTCAGCTCCCACCAAGCTTGTGTTGTATAACATCAAACCGACGTAATATAAGAGTAAGAGTGGGGTTCAACACCACTTGAGAGAATAAACAAACTATCTCTACATACCGAACATTTCAAAAAAAAAAAAGAAGCAAAGTATGAAAAATTTTACATTTTCCTGGTCCACAAAGAAAAATAAATTCTAAATTTTTTAACTCAGTATTATTTTAACCCCACCCCTAAACTCTCTAGTTTTCATGCCTAAATATATATCTTCTCATTGGTAAAAGAGAGTATTAAGAATAATTTTATCAAAACCGTGAGTGTAATTTCCCATTCTTTCTTAATTGATGATTGATCGTAGGTGAACCCAGAAAAAAAAAAAAAAACTGTTCAGTTGAAAATTACATCTGTGAGGGGAAGTGACGGCGGCTGGGTGCAGGGTTCTCCAGAGGGAGGATCGTAGAAGAAGAAGAAACCCAAAGAAAAGATCTTATTTGAAATCACTGCGCATTCTCTATCAGGTGAGAGGATGCTGAATGGTAGGTATGTCCTCCCTCGCATTCATATACTCTTTTCTTTCCCTTTTTCTCAACATGTGAGGCTCTTTGGTCATTCCAAACCCAAACATCCCCAAAAATTTTGTGGGTTTGATAATGTAGATGATGCCGTAGCTTCCTTTAATCGCATGCTCCGAATGCGCAATCCCCCACCCATTTTTCAAATTGATAAGCTTTTGGGAATTATTGTTAGGATGGGTCATTATCCCACTGCCATTTCACTCTTCACTCAACTCCGTTTTAGAGGAATCACCCCTTCCATTGCCACGCTTACCATCTTGATCAATTGTTATTGCCACCACTCTCACATGTCTTTTGCTCTCTCTTTGTTGGGAACCATTCTCAAAATGGGTTACCAACCCAACATGGTAACTTTCAACACTCTCATCAACGGTTTCTGTATCAATGCTATGGTGTCCAAAGCTCTCACCTTTCTCCATGACCTAATGGCTAAAGGGTGTGTTTTTGATGAATTTACATACGGGACTTTGATCAATGGGCTGTGTAAAAATGGACAAACAAGAGCTGCCCTTCAATTGGTACAGAAGATGGAGGAAGAGTTGCTTAAGCCTAATCTAGTTATGTATAGCACTGTCATTGATGGCCTTTGCAAGGATGGACTTGTCAGGGAGGCGCTCTGCTTGTTTTCTCAAGTCACTTCCAGGGGAATTTCAGTTGATGTTGTTGCCTATAATTCTCTAATCCATGGTTGTTGCAGTGTGGGTCAATGGCATGAAGCAACTCGAGTACTTACTATGATGTTACTGGAAAACCTTGATCCGGATGTTTATACCTTTAACATATTGGTTGATGCTTTGTGTAAAGAAGGAAGGGTTATAGAAGCTCTGGGTGTGTTTGGTATGATGATGAAAAGAGGCAAGAAGTCCGATGTTGTTACCTACAATGCGATAATGAATGGGTATTGTTTAAGCAATAATGTTATCGAGGCACAAGAGCTATTTGATAGGATGGTCAAAAGAGGCATGGAGCCTGATGTCTTGAATTACAATGTCTTGATTAATGGTTATTGTAAGATTGACATGGTAGATGAAGCCATTATTCTCTTTAAGGAGATACATCGTAAAAATTTAGTCCCCAGTATTGCTACTTATAATTCGCTGATTGATGGCTTATGTAAAGTAGGGAGAATATCATGTGTGCGGGAGCTTCTTGATGAAATGTGTGACAGTGGTCATCAACCCGATGTTTATACCTTCAACATATTGGTTGATGCACTGTGTAAAGAAGGAAGGATTACAGAAGCTCAGGGTGTGTTTGGTATAATGACGAAAAGAAACGTAAATCCTGATGTTGTTACTTACAATGCCATGATGAATGGGTATTGTTTAAGCAATAATGTTAATGAGGCAAAAGAACTATTCAATAGGATGGTCAAAAGAGGCTTGGAACCTGATGTCTTGAATTATAATGTCTTGATTAATGGTTATTGCAAGATTGACATGGTAGAAGAAGCCATGATTCTCTTTAAAGAGATAAATCATAAAAATTTAATCCCTGATATCGCTACTTATAATTCTCTTATTGATGGCCTGTGCAAAGTAGGGAGAATATCATGTGTGCAGAAGCTTCTTGATGAAATGCGTGACAGTGGTCAAGCCCCTGATGTAGTCACTTGCAATATTTTGTTAGATGCTTTTTGCAAAACCCAACCTTTTGACAAGGCAATCCCATCTTTTCGACAAATTGTCCAAGGAATTTGGCCTGATTTTTACATGTACAATGTAATTGTTGACAATTTCTGCAATGGTGAAAAATTAAAGATTGCAGAAGAAGCTCTTCAACATCTCTTCATGCATGACTGCTGTCCAAGTGTCCGTACATATACTATAATGATCAATGCACTTTGTAAAGATGGTTCCTCTGATGAAGCCATGGCCTTGCTTTCAAGAATGGATGGCAATGATTGCCCCCCTGATGCTGTAACTTTTGAAACAATTATAGGTGCTCTACTAGAAAACAACGAGACCGATAAGGCAGACAAACTTCGTCAGGAAATGATTGCAAGAGGTCTGGCAAATAATGAAACAAGGTAAAATACTTTAGTTCCATTCTAGGTTATAATTGTATTATCTCCCACTCTGTAAAAAATGTGTATTTCCTTTGTTGGAGAAGTTGGATAAAAGGTGTGTGTGTGTATATATTTATGTATGCATGTCTATGTACTGTGTCATTGTTAGTTACTGCTCAGGGTTGATTTTTTATGAAACTTATCATGATTGTTGCTCCTTCAATTGTAGATTATTCCTATTTGCATCTTTAACTCCGAGGTCTCTAATTGCCATGCATTCACTCTTAACTTTTAGGCTTTTCTGTGATCTGACTACTTACCAAATTGTTGGGTTTTCTTGGATTTTATTATCCAAATGGAAACACTTTTAACAATGACAAACCCTGGCAGGTTGATGCATGAACAGTGATGGAACCTGTGACTGCTGAACTTGATGTTCTTCTTCTATTGCATTTAGCTAGCAGTATAGTCAAGATCTGCATCCTTGGGTTGTCCAGACTGTGAACTACATAACAATTATGCCAGAAGAATGCAGATTTTCAATGCCAAATATCAGATTTTCTTTATGCTGCAGTTGATTGCAGTCTCGATTGCATCAACCTGAGTAATGCTATTTTCATCCATGGCAGTGCTGGCTTTCGGTCTGGTTGATCTCTCTGCTTCTATTATTCCTTTCCTCTAAGCTGGTAAGTGTTGCATTTGCCTCATTTTTTGACACAATATCCGACTAATGTTGAATCACGATTCTTGAATAATCAAAGCCTGGAAATTAGAATTGTTTCGATACTCATTCTGTGTTATATGCCTCTAGGCTCACTTCATTTTGATAAAGTTACACTTTTGAGATAAGTGCTGGTAATCCTTGATATGGTCTAGAGAATTGCACTTCCCATGATGGAGGAAAAACTAGGTAGAATTCTGCCAGCTACTTAAGGGTGATTGTTTTGTTTTTACGATTCTGAGCTTCTTATTACTAGTACTGTTTATAACTTTGTACTTTTTCATGTATCAGATTACTTGATTTCTTGGAGCTTGTAAAGATTCACTGCTTGCATTGTGGACTTTGCCAAAGATACGCAAGTCCAGGGCCGGAGCTTCTTTATACAGGTTGCTCCCCCAAACTTCTTTCTGCATATACATAAACGTATTTATTTTGTCTCAAGCAATGATAGGTGTGAAACAGGTGTGAGGCAGAGAGAGATAGAAAGTGAGTAATGTGATGGACGATGTAATAAACAAAGGAAGAAGAGAGATAGCAAGAGAAAGTGGGTGGAAGTGGGATGTAAGAGAGAGGGGTGTGAAGATTATAATCGTAATTCTTGTCTTTGCTTCAGTGGGTTGATACGTGACAGTAAGGGGACCGCCCTTGCAGGTTTTAAAGGTATAAGTTTGATACTTAATGATGTCCTTTTAGCTGAGCTTTTGGCTATGAAACATGGTCTTCTACTTGGGTCCCTGGAGTTTGCCACATTCCCTGCAACTGTGAATCCCTTGAAGTCCGTCAATGAATTAGCAAGATGTTCCAATTCCAATTTCTAGGTGCTATAGTAGCTGACATTTGAAATTCTTCAGCATGATTAGCAGGTAATAAACCACATCTACTCTAAAGCCAATTGTGTGTTGACATTCTACCCCAACACAAGGTGGCAGAGGGGGTCATATTTATTGGCTCACCTCCTGCATAGTTACAGGCTGCTTTATTGGCAAACCTCTTTAGCCAGTATTTAGTTTTTCTTGTGGTGTCTTTTACTTCTTCCGTGTTTGCTAAAACCTGTCTACATCTCCCTCAGCAGGATTTCCCATAATATATGGAGCTCTGATTAGCATCATATTACTCCTTGAAGCACCCAGCAGCAACTTCATGTAATATATTTTAAAGCTGTATGGATCTTGCTGACAAAATAATGCTTATAAACTATAATACATATTGTATAGATAACCAAAAATAAATTATAATATAACATGGAAATTCGAGAGCTAGGAAATGAATTTGATTTATTTGCAGTGCCTTTTTAGTAAATAATAATATTAGCATGTCAGAAGGATGGTGTCGAATTTATATGAATCCGGTGACGATCCAGAAGAGATAGGCAATGAATTTCTATTTTATATTTACTTATGTGTGATGCTTAGTAAGGAATAAATACTTTGCCCAAGAATAATTGAATGCATTGTAGGTTTGTTGTGAAAGTTACTCCAGTTCCGTATCTTAAGTTCTTCAGTGATTCATTATGCAGTAATAATGTTTTTGGTGTACATAAAGTTAAGAGCCGCATCTAATTCATTGAATTGCATTCTCTTGGCGATTTACAATGTTCATTAGTTTGATATGTTCTTTGTTTGAATGCCCAATAAGAACTGGAAATGTCCCTCTTCATGGATGAATATAATTGGCGATTATTCACGAAGAGAAAACCACTAAAACGATTTTCATCTGTGAAAGAAAAGTCACTGCAAATTTTGGCCGTGCAAATTTGTCAGCATGAAAGGTGGATTAACAAGGAAACCTTAATTTTTGATCCTCGTTTCAAAGCACAATTCCGATCCTCAAATGATAAGAGTATCAAGTTACCTCTTGAATGACTTTTATTTTACATCAAAATGATTTAAAAGATGTTGGTTATAGATTTAAAAATCATACTTCGAAGACCCATATGACGTCGGTAATTTTTCATTTGTTTTTTGTATTCTGAAAACCCTTCAATAATCAAATTTGGGGGTTTACACCATATTTTAAGACTTGATTCACATACCGAGAAGCGTCACTTTGAAAGTTTAAGTGTAGGCAAGTACATAATAAAATCGAATTTTTTGAAAGCAAGACAGTATAACAAAACACAGTAATGTGTCTGTAGTCTAGATCCTAAACAACATTCGTAAAATGTATACCTGCCAATAGAAACTACAAGCCAAATTAAATGAGCTTCAAATTCAAGAGAGACAAGCATTTAGTTTATCTAAGATTATATTTTATTTACAAAATGAATTTTCTAACAAATTAATGATTTATGTGTGGCCGGCAAGCTGCAGTTTTAAAATGATAATTGCAAGAGAAGAAATAAGATGAGAAACAGACATGGATCAACAGTTACATGTATAAACCATAGTACTTGTGTAGTTATAACATAGTGTATATACAAAACAAAAAGAAAACAACCAAATTAAAAGGACAAAAATTATAAGAAAAGCTGCAACATTACAAGGCCTAACCATGGCAGATGACAATGGCAGCTTGTAACTCCAGTGTATCGGTAAGAAAGAAATCCAACAAATGAAAAGATCCAAGTGCTAGCCAATTTTCAAAGCATCACTTCTCGCACTGCTCGTTCTAGACCTTGAGCATATAGTAAATAATTTAATACTATTTACTGAGACCTACAATTAGGAGATGCAACAAGGGAATTTTAAAGCATTTCCAGATCATTCAGAGACAATACAATCCGACTCTCTAAACAATTCCATATTACATGTATAGTTTGACAGTCTGATTATATAGACATACAGGACTCTGGATCAAGTTTATAGTTTAAACACAAACAAAAGGGGAAGTAGGAAAGTACTAAGCACAAAGCTAGATGACTATTTTAAAGATTACCATTTTCTCTTATTTTCCTGTTGTATCTGGCTCAGAGAAATCATGTTGGAGAAGAAGCAACGATTGTATGGCTCTCAAGACCATTGCGGGGTCCAACATCATGTTGGGGGCATTTGGATGTGATAACCAACTAGCTTAAAACATCATCATCTTATTCTTAATGACAATTTACGCTTCTAGTATAATCTAGGGCTTACAACATTCTCGATAGTCCACATAACATTCGGGAATCAAATCCGTGCTATACATCTAGATAGTATCTCTATTTCTTCTTTCCAACAAATGCTACTTAGCCAAGTATTGACACAATTTTTGAATTAATTCATATAAATACAGCTACCATGCTCATGAAATCCAAAATAGCAGAATACACAAATTTTGCAGAAGAAAATGTTAAGCAAGTGGAACTAAAATTGCTTCTCACCAGTTTGGTTCTTGGGGAAGATTACGACTGTAGAATGGAAACTCAAAGAGAAAAGTTGTTTTGAACCATGTGGGTAAGTTACCATAGACTGGAGGTGGCAACGGGATTAACGGGCTGGAAACAATGATTTGGCTTAGTTGTTTCTCCTTGATGATATACTGAAAATCAATAATAATAACACAGAAGGTAAACTAACCTGGTTCTCTTTTTGTACAACCTATATCCATCCACATTGCCAAACTTCTTATCTGCCGAATCCTGCCTCCATTATGTAATTTATCATCATGAAAACAACCAAATTGCAGTACACTTTTGATCAAATGAGAGGTAAGAAGCAAACCTCAAGGAGTGGAATGCCACTGATGAAAAGAAGTAACAATGTTAGAAAGATTGGTCCAATGATTACCAGCCATTCAGCACCCTTCAATACAGGTGTAGATGCCACAAAAATTCCCCACCAAAGCAATATCTAGGTTAAGCATTCATGAAATTCCATTTAAGTTTTTACACTATTTTTTAATAAAAGAGAAAATATCAAACATTGTAACGGACATTCAAACCCCTCTTAGACCATCCATTAGCTGAGTAACAAAAGTGTAAATAAATTGCTTATTCTAGGCTTCTAGGATATATCTGCTACCATATGCAACATTTGTGGTACGATTTTTAAAAGACAGCCAAAACAGGACTTGATTGCAAATCATATAAACAACAAAGAAAAAGAAAAAACAAATTAATGCTTCAAGTGGGTTTTTGGTTAAGCAAGGGCCAGAATAAAATTGACCACAAGCAACTTTAACTAAACGAAGATACTAAACATAAAGATTGGATTTTCAGTACTATAGAACCCAAAGCAAGGTCTCCAGATGCCACGCTGTTGTGCCAGTTCCATAATATTTTCAGTTGAAAGCAATAACAGCACTAACCTCACCAAAATAGTTAGGATGACGAGAACATTTCCAGAGTCCAACATTGCACCACCTCCCTCTATTTTCTGAAGATTGCTTGAAACGTAGCTTTTGTTGATCTGCTGTACCTTCAACAATAAAACCCACACACCATAAAACCCACCCTATTATATCCACCACATGTAGAAAAGGATTTCTGCTGCTTGCATTAACCACTGTGACCGGTAAACTCACAGCCCACACCCAGACAGCCTGCAAGAAAACGGGGTAAACCCTCTACTACAACACATCAAAAGAAAACACTTCCAAAAAATAAGGAACAGTTTACTCAATCTTAGAACAAAAATGAGAGAAGTCTAAGAAACCTGAAATGTCCAAAACATGGCCAATCTACCCAAATTATTGCGCATTTCATCAAAGCGACGATCCTCTCCCCATTGTAAAATCCTGATGAAGTTATTCAGAAACCAGATAAACTATAATATTATAATATTATTATCATAGTCGTCCACTAAAGTTGAAAACAATATACATGAAGCATGAAAAAACAGGGAGGTTCTGACACATTTAAAGGAAAAATAAATAGAAAAACGAACAACTTTCTGACATGCTATTGTACGCCTACCTATGATACATTCGTTGACCACAAGTTGGTCAGTGAACCTAATATGTTAGGATCATGCTCAGCAATGCAGTATACAATACAAAAGAATATTATTGAGAGGCAATTTAAGAAAATAAACCACAAGTTGGTCAGTGAACCTAATATGTTAGGATCATGCTCAGCAATGCAGTATACAATACAAAAGAATATTATTGAGAGGCAATTTAAGAAAATAAACTATGTGATTAATCTTATCATAATATTTTTTTCCTCATATTCCCAATACTGAAAGATATATTAGGAAATATTCTTACAAGGCCCATTTGGTTTAAGAAAACATTTTCTATTTTTATTTATTATTTTTACTTATTATTATAAAACATTACATTGTTATATGTTTTCCAGAGTTTGTATAAAAAACAATAAAAATAGAAAAAAGTTAATTTTTATTAAACTTTTTGCCACATAATTATATATGTTTTTTTATAATTAAAATTGACAAATAGGAAATGAAAATTGATTTCTCAAATCAAATGGCCCCTGAGACAGGGAAGGAAAAGATTGTAAAGAGAAAAAATCCAGTCAACACAAGCATATGAAAGAAGGGAACGTGCAAGTGAGGCAAACGAGTGTAGCCGTGAGAAGCAAGATAGCAAGCCCACTAAAGTTGAATGGGAAAGTTGGGACAAGGGGGTTATCAATCTCCATAGTTTTGAGACTTTAATCATACGAAAACTACACACAATACATCATTGAACTTCATACCTGAATAAGAGGAAAAGCCCCAGGCGAAGTCCCCATAATACAACAAACAGAGTCAGGATTATCTGAAAAAAATGGAGATTATTCTCTAATGAGCTATTTTTTGTTTTAATGTTTTTTTGCTAGCGTGTTGATTCATTCGAAAAACATGAACAGAATTTATTTTTTTTGGATATTATGCTGATGTTACTACCTGTCGAAAATGCCAGGAACCTTTAAGGACGAGGGCCAACACAGAAATTATAATGAAATTGGTACTTCCTACAAAAAGAAACACATTGGACAATTTGCTTATTTAACAGAAACAGAATAAATCACTACTTAATTAATAATATAGTTTGAAGTCAAAGGTAAAGAAAAAGGTGAAAGTGAAGGTGATACCAGCAAAATCAGTGACCTTGTCGAATTTGAGGAGTGCAGTGATGACGAAGAAGAGGAACTGATAGCCAATCTGCAAAAATAAAATAAAGAAAATAAGTTTAAGATTGAGTTGAGAGTAATAATAAAATATGAATTGAAAGAGAACAGAGAAGAGAAGATTACAGTGACAATGGCGGTGAGGACTAAGAAATGGGAATCGATTACAGTACCCATACCGTACGATTTTGCTTTTGCAATG
Source organism: Clitoria ternatea (assembly GCA_037962975.1). Taxonomy (NCBI): domain Eukaryota; kingdom Viridiplantae; phylum Streptophyta; class Magnoliopsida; order Fabales; family Fabaceae; genus Clitoria; species Clitoria ternatea. The sequence goes on from CM075669.1 coordinate 305,421,777, forward strand.
TTCCTTTTTGTTTTGGCCACTTTAATTGAATTGAATTACAAGAAACTCATTAAGAGGATAAGAGAGTGCGTTTACAATTCAAAGACGTGTGCGTGAGTGTGTACGGAGGATACGACGTCGTTTTTGCATGGAAAGCGTAAAACATTTAATCGAATGAATGCAGCTACGTAGCCAGCCAGCTAACCAGCCATTTTATTTGCTGAGAAATGAGAATAAACTTCATCCATATCACTCGTATAAGGAGGTGTTTAGTTTACAATTGGGGAAACAAAGTTGAATTAGAAGTGAAAAATTTAAAAACTAATATTAATTCTTTATGTCGTTTGAGACAATCAAAAATTTGTTGATCCGTAGAGTCAAATTTTGACTTCCAATTAAGGGAAATTTCTCCGTTGAAAAACCTTTCCCAAACGTCCTCATAATTGTGATAATTAAAAAAAATGTGATGGTTAACATTTATTACTTTAGATAATAAAATTTCTTTTGTTGAGTGAATATCTTTCTTTTTTTTGTTAAATTAAATATCAATTTAGTTACCATAACAGTCAACCAAACAGATGCCAAGGTGAATTTTCTCCCTCCAGTACAAATATAAAAGATAAAGTGCTGATAAATATAAGAGATAGTTACGTATACTTAAATAAATTAAGGGTTATGCATTTAAAAAAAATAGAATTTTCATATTAAAAAATATGTAAGGATGGTTTATAAATTATAAATAAGAGTTATATTTCCACTTTTATTTCCTTAATTAATACTCTTAGAATAACAGTTAACATTTTTCGTAAAATTTTCTTTTATACTCCTTATTTATCATAGAAAATTAAAAAATTACTTTGTTATGTTTTTTATTTTAATTTATTTAATTAAAAGCATTCTTAAAAATAAATCAATTCTCTAAAATAATTATTATGAATGTTATTATTGCATTTTTATTTTTTGCCTCTTTTATATTCACATGCTACAACCTTTCCTATTATTAAAAACATACATTATATTTTCTTTTTTATAAAAAAATACATTATAATGTGGAAAAATAAAGTGTTTTATGTATTACTTTTAATTAAAAATAAAACTTTACTATAATATATTTAAAGAAAAGATTTAATTCTTTTTTGACAATAATATTCAAACTACTAAAAATTTACATTTAACATTTGGTTTGAAAAATTGTTTTGGGAGTATTTCTGTTGTGCATTTTAATAAGCATTTATTGTAATTTTTAATGAAAAATTACTTTTTTGATTATTTAAGAATATATATTTAAACTAATATATTATTTAAAAATTATTATATTGAAGATATAAAAATACAAAACTAAATAATTTTTTTAAATTGAAAAGATTTAACAAGATGATATTTTTGGTTATATAAAAATGGCTAAAAGCAATTTAGAAAAATAAATAAATACAAAAAGCTGTAGTCACTCATTCTCATATTGGACACCTATAACATCATTGAACAGTATTCAAAGCACTAGGTTGACCCTGTCAGAATTAGTGGCACCAAGGTTAGAGCTAGCAAATAAGCATATGAGTTTCTTTCTCTTTAAGACATGATGAATCTCAATTCACCAATTGTTAAGATGGATAGAGGAAACAATTATAAGTGATGGGGTCATTAGTCAACTACATCTCCACAATCAACCTAACACTTCAGACTTTTAACAAGATGACTTTAATTTCATAAAAATAAAAAGCAAGATAAGTTTAAATATCCTTTAACTTAACATATGATATATATACATAAAATTAAAAAATTAGAGACAAATTTGATTTTGAGAAAATTCTTAATTTAGTTCTTATAATACTATTTTTAAGAGTTCTTTTTTATTTTTTTATAAGACCCTTTTTAGTTTGTAATGTATATTTATTGCTTTTTTTACTACAAATCTATCATACATATCCTTATTAATTAAATTTTGTCTATGAAAAATTCATTTTTCTATAAATATTAAAAGTAATTTAAAAATATGATAAAAATAATTGATAAATTTAATGCATTAAACTGTAATAATTAGATTTTTTTAATTTATGTGAAATTAGGTAATTAAATATTTGGTTATAAAATTAATCTTTTTTCTTATGTTACTTCATTTCAAACTTTTGATTTACCCATTAAAGTCAACATAATGATAAGAAGGTTTTGGTAGTTACCCTCTCAGGGTATATATTCAAACATCAAGTTTTATAACTTTTTTTTTAAAAAAAAAAAACATTTTGGTTTATGTGGATACATTGGTAGGGATAAGAGAGAGAAGAATATGAGAGAATTATAGTTTTTTTTTTGTGAATAGGATTTAAGTTTATTATATATGTGATAAAAATATAAAAACAAGGAATTTATTGTTTTCTTTTTCTTTATAATAGGAAAGCGATAAAATTCAATGTTTAAATCTATAACCTCAGAGTGACTACCTAAATTCCTACAACTAAAGCTTAGTGGCTAAGCCAACCTGTTGAGGAATTTGCTATTGAAGAAAGAAAATGACATGGGATCCCTTGTTCTTATACTCTCCGAGTCAGGCATGCTTAGAACAAAAGAGAGGAGAACCGTATAAAATTAATAAGTTCTGTTCCCCCGGAGGACAGGGGGCCCTAAGTCTACCTAATTCCTTGGATCCTATTTGTTTTTAGTCCAATGAGTCTGGGTTTTCTCTGTTTTGACCTAAGTATAAATGTACCTTTGATACGCACATAAAAGACTAAGTGACACATTATAGAGAGATAATAGACCTGATTTTAGGGAGATTCTTTAGGGTTTTGTGTCCACTTTCTGTGTGTGAACAGGTTCGATTATAAGTTTGTGATGTAATAGTTAGTAATTTTAATGATCTAAGAAATTTTGATTTTTTTTTCTTCATTACAACTTCCAGAAAATAAGATAACCACTTTCACTCTTCCAAATTGATGTTACTATTATTTGAATGTAAACTAAGATTTTGCATGAATAGGAGTACTAAGAAGTTGGATACAATTTGAGCATAACAAACAAGATATGATGAAATTTGGAGTACTGCCTCAATCAAGTAACTATAATGAATGTATGAAGTTGAGTACTGCACATATTCTTGTAGGTACCAAAATTCAGTTAGGGAAAGTTATTACCTTTCAATCCCTTCTAAAAGGATAAGAAAAAGAAAATGGATCATTTTACATTATATGGTGAATGCTGAGCCCCAACATTATTGGATTAAGGAATTATCAATAATGCTTAGGACTAGAGGAAAACTTGATTTGACCATAACACACAAGCATGCATTTAACAATTAAGCAGGTGCAATGGAGACTTTATCAACCTCTACAATGTATTCAAGTGTTGCAAGTGGAGGAATTTGCACACCAGTGCCTAAATCAGCACCATTTTCTCCAAACCCCAATTGAGGAGGGACTATTACCTTCCTCTTGCCTCCTGCTTTCATAGTTTTTAGAACATATTCTATTCCTTCACACACCCCCTTACTATATGGCCTTGACCCCATTACTAGAGCCAATGATCTCTTCTCCCCCTCAAATGTGTCCACAAACACTGCTCCACTGCCCTCAACTTTTCCCATAAGATCAATCACAATCAAATCACCTGGCCTTGGTGAAGCTCCACCACCAACTTTCAATTCATAGTACCTGTAGTTCAAAATATTTTTGTGCATCACGAATTAATGAGGCACATAACTCTTGTAAAATTGTCACAATTCATAACATAGTATGAAAGATAAGATAATTAACCTTATGCCATTAGGCAGCAGCACCTCTTCCTCCTTCTCAACGTTCCTATGAAGATAAGAATGTCATCAGTCGTCAGTAAAAGAACTAATATAACCATATAATTTTGATGAATGCAAGAGATTAGTTGGTTTTTATCTATAGTTTTCTTTTGTGTGTATACAGAAAGTATTTTATTGTCAAAGGCTAATAATCTATTCCCGGTCTAGAAATCATCGAAATAGAATTTATCTTTTCTAATAGAGTTTTTTCTATACACTTGAGTGAGCAGGATTATATAAACTTTAAGAAATTACAAGATTAAAACAAATAATAGAAATAAAAAAGACATGTTTTTGCATGTATTTGTAACACGGACCTTGTATTTGCCTCTTGCTGAGAAACCTCAAGGCGGGTCTTAATTTGTTCTGAGATAACACCGAATGCAAGAAAACCAACCCATGCAAGACCAGCTCCTAGTCCAAATCTTCTGGTTAAGGAAGTGGCTATCCAATCTGTGGATTCAACCTTAGTAGTTGATGAAGTGACTGGTTTGATGGGCTTCTGTTGCTGTGCTTCAGTAGAGACTTGCACTGACTCCTCATTATTCAAACTTGTTGTTCTTAGCTGTGTAGATGAAGTTTGTGGATGAGGTTGTGAAGGAGGAGTTGATGGAGGTGTTGGTGGTGGTGTTTGTGATGATGAAGAAATGTGATGAGTTCTAGTAAGAGGGAGGGAGAAAATTGGTGGGGAACCAAAGAAAGTAGCCATGTTCAGAGGATGAAAAGAAGGTTGGTTTAGATACAAATGGCAAAAGAAATATCTAACAAGGTCCAGTTAGGGGCTAGTCCCCACCTTATCCTTAATTGTGAGGGCATCAACATAGTGGTTCCATCTTAGCCTTTAGTTGCACATGTCACAATTGTTATAATACAACTCAAAAACCTTAGCCGTTACACATAAATTATGAGATTGATTCCCTGCTTTTCTAGTAGAAATAGCATACGTTTCTTTCTTTATCACAAACACCACCACCAACTGATACGAATGAAAATTTTAAACCAAGTATTTTATACTTCACGGAAGGAGGTTGGAGTGGAATCCCACATGCTCTTCCCCATATAATTTATTTATATTTTATACATGTAATGTTAGTTCTAGATTAGTTGTTTTTACATTCAATTTAGTAAATTTAAAGGGAAAAATATTTTATATTCTGCACTTGCACTTGCAACTATGATTTTTCCTCTTTTTATTTCCAATATAAGGCTAAAGGAACAAGGAACAAGCTAGTTTTTTTTTTCTTTCATTTGGTGACAAAAAGCTAATTAGTTACCTAGAAATATTCCATACATAATTAAATATAAACTACACTAGTTAATGCATCTACCAGGGTGTTATTGTTGTAGGAACACAACACCTCTGCTGTTACACAATCTCTAGGAGTTCCTTTTCTAGAAGTTTATTTCTCGAATGAAGTCTAATTTTCAGCACATGGAAAGTGAACGGTACACCGAATTCTCAGGGATCCTCGTGCGTTCCAGAGTACTCAGAGCAATTAGTTGTGTGAAAAAAAGGCAACACTTGATAATTGATATCATTTATCCTTGTCCATACAACACAAATTATACTCAAATAAAGCAAATTAGAATTTCTATCCCAGCGGAAACTGGAATGGACAACAAAGCAACTGGGCTTACAGAAAATTGAATACATTTATCCAATTTACATGGTCACTAGTTAATTACACCACCAAACAATTTTCACTAATAGTTAACCCTTTCTTCAGTTCAAGTTACAGCTGCAACTTCCATAACTATTAACGGACAACAAAATTTAGGTGCTGATTACAAGAATTTTGTACAACAAATGGAACAACCTGAGAATAGCTGCACTGTAGGTTACAGAAGAGAAGAGGAAGCAGACAGAAGCAAAGAAAGAGATGGGACAGGAAGAGTGAGAACCTTGAACGAGAGTGTAAGTTAGCTGATGGTCTTGAACCAATCACTTTTGTCAATCCCAAATGCTAAATAATCTACAACTTGCCTCGCATTTTTAGCATTAAAAAGAAAAACAGGAAAAAAAAAATTGTTAGCTGTATAATTGTCTCCTATCCTGCGGGGTCTTCTGCAACTCTTGATAACTGAGCACTTGGTCTATGCACTTGAGAACTAGTAATTGGCTTCTGCAATGGCTTCAGAGCAGCCATGATTTCAGTAAATGTTGGCCTCAACTTTGGATCTCTATAACAGAAAAAATAATACATATAGTCATGCAACTCATTGTTGAAAGAAATTCTTTCACAGGCATATATTAATTACATGCAATTACTAAGAGAAATGCATTATTACAATCTCAAATATCCACACCACAACCATATAGCATGTTTATACCCTTTAAAAGGGCACATTCATATGTTCTAAATCTATACCCTTTAAATCCTAAACTAAATGAGAAGAACAAATTTCTCAATTTCTGGAAACAAGATACCAATATCCTATCCGGTTCATATAACAAATTTGAGTCACAATTCAGAAGGGAAGCACAAAGATTAAAAATTACACTCACGTCTGCCAGCATTGCCTGATTATATCTGCAATGGCAGGGTCCATATCATCCGGAATGTCAAGACGGCGATGTTGGAAACCCACAGCACCAACAACTTGCATAGGATTCATTCCCCCCCAAGGTTGCTGCAAAGTAGAGAGCTCCCATAATATTACCCCAAAGCTATAAACGTCACACCTAGAAAAAGAATTACAAATTATTATTATTATCATAAAAATCATCTGATTCTAAAACGTGGCAAAGCTAATGAGAAAATAGGATTGAGATAAGGCAGCTAGAAAACAACATTACGCTTGAAAAGCAAATCCTTGTTTCCCCTGAATCTCTAGATTCCAGAGGGTTCAGCAAGTAAACAAGCTTCAGCATTCATGCATCCATGAAGAACAATATGAATCAAATATCAAATATGACACATACACTTAATATAATTTCATTAATTTGTCTACTGATACTCAGAATATGCTAACTAGAACCAGTTTGTTGTACCTATGTAATAAAATAATGAAATCCACATTAAACACATTTTACCTGCAATATCTATTAGAAAGCACAATGTGCTAGTCATACATTTTATAGCAACGTTAAATAAAGGAAGAGTGGCAAGAAAGGCAGATTTTTAAAACAGCTCCCATCCAGTCCCTAAAGCAAAATAACAAATACCATAAATAACAAAGCTTACTTTTCATCTGAAAGTTCATTTCTCAAAACTTCCGGAGCCATCCACTCGGCCTGAAACATATTATACGCATAACGAAGTAAGTTCTAATACATCCAATCCCGAAGAGTTCTAAGCTGTTTTTCATTGCTGTTGATAACAGAATGATAATGACATATGCAAGAAAATGGATGTCATAAAGAATGCCCAAATTAGGAGCTTCAAAACAACAATACCAAAGGATAAAGCAAGAAGAAGTTCTAAAAATTACAGGGTTTGTCAATGCTTGACCTTTCAAAACTAGTTATCGTAAAGTGTTACGTTAGTCTGGTAGAGATCATATTCACATGGTACCATGGTAGGTATACTTGAGGGGTACGTCATGATTTTATTGAAAAGGATCAAAGTTGTGGTACCAAGTGTCTAAATACAAGTGTGGACTGACTATATATTAATATTATCATGATTTCGAATAAAAGATGTAACAGCATGAACAAAACAAACAATAGGATGAAGGAAAAAGTAAATCAAAAGGGACAGATTCTATGACAGCCGCTTGACAAAGGAAATAAAAAATCATGATAGCTTACTGTTCCTGCAGTTGATCTGGAAGAAAGGAATGTACTATGCTTCATTCTTGATAAGCCAAAATCACATACCTATTCAACAGGAAAAATAATTGATAACATATCCACAAATAGCACTTGCAAGTTGCAACGCTTCAAAGGAACATTATTCACAAGATTCAACCAGCACCTTTACAACCCAGTTTTTATCAACAAGAAGATTTGGGGACTTCAAATCACGATGCACTATTACGGGAGTGCAGTTGTGCAGATAGTTCATTCCTCGAGCCTGAATGGTCAAAAGAGACAGGTTATATCATGAGATTTACTGGCCAATTATAGCAATAATTTGCTGAATGAAGCTGCAGTGCACTTGAAGACATAAAAAACCCTACAGCATCAAGGGCCATCCTCAACCGTCTTCGCTCATCTAATTGATTGTTAGGTCGGTGGATTAATCTATACAAACTCCCTCTGCAAAAAATTATCTACATCTCAGTATTTGAATAATCAAAATACAATGTCCTCCAAAAAAGACACTAATCAAATGAAATAAATACCCTTGAGTATTTTGGATTTTCTAAAGTTATTAATGTAACAAGCATCAGTAAATAGTCAGGTTCAAATCAGTAACATGTAGATTGTACATTTGCAAACACATGGCTACTTGCCAACAGTTTCAGTTCACAGCATCCATATATTAGAACATGGAATGGAACATGATCACATTTTTTTTTATGAAAATGATACACTAAATGCATTTAAGAGTATTTCTATTTTTAATCTATAATCAAAGAATTATTAGGATTGAAAACGGAGGTACAAATTATATTTTACCAAAAACAAAAACAAAATATTAGTGGTTTTCTCAAGGCATATGGCACATCATTTGGTAAAGCATTTTTGTTAGACGTAGCCTTACATAGAACAGTAACAATTATTTGTCTGTTTCATTAGTAACATCGGTAGGTAAGCAAATATCAACTTCCGAAAGATTGCAAATCCACAATAATCAGTCCCATATTAATCTCAGGAAACAAAGTAATTCAAAGTTACCTGGGAAGAAATTCAGTAACAATTGACAGGTGTGGAGGTCGAGTTACCGCACCCATGAAGAGAACAACATTTGGATGCCTCAGTCTTTTCATTATTTGAACCTATTGCAATTTATATCATGAATTAAAAAATCACTTCCATCATTTAAAAGGGAACCATACAGGTATCTAAATATGATATGGACACGTCACATTCAGTGACCAGCTAGCTGACATGCTCACAAAATCTCTTTGTGGACCTCGTTTGGATCACATTTATAACAAGTTGGACACATATGACGTGTATGCTCTAGCTCGAGGGAGAGTGTCAGAATGTAAATATGCAATTAAATCATTCCTTGATTTGGTTTTGTAATTAATAGGTAGATTAGTTCCTTATTTCCCTTTATTGTAATTGATTCCCTCTGTTGTAATCTCTTTGTATCTCTACTATAAATTTGCATAGTATAGTCATCTTAGATACACAATTCATCATAAAACCTTTCTTTACAAAAACAAATCCCCTATCTTCCTAGAATTGCTCTTAAGATATTCTTACATATACATATATCTGTCAATTAGCCTATGAAAACTGGTATCTATCAATTATAATGATACAGTTGTGTTTACAAATTAAGCACATCTGATTCAGAAAATTTGTTTACAAATAATATCTGCAGAATTAATCCAGAATTACTTGTGATAGTATTTTGAAGAATCTTGATACAAAAACAAGAAATATTAAAGAGAAGACATTATCGAACCCTCTTTCATTTGATCCAGTTATTTCACCAAGAAAAAGCCTCGATTGATCTTCTAATCACATGACCAGACCTAGCTATAATCTTTGCTCTGAATGGAATCATTGATCAATTGGGAGCATAAATATGTAGAAATAGCAACAGACGAAAACTGTGGGTAAGTATAGAAGGCCTGTACCTCACTTTTGAATTCTTCAAGAGATTCACCAAAGATACGTTGATCTAGAAACTTCTTTACAGCAACTTCCTACAAAACAAAGAGCAGGAACATGTTCTGTAAATATAAAACTTCTATGATCTAGACCGTAATAGGAAACCACCCAAGTGGCAGCATGAATGAGAGGTATTCAAGTAAGGTAACAAAGTTACATTTTATTATTTGTTGCACTTGCATATATAAAGTTGCAAACTTGCAATTGCAGCAGCGAGGCCTTAGAAAGTTCACATTTCATCGCAAACAAAAATAACCAAATAAATAAAAGAAATATGCAAAACATATGCAGTATGATAAACAAGGCAATTATTAGGTTGGTGCAGAACTGAAGATAAGAAACTCACAGTTCCATGCCATTCACCACGGTACACTTCCCCGTATGATCCTGCACGCCAAAGCCACAAAGTTGCAATTGAGTTTTTGCACTATACACAATAGCAATATCGAACAGAATAATGTATGAGTCTAATAAAACAATGAACAGTTAATACCAAGTCCGATACGCTCACCCATCGCGATTTCATCCCATGGAATGTCATACTCAGCAACATCATCTAGTGCAGAATCAGATTTTGTGCTATCATTGCTTACTGATCTATCAGATTTTCTCTCGCCTTCTGAATTTTCTCCTAAAGCATTATGCTCTCTGTCACCACTACCACCCTCTGCATCTCCATCACTGCGATTGCCCTGCTCATACTGTTTACTGACAGCAGCAGTGGTGGCTACAACAGCTGCAGCAGTAGCAGTGGCAGCTGCTGCTACAGGAATCTCAATAGTTGAGTCAGTGCTTGACTTTGTGACAGCAACTACCATAGAAGATGCAACAACAGCTGCAGCAGCTGCTGCAGCCGCAGCAACTGGGACATTTTTCCCATACCTTACCTGAGTTGCTTCGGCCGCAGATGGTATGTTCAGTCCAGAAGCTTCCCTTGTATCAAGAGAAAGACCAATTCCTAAGCCTTCTATAGGTTTAGAATGCTCCAGCTGACTACTAGGACTTGCTTTGGGATGAACTCTGTGATGAGGCAAAGGAGGCAAATATCGAGAAGGCCCTAGATAATAGTCAGCCTTAGTTTCTTGCTGTTCACTTCCCTGTTCATTTTCATCTTTTTGACCAGCTGGAAAATTGGCCTCAGTCGAGGAACCTAACTGCCCGTGATAAATTTCAGAAAACAAGTTGGGAGGAGCAACAACACCACTTTCAAGTAAAACATCATGAAGTTTTTGAGCCAAGTTAGGATTCTCTTTAGCAGCATCAATCATATATTGGGAAACATCTTTGACTTTCATTCTATGCACTGCAGGGGAACTGATCCCTTCAGTCCAAGAAGGAGATCTTCCATGCATATACGGATAATTAGGCCTGCTAGATGATGATTCAGTCACTGGCATCTTTGATGGTTTCTTTAATTCTTCCTTCACTGTAGCAGGCCTTCTTACATCAGATTCTTTCCCTGCATAGCCAAAATGTTTTGATATGTTTCCTTTATCCAGGGTCCCAAAGTCTGAAGTTTCTTCAGATGAAGTTCCAAGCCCACTGCTGAATGATGCTACATGAGAAGAATCAAGCTCTCTTGATGAAGGACTAGCTACAAAGGAAGATTCATCACACTCAAAATGTGATCCAGTTGCATCAGATGGAATAAGTGTTCCAGGAGCTGCCATTAGGTCAACAATGTACTCCCTGAAATTCATATCAATCACAACTTACAGATAAGGCTTTGCAACCCCCACTTAAGAAAGTTACACATGAGAGAACATTCAGTCACGGACAATATCAAATGATTAATTGGAAAAATGAACAAAATACTACAAAAGGAAAGACAAAACACAAGTAACATAATACACCTTCAAGTTTGGAACAAAATAAAAACCAAGAATTAACAAGATTGCATGCATATTCTACTCAAAATGAGTATTTATGATAAAACACAAGTAAAGCTATTGATTGATGCGTGCATAAAAAGTTTGTTTCAATGTCTATGAGGAGGGAACTATAAAAAGGACAGCTGGGCACATGAACTGTATGAAAGGTTTGTCTATGTTGTGCAACCTTGAACAGAATAAAAAATCAAAAGGAGAAAATTTATATTGGAAAGTGTGTTGAACTTACCTAGAGAATTACAAGATACTGCATTAATGTTAATTTTAAATAAAAACTACTCCTTTTTTATTTCTTATCGTGTGCAATGCTCCATAGGTTATATAAACTCATATATGAAAATAAGTCTTCCGGTGTGCCTATACCACCAAAAGTCCAAAACACAATTTTAATGGACTGTTTGGTTCAATTGAGAGGAGGGGAGGGGAGGGGATTGTAAAAGAATTTACCTTCCATCATCAATCTTGACAAAGTTCATTGCCACATCATCAGAACCTATATAATGCAGTCCTTTCACCAATCGACACGGAATGCCCAAACTATCAGCTAAAACCTACATTTAATACAGATATTATAATTTTATTGCATGAATCATGGAAATGGAAGCTTTCAAAAGAGTATAACAAACATCATATAGCATACAGTGGTCTCAACTCCTGACTGCCCATTCTGTTAATATTATCTAAGAGTTTTGATTGGTGTAATCTAAACATAATTAATGTTACTAGAGGCTTGCATCAAGCAATACATGAGATTATTCTTCATTGAAATGCAAACCAGTAAAATAAAACTGATGGGACAAGTACCTTAAATAGCAATGCACGATGCCGAGCCAATCCAATGGTTAGTGAACCAAGTGGCAAAACCATGCTACCAAGGGTTGCTTTTAGACTATAGCTAAGACTCCTCCATGCTCTTGACATGCTTTCAGGATCTTCAACTGATCCACCCATATGGTCAGCAACTATTATTGCAAGCTTGTGTACCAAATTACTATCTACAACTATTTCAAAATCTTTTCTTGAAGTGGCTGCCATCTCTAGGACTTTTTGTTCAAGTTTCAACAGATTGGAATCAGCAGTCCTATTGACCAATACTGCTTCCCATGTGACATCATCCGAGATTGGTGTTCCTTGCAGATCTACAAGAGAAGGCATTCTTGCTGCGGTTGACTCAGATAATATCCCATAAAGATCATAGAAACCATCTGAGATTTTGTCATCATAACCGAGCGCACTGTAATTCTGTGAAGCACGGATAAATCTACCATATGAGATAAGTCAGAAAGGAATATAAACTAGGACAAATTGACAGTAATGTAACCATGCGGCACAAAGAACTGGTCATTTTATGACAAACATTCAATAAATAGATCACCTAAACCAATCCAAACAAAACACAAAACAATCTAAATGAATTCTAATCCTCCTAATGTGAAGGAAGCTGCATTCGGAGCCAACCCTTGAATAGCAAACACAAATAATATCCAGAATTATTTCCATAACAAATACTATAAGCATATAACTAAAGATCATATAACAACTGTAGTTTTTAGGAAAGCAGGGCAGGAAAGCATACAAGAGTAGCTACATCATAAATGAACAATTTGTATAACCAAACAAATACAAAATAAATAAAAAGTTAAATGGTGAAAGTATGTCTTCCACACAAATTCAACCCTGAATAATTGACATTAACTTTTGAAAATTTTGATACTGAACATTATATACCAAAACAATTGCAAAATCTTAAAGGAAGGATATCCTTAACATTTATACAGAAGTCTAGATTACATAAGTCACCTAAAGGATAATAAAGTCACAGATAAATAGAAATCCTGTGTGATATGATGGAAGTTGTAGATTATATAGAAACCAACTTGGATGAGCAGATATGGTGATAGATATTGGAATTTCAAACCCAACAGCACTATTCATAATGCTATTGATTTGACATATTTAACAATGAAATTTTCAACCAACATTCATGGAATCCATGTCATTTGAGACTGATAAGAAAGTTCATAGAAAAAAGGCCACATGAGTGAGGTCAACTGCAGTATAAATAGTCCCAGATCCTTTCCTTTCCATAACCCTCCCCTACAACTCCATGATTCAAATTATAAAAATGAAGCAGCACCTCTGCATCAGCAATTCTTTTCAATATTCTTTAAGCCTTGTATTGTATATCTCTATTTGTTACAGTAACAGTGAACCGCTGACAATTGTGTTCCTGGTGGCACCATCACAAGTACAACAAGATGAAGGTGACCTCAACCTAGAAGTCAATGGACTAACAAAGTGACTTACCCAGTAGCGGTATGCCACAACTTCAGCTGGTGTATTATCAGGGTCACAAGATCCCAAACTGATTTGCTTAACAGCTTCAATCTGTACAGCCTCGGGATCCTCTTTTGCACTCAGTTCTAAAGCCAATTGTATCTGATATTCTTCTTCCACTTCAGGATCTCTTGAAGTGCTGGACCCGGAATCACGCCTCACCGAATCAGACACAATATCCAAACCTCCACTGCTCACTGAATCAGATGTCTCCATTCTTTCCCCTCTAGCCAGGTTGGGAGATGGAGGACTTGGACTACTCTGCCTATTAGATACTGAATTCAACCAACTAGAAAGCTTCTTATCATTGGACTTTTGGCTCCTTGATGAAGTGGCCCCTTGTGCAGCTTCTGATTGATTAGACACGATATGAAGCTTCTTAAGAATGTTCTTCATATCTTTTAGCAGAGCAGCTATAGTACTGAATGCTAAAGAATCTCCATTTCCATTGTGTTGTTTGACCAAGCATGAATCTCGGTCTCAAAAGAAAGATCTTGGAAGCTAGGAAACTATTCAAAGAACCCCTCCTTTTGGGCAAAAAGCTCCTAAACCCAGAAACAAAGACAATCAAGTCCAAAAGAAGGCCATACTACATAACAAGCTGTTTCCAAATCAAGCCAGGATGCTTGAACTGAAATGGAGCAGTCTCTTATTCAGCAGACAAGAACACAAGCACAAGTTTTATTATCTTTTATGCCATTGATCACCTTTTTATATGGAGAAAGAATGGAACTTCGTTTTGAGAAAATGGAAGAGACAAGAGGGTTGTGAAAGAGAACATTAAAGGGAGGGTGAGGCTAAGACAGCAGAGAGTAAAAGCAAGTGGGAGAGGGTAGGGGCCACAAAAGATGACCCACTTGAGTAGTGAAAGAGAGAGAAAGGGTTTAGAGTTAGAAGGACTTCACTTTCACAGTTCAAGAGAGAAAAAAAAGAAAGAGAAAGGTGAAGAAGTTGGTGGTGGGACTGGGAAACACAACCAACTTGGTTTCTTTCTCTTTCATCTTCATCTTCATCTTCCTCTTCCTCCCTATTCCCTAATCCTTATCTCTATGTTTTATGACTCCCAATCGAAGTGGCATGGCATGACTTGTGTGCTCAACTGCTAAGAAATTGGATGTACAAATCAAAATGGTTGCTTTGAGCTTCCACCTTTTGCTATTTCAAGCAAACCCAATCTTTGTCCTTAGTGATATGGAACTATGTGACAAATGGAAATGGCAAAAGTAAAAAAAAATGGAGATTGAATTTCATGTGCAACCAACCCAACGAGGCTCATCTCATCTCAAGTCTACTACTTGAGTAGCCCGCACTCTGCTTCCACCTTTAAATGCTCTGTTCCATTCATATTCATATACTCCTCACGGATAACGGTACCCATTATTACTTCCTTTTTTATATTTTTCTTTTTTCCTTTTCTCCACCAAATATGTGTAGTGCTACACAAAATGATAGGTTAAAATATTTGCATACAAACATTCTCCATATTATATGGTGGAGAGTCTACTAGACCTGTACTATCTCAACTTTACCTATTATGCTTTTTACCCAATATCATTTTCTTTATTACTTAAATAAATTCATATTTATTTCCATTGAAGAATTTTGTTATAATATAGAAAGATAGTACTCATCATATGATTTCTCTTAATTAAACTTTTGATTTCAAGAGTTACGTAGGAAAAAACAATTGTTCTCTCATATTCCTCTTTGACCCCTCAGTCTTCGTAGTAGTTTTACTGTGCATGGGTTTCCTCTATTTAGTAGCCAAATTTCTTTTTAGGATTATTTAAACATGATTAAATAGGTCAAATTTGCCATTTTGTAGTTTATTAGAAATTCTATCTCCAAACTTAATAATCAAACAAACATTTAGATATCTTATACATACTAGTAATTTAAGAGAACTAATTGACATACGAATTAATTTAAGAAACAAAATTTAAATTGATCTTCTAAAAATATGGTTATCTTTAATGATGCTCCTTAACGATTTTTATCAAATAAATCTTTTAAACGTTGTTAAGCTCATTAAGACTTAATGGTCAAAACATTCATTTCTTAAAAGTTCTAAGTATAAAAATTTAATTGTCGTAGGGGTTATGGGACTAGCAAGTTGTGCAATTGACTCTGTCAATGGCCTTGCTTGTTGAACACACATTTTTTTATGAAAGAAAACTACAAAAAGAAATTATCTTATCACATATATGGATAACAAATCTTTTTATTCACATCTAATTAAATATGTATCCTTTTTTAAAGGTATTTCTGCTCAATTAAATATGTGTTCTTTTTTCCAAGTTAATCATAAGTATCTTTTCTGGAAAGCAATCCTACTCAATTAAATATGTGTTTTATTGCATTAAAAAGAACAATGTTTATTATTGACAAGTTTGCAAGTTCAGAGTCTACAATGACAACTCATGGTACGCGCATGATATTGAATTTGTGAGTGAGTTTGTGTATTTGGAGAGAATTATAGTATTATACACAACAATGTTATGAAAGACCCAAGATAAAGCTTATGAAACATGTACATTATTGATTTTGTTTATCTCAAAATGCTGCTGCTATTTAAAGATAACCCCTTCAAAAATAAAAGTAGAGAATTTTTTTGGTGCATAGAAAAGTTAGAGACCCATTTTATTATTGTGCTTGACCAAACACAAGTAAACCAAATGTTGAATGTCGACAAATGACAACCAAATTTGGGTTAGGTACGATGCCCTCTTTTAATCCAAATAAAAGTGAGTGATCGAGACCAATGCAGATTTGTCTTTTTATCACTGCCCTATTTAACAGGGTTTTACAAAATATTGATAAGGGATTACAAAAAAGTTTAAATTTACACTGATGAACATAACATGAGATGAAAGAACTTTTTTAATTTTTTTTATTTAGTTTCTCTTCCCATTTTTCTCAAATCTCTTTTTTCATGTTATAGTTGTCAATCTGGACAATCCAATCCTATTCGGATTAGTCTGTTTGGGTAATAGATTTTACATGATCGAGCTAAAAAATCTCATTTATTAATTAAGTCTTATTGAAAGTCCGAACTCAATTCTATATAGGTTGAGGACGTATGCAGCCAATCTATCTTTTAAATTTGTTAAAAAGAATTATTTATTAAAAAAATGTGTATCTAGTAGAATGAGATCTTTGAAAAGTTTAGGTCTTTAAATTTAGAGAAACAAAACTCATATTTAACTAATATTACTAACTAAGCAAAAATTAAGAATTTTCATGCTTGTGTGTTATTTAATTTCCTCTTTACAATAATTATACTACATCGTATCAAACAAGCCATACGAGTCGGCCCACACTCGACTTGGATTTATGTAGGCTTTTCTAGGTTTAGGTTAAAACAACCTATTTTATTTAGGCATTCAATTTGAAAACCAAGTATTACATTTTTGTAGGTATATTCAAGCTTGTTCTAATGGCCCAACACATTTTGTGAGCTCTATTTGATATATTTTATTCAGATTCAAATGAAAAAGAGTTTTTAGAGGATAAATTTCTCCTTAACAATATTTAATTTAATTATATTTTATGACGACTAAACTCAAAACCATAATATAAGCTAAAACAATCTCATTCCAGCTAATCTACCAAGCTTGGTAGCTTCTCAAATTTCTTTTACACAAAATTGCATGGTTATCAGTATTTTGATATTATATCTACCCTCTATTTTTTTTTTTTATCCTTGTCTTTCTTTTGTAAATAAAATATAGTTCTTTTAATACTGTAGTACTTATTTCCTTCAGTATATGGTTCAGTTCAGACTAATTAAGAGCCTGGATACTGTGTCAAGTTAGCCAATACGTAATGTTTTAGACAATATGTATGGAACAACATCCTGTGGCTGTAATTTAATTATTTAACCAATCAGCTACCACCCAATATCCCAACAGGAACTTAGGAAGTGAATTAATGGAGTTTCATTAGGGATCTCAACTACCCTCTCATTACTCATTTCTATTAAAATGAGTGGATACTCCTATAAATAATAGCAGTACCTCTTTATAAATATTTATGAATATTTAATTATAAATTAAAAATCATGTAAACAAAATAAATCATATTATATAATATTATGTTTTCATTATGTGTTTTTTCGAAATATTATAAAAAAATAACGAATAAATTGTATTTATCCAAAAACAGTAGTATATAATAACATGTGCCTAACATTTAATAAAAAAAATGACTGAGTATCCTCAGAACAGATAGTGTAATCCTTATATCCACCTATTCATCTTCTTCATGTAATATTGCAATGAGTTATCTGTGTGACTGCGCAGTGCATGTATTTTTACTTTTGTCCTTCCAAGTTTGAAAGGGTAGAACAATGTAAGGATATGATTGTAAAGGGAAACAGAAGAGATGATAATTTTTATTTTAAAAAATATGCATCTTTCTTGATTTAGAAATGAAAGTTTATCTTCTCTCCTTTATTTTCCAAAACCCCACTTCAAAATATACTCAAACAAATGTAGAAATAAAGAAGTGTTTCAGTATTTATAAAATTCTATTTCATTAGCTAATTAATGAAAAACTAAAGTTTGAACTATTCAAACTTTTCAGTAAGTACTAAGCAAATCTCAGTGGGTTGTTGGTTACTACTCTATGAATATGAAGTGATTGTCCATTTTTGTTTTCAGAATGAACAAAGTTGAAAGTATGTGTTTTTTATGTGGAAGAAATTACGTGCGGTTCCATCCAATTATTTTTGCATGAATTTAACTTGATGGGTTCCGTTATGGTGTGAGAAAACGACAGAAAAAGCAAGATTGCTGAAATAGAATCATGATGTTAATTGTCACCATCTTTGGGGTTACTATGAAATTGAAAACTTTCCTATTCAAATATTTTGTTTGATTAGAAACCTTTGGTTGAAATCCTATTGCACGGCCTTGTCATGAATCATCATACATGTTCTTTTCAGGCCAACTGTGATTTGCGTCAACAATATTTTGTTTTGAAATAATTAATATATGTTTTAAAATTATACAAACTATATATCATAAGAAATGTGGTTTTCTCTCTTAATTAGTATTAAGAGAATTAAATGTATAATACAACTATAGATAAATTTAATGTTATTAATTTAGTAGTAAACGAAAATTTATAAATTAATTAAACAGAAAATGTGATTTAACTCTGATACATATTCAATTCCTACTTAAAACAAAAAAAGTTAATTACATTTCTTAATTTCTGCGGAAGTTAATAAGGGGTCTTCACATGTATATGGTTTTAATTTTATCGTGTGTGAAAATATTTTGTCGGAAGTGACAAAAATGATTGTATATTCTAAGTTCTATAATATAAAGGAAACTCTTTAGTATCCTTGTTCCTGACCCAACAATTATGAAAAAGACTCGCCATACAACATATTCACTCTTTACGCAGCCTACGTAATAGAGAGACTAACAGCAAAACTAGTGATTTCTTTCAAAAATCATGCTTTATTCCTGCATGACATAATTTACAAAGAGTAATACACCAAATCACCACTTGAAATTATAATTCACAATCGGTTTAGTTTCAAAATTACTAAAATCAGAACTATCTTCTGATGGTGTAAATGACCAATTTATTGTTGTTTTCTAATTAGGACTTAACTACCCAATGCTCACAATCTCAAGGACTGATTTGAATTGATGTATAGTTCAATCCATAAAAGAAGCACAATCAAGTTTAGACAAAACTTAACCTTATTTTAAGCTTTCCAACCATGATAAACTCACACGATTGGAAAGCAAAAGAAGCTAAGCAAAACCCTACATTATTTAGGAAGCAAGATATTGTAACCTGATCATTGTGGTGCTTCGTTGAGAGAGTTTTGAGAGAAATGAGACGAAATTTCATGCTGAGACGAAAACCTCTGGGAAAACAACTACTGAGACAGTTGCGACCAATGCTGCGACTGAGATGATCGCAATTTACTCATTGCTCAATTTCCTTCACATTTTTTTTTTCCAAAACAATAACAAGCAAAAGCACAAGAACTTTCATCAACACCACCATTTATTGCCAAAACAAAGATCAAAATATAAAGAAGAATGAATTTGAACAACAAAGCATAATCTAGTTGCATTCAAGATTCAATTCTAGATCTGATAATTTTACATTATCTAAATAGAGCATTCTTCACATTTCAGTATATTCTAAAGAAAATTCAATGCAGAAATTCAGAAAGCAGACCCTCGAGTCTAAATAAATTCAAATCTACAAACTTCTTATCTGGGAGTAAAGTAATCAATCAAAGGACCATTCTATGCAATTGAATGACAGAATGAGGATGATGAAGAGCAAATAAACTTAACCCCAATTCATTTCTTCAAAAAATGACCCTGCGAACTTGAATAAATCGGAGAGGAAAAGTAGATAAAAGTTAGAAAGTGAGAAAATTCAATAGATTTGGCAACACGGTGAAGAGATCAGTGGGATGAACGGATTAATGTGGTTGGTCATTTGGAATTTCAGACGACAAGAAATCTGGTAACATTTTTTCTTGCAAGTGTTAGAAAGAATATTAATAATAATTGGTAACATTGTTTTCCCTGTTACTGGCTAAATGTTACAAATTGTCTTAGATGTAGTAGTGAGAGATTATTTTGTTTGATATTTGCTCAATCTAACCAGAGAAAAAAGATAATGCATACGAAATAAGCAAGATAGCAATCAAGACTAGAAAATAAAAGCTGTGAATCCTCATCTTTCATTGGTTAATTTTCCTCTCACAATCTGTGTACTGGGAATAGAAATCTGATCAGGCTTATTTTCAGATAACCCTCCAGGACTATGGGGTTTATCCTGTCGACATAAGATGAATTTAATACCAAACATGGTTTGGCAAAATACAAAAGATACACAAGAATACAACATTTATAATATTATATTACCATCAAGGTTGTTCCATTATACAGCCTCATGGAAGATGAAACATCTGGCTATGATCTAGTAACATTAAAGCACTTGGCCTCTCCGCTGGATTTCTTATAAAGCAAAGTCATCTTTGCCCTCTGTTGACAATGTTTCAGGTATAAGAGGGGTATCCTGCATAACCTTAAACATAGCTGCAGCCTGCATAATTAGATGAGAATGTACGCCTAGTTAATGATTGACATGTATAGACACATTCACAAGCTGCAACAGAAACAAAAAAGGTTGTATAGAACTTTCTGCCGGTGGTTACTCCTTCATACTCGTTCCAAGGAGGCTTCCCTGTGAACATTTCAATAATTTTACAGCCCAAACTCCAAATATCCACAGCAAAAGCTAGATTAGAAAGATGCTATAGAGCAAGCATCAGCTGTAGATTTAGAATATACTATGGAGCAAGTATCAGGAATGTTTAAAATTGTCAGTTTTCAGCAGATAGTCTTACTAAAATGATAAAAGATGCTATATATTTATGATAAAAAAATATTATACGTTCAATTTAAATGAATTGTATGTTAAAAAAATATAAATTAGTATAAAAATGTTTACATTAAACAATAAAAATGCAATACATGCATTTTGATTCCAATACCAGGTAGAAGCAGAAAACCAGCAGTTCTATTAGCTTTCGAGACTAAAAGAACTATACTTTATCATGTATTTTGCTTCCGATACCAGGTAGAAGCAAAAACTCAGCGGTTCTGTTAGCTTTTGAGACTAAAAGAACAATCAACAGCTAATGTGCACTATAGCTTAAAACTGAACTCTGCACTCAAATCAACAGCCATACATGGATCTTTGATGAAAAGCAAGTGAAATTTTCGACAGAAAGAGGTGGTTTTGATACAGTTAAAACATGTTTCTCCACAATGTCAATTAGTTTCTTCTTCCATGTCAAAATTATCATTTGAATTCAAATAAAGATTGATTTACTAGTTTGAACTTTGAGATAAAAGAAGAGCAATGAAATCTATACTATAAGTACAACTATAGCAAGATAAGATAAAAAAAAGAGAGAGAGAGAGTAAATATATGAGGAGCAAAAAGAGGGAAAAAAAACAGAATTTCCTTTTTGTAACACTTGAGATTCAAAATATTCTATATATTCATTAATGAGGAATTGCTACAATTATATACAAAAAGAAAGGAGACATTATGCATAAAACAGGGCATAAAGAAAGGCATACAGCAAGGCATACAGCAAGGCTTTCTAGAAAAGCTAAGGAACCTGACAAATAAATTACAAGTATTTTAACACTCCCCCTCAAGCTGGAGCATACAAATCATATGCACCAAGCTTGGAACATATAGATTGAATCCTAGGTCCTCTCAAGGATTTAGTCAGGATATCTGCTGGCTGGTCATTAGAGTTGATAAATTCAGTGTGAATCTCCTTGGACAGAATCTTCTCCCTTATAAAGTGACAATCAATCTCGATGTGTTTGGTTCTCTCATGAAACACCGGATTGGAGGCAATGTGAAGAGCTGCCTGATTATCACAATATAATGTCATTTTGTCAATATCACAAAATTTCAGCTCTTGAAGAAATTGTTTAATCCATATAAGTTCACATGTAACCATAGCCATAGACCTGTATTCAGCCTCTGCACTGGACCGAGCAACAACATTTTGTTTCTTGCTTTTCCATGAGATGATATTTCCCCCAATGGAAACACAATATCCTGAGGTAGATCTCCTATCTATGGGACAACCAGCCCAATCCGCATCACAATATCCTGTAATCTGAGTGTGACCTTTGTCTTCATATAACAGTCCCTGTCCTGGAGCCTTCTTCAAATACCTGAGAATACGAATGACAGCATTCCAATGATCAACATGGGGTTTCTGCATAAATTGACTAACAACCCCAACAGCAAAGGAAATGTCAGGTCTTGTAATGGTAAGATAAATGAGTTTGCCTACTAGCCTCCTATATCTCTCAGCATCAGGATAGATTTCACCCTGATCCACCATGAGCTTCTGATTTGGGTCCATAGGACTATCAACTGGTTTACAATTTTCCAGACCTGTCTCTTGTAGAATATCAAGGGCATACTTCCTTTGTGAGATCACAACACCATCTTTTGATTGAGCCACTTCAATTCCGAGAAAGTACTTCAAATAACCCAGGTCTTTGGTTTGAAAATGACTGAATAGATGTTTCTTTAACTGAGATATCTTGGCAGCGTCATTTCCTGTAATTACTATGTCATCCACATAGACAATTAGATACACACATTTTCCAGGAGATGTAAAACAATAGAAAACAGAATGATCTGCTTCACTTCTTTTCAGTCCGAAGAGCTGCACAATGTGACTAAATTTACCAAACCATGCTCGAGGAGATTGCTTCAACCCATAGAGAGATCGATTTAGTTTGCATACTAAGCCACACTCCCCCTGAGCAACAAATCCAGGAGGTTGCTCCATATAAATTTCCTCCTCAAGGTCACCGTGAAGAAAGGCATTTTTAATATCTAGTTGATGTAGAGGCCAATGACGCATGGCAGCCATAGCAAGAAACAGACGAACAGTGGTAATTTTAGCCACCGGAGAGAACGTGTCACAATAATCAAGGCCATAGATCTGAGTGTATCCCTTGGCGACTAACCGGGCTTTAAGGCGATCAACGGTACCATCAGAGCCAACTTTGATAGCATAGACCCACCTGCAACCAACAGTTTTCTTCCCAGGAGGAAGAGGGACAAGTTTCCAAGTGCCATTGTGTTCAAGAGCCTGCATTTCATCAATCATGGCCTGTCGCCATCCAGGATGATCAAGTGCTTCATGGATATTTTTAGGAATGGTGAGAGATGATAAGGAAAAAACACAAGAGAGATATGAAGAGGACAATCTATGATAACTCAAGAAATTATGAATTGGATGTGGGTTTCGAGTTGAACGATTACCTTTTCTAAGGGCGATGGGCCAGGCTGTAGCACAATCAGGTGACGCATTCGAAGGAGCCATGGTCTGAGGATCTGTTGGGGAAGGAACAGGATCACGAGGAGGTGACTCTGGTGAAGTAGAACTAACGCGTTGTGTCCTGCGTTGATATGTGATGAGAGGTGGAGGGGCAGCCTCAACAGAACTAGATGGATTAGCTGGAATTTCAGTGACATTTTGGTAAGAATTGCTCATTGGACCAGATAATGGTACAGGAAGGACCTGTTGAAGGGTAGAAGAATAGTCTATGGAAGGATTGAAAAAGGGGGTGTCTTCAAAGAAAGATACATCAGCTGACATATAATACCGTTTAGTAGTTGGTGAATAACACCTGTAACCTTTTTGAAGACGAGAGTACCCCAAGAAGACACATTTAATAGCTCTAGCAGAGAATTTGTCTAAGCCTGGAGTAAGGTCATGAACAAAACAAGTACAACCAAATACCTTGGGAGAGACATGAAAGAGAGGATCATGAGGAAACAAAATGGAATGAGGAATTTGGTTTTTGAGAAAGGAAGAAGGCATCCTGTTTATCAAGAAACAGGCCGTGAGAACTGCATCTCCCCAGTGATGGACAGGAACATTTGAATTTATCATTAGGGAACGTGCAACGTCAAGGAGATGGCGATTTTTCCTTTCTGCTATACCATTTTGTTGAGGGGTATGAGGACATGTGGATTGATGTAAAATACCTTGTGAAGACAAAAATGAGGATAAATCATGGGAAAAATATTCTTTAGCATTATCACTTCGAAAAATTTTAATTGTTTTCCCAAATTGGTTTTTAACCTCATTAAAGAAGGTCATAAAAATAGGTAAAAGTTCAGACCTTTCTTTCATTAAATAAACCCAAGTACATCGAGAAAATTCATCAATGAAGGTTACAAAATATCTAAAACCAAAGGATGTGACACGACTTGGACCCCAAATATCAGAGTGAATGATAGAAAAAAACTGAATCACATCTTTCCTTATTCTGTGGAGGAAATGTGGACCTAACATGTTTTCCTAATTGGCATGACTCACAATCTAAAGCTTGAAGATGCTTAAGACTAGGGACCATTATCTTCAATTTGGCTAGACTTGGGTGACCTAGACGATCATGCAGGAGTTTTGGTGTTGAGGCTGCAAAACAAGACACAGGAGAGCTAGGTTTTAAATAATATAAACCTCGTGATTCATATCCTTCTCCAATCAGACGCTCCGTACCATGTTCCTGAATAACAAAGGAATCAGCGTTGAAAGTTACAGAACAATTTAATGAACGGGTTAATTGACTCAAGGAAATTAAATTATAAGGACAGTGGGGAATGAATAATACAGAATTTAATTTTAAGGAAGGAGACAAAGGAACTTGACCAATTCCTTGGGATGCAACCTGAGACCCATTGGCTACAGTAATAAAATGGGGAATATTTGGAGAAGAGATAGATGAGAATGAGGATTTGTTACCAGAAATGTGGTCAGAAGCACCTGAGTCAAGAATCCAAGGACTGCAACCCTCCGTGGATTGAGAGATACAGGCTGTTGAACCACTTGGCATGGAAACAGATTTTTCATATTTCAGCTTCAAATACTCTTGGTACTCCTCATCAGAAAGTTTAGTGTCGGTTTTTTCTGATTTAGCTATATGTGCAGCCTTGTCAGGAAAACCGTGCAGGGAGAAGCAATTCTCTTGAGTATGACCCATTCGCTTGCAGTAAGAGCATTGAGGTCGTCCACTTCTTCCACCACGACCTCCTCTGTTGCTGCGACCCCCTCTAGTACTACGTGGAGCTGCCAAGGCAGATGCTTCCACAATTTCAGCTGAATTTTCTCCTTTCATCAAGGTGGGAACACGAAGGAGTCTAGTAACAAGAGAGTCCATTGATGGGACCTTATCACCAGCAAGAATTTGGTCACGCACATGATCAAAATCTAAATGCAGACTTCTCAGGATAAGGACCATGTAAAATTTATCCAGCTTTTTATTAACCTCCTCCAATGAATCTGCCACAAGGAATCTCTTCAGTTCTTCCACAGCAGCCCGAGCTTTAGCAACATGAGCAATCATATCATGATTGGTCTGGTTTAGGCCAGCTACTTTCTGGGTCGCATCAAACAGACGTTGAATGTCATTGGCAAATATATCCTGAGCCTTCTTCCAGAAAGAGCAACACGTTTTGAAGGACCGAAGAAATTCTAAGACTTCTGGTTCAACAGATTGCCATAGCACAGCACATAGTTGAAAATCAAGCTTCTCCCATTCAGATTTTTTAGTATTGGACACAGCTGTAGCTTCCTTCTCCAAGTGGTCATGGTACCCTTGGCCAAGAAACCACAACTCAACTGAGGCAGACCAAGATAAATAATTTTTCCAGTTTAGTTTGGCAGTAGTAATGGTTGGGGTACCAGAAAAGGCACAAACAGGCCCAGCAGAAGCCATTTTAGGGAAAAAGAAAGCCCAAAAAGGAGAAAAAATTAGAGAAATAGTTGTTCAAGCTTGGCAAAACTTGAACCCGAGACTTGGAACAGAAAGGGGAGGAGAAACCGAGCCAGGCGAGACAGGTCCGGTGAAGAAGCGGTCACAGGAGGGCGGCGCGTGGGCTTCACGCGCCGGAGCGTGGACGGAGCTTGGGCGGCGCGTGAGGGCGCGTGAGCAAGCCGTCGGGGACGCGGTTATCAGGGATAGGCCGCGCTCTTCAAGGCGATCCTAACCCTAGGTTCGCCGGAGAAAAAGGTGCCGGAGGACGGTGGCCGGCGGCGGCGGGCGGCGGCGGGCGGCGGGCGGCGGCGGCGCCGCTGACTGCAGAGCAGGATCCAACCTGCTCTGATACCAACTTGAGATTCAAAATATTCTATATATTCATTAATGAGGAATTGCTACAATTATATACAAAAAGAAAGGAGACATTATGCATAAAACAGGGCATAAAGAAAGGCATACAGCAAGGCATACAGCAAGGCTTTCTAGAAAAGCTAAGGAACCTGACAAATAAATTACAAGTATTTTAACAGTAACCATGCCCACTCTAATTGGAGAAAAATGTGCTTCATTGAATCTATAAAGTTAAACAGTATTTGCAGCTTAAATCACCATCATTTTCATAAGAGAAATATATATACAGAAAATCACTTTTTGAAGAAAATCACAACTGTACAACAAAAACAATTCTACTATCTCTCAACCGATCCCTTTACTTCTTTATTCTGTTTATTAGAGATTCTATTGATGTCTGTATTCTACTTCCTTCTGCTTGCATAACTGCTTGAGATGCCTCACGTAGATGTTGAATCCCACGACCCAAACTGGCAATTGAAGGGGCTGCAGGTAGAGACTCAACAGCGCACTCAATCCCATCACCACACATAAGCAAGCCCGTACAAGTTCCAATACTGCCTGCAAATGTTGCCCAAGGCAAGAACCCAATTGGCTTCATTTTCCGCTTCCTCATTATTTCATAGAATGCCGTTCTCATAACCGAAATACTGGTTTTTTCAGCAGATGCAATTACACTGTGAGTAACAGCTCGCATCTTTTCAGCAGACAGTGCTGCCTTCATAACACCAGACGTTTTGGCACCAGAAGTTGCAATCCCTGGAGCCACAACTTTAGATGGGCCAAAAGCAAAAGCCATTATTTTCTGCATCTGGCTAAGACCAAGTTTGAACGAAGCTGGAACTTTGAAAGTAAAAACCTTCATCAGAGCTGATGCAGGGACACCTTTGGTCAGCGATGAAGCTCCTAAAACTGCTGTTGCTCCAGCCCCCACTGCCACCATAGGTTTATCTGTTAACAGCCGCTTCCTGTCACCGTGATTTGAAACAACCTCTATACCTTCAGAATCAGTGATCAGTTGTGCAACCAGCTCTTTAACTTCCCCAGGAAGAGGAGTGTCCCAGTGTTTCCTAAGACCAGCTAAGGCACCGGCATCCATCACCACCACAATGGTCTTAAACCTATCAGTTTGGCTACGAATGCCCTGTGCAAATAGCGCGTCTGACTTGTCAACAACAGAAAGCTCTGAGAACTCAATCTTATCAGACTTGGCACCACCATTTATCCTGCTAATGGGCTGCAAACCGTTATCATTGAGAGCAATTCTAAGCCCCTCAACAGCAATTCGGAAAGCATAGACCTCGGAAACAGCTCTTATGTCAAGAACCTCTCCACTGTTCACATCCAACAGCATCTTCTGAGCATGCGCTAGTGCCCTCCCAATCGAGGGAAGATAGCCGAATATTCTATGCAAGTCCTCAAGCAAGGGATAGATAGACCTGGCAAAAGCCGGGATCTCATAACTAGAGGATGGCTGAATTTCCCTCTCCGAAACAGAACAGGGGCTAGCAGACAAAGCCTTTGCAAGCAGCATCCTAACATCTTTATCAAGAGAAAACCTTTTCAAAGCCACAGGGGCCAAAGATGCAGCTTGCTGCTGCCTAGGAACCAAACTACTAACAAGACTACTAAAATTATCACTATTATTATTGTTGTTATTATGATTAACCCAACAAGACGGAGACTCGATTACAAGAAACGAGGATCCAACATCCTCGGCAGCTTTCTTGGCAGCCAACAATGGACCATGAAAACTGGTCCCGAAAATCTCCCGAAGAACAAAGCTCCCTGCAAGATTCTCGTACTCATCCCTACCAGTCTTATCGAGAAAAGCGCGTTTGATTACACCGAGGGAAGAAGTGGGGAGAGGGGTGTGGTGTTGGTGTTGTTCTTCGGATTGAATCTGGGAGAAGGGGGAAGAGGCGGATTGGACCAAAACGGCGTCGGGTTTGATCTCCCTGATGAGGGAATCGGCGTCGGAGGCTGAACGGTGAGACAAATTAAGAGAGGAGAGAAAGTAAACAAGGGATTGGGATTGGGGATCACGCACAGCGAAGATGAATTGCTTGGTGTGATCGGGAATGTTCAATTTGCTTACCAATTGCTTCGAGGCTCTCAAATCATCGGCTCTCACTCTCAACGCAGAGAAAGGCCAAAGGTTTTGCAGATTCCACCACAACGCCATCGTCATCACGCACTTCTCTCGTCTCAACTCAAGAGCCCAAAAAACGAGCAAGAACGAAAATCACACCGTTCATTTTATTATTTACTTCAAATATTTAATTACTTATTTCATCAATAACTTAATATTATTTAAATCTCTATTATTTACTTCTAATATTTAATTATTAAAAATAAATTAGTTTATTTATTTTTATTTTTTAAACCTATTTTTCAAAATTAATTTTTTAGATAACAACTATTTTTTAAAAATAAAAATAAATTAGTTTGTAAAACTTGTTTTTCAAAATTAATAACTAGATAACAACTTATGAAATCAATTTTTTAAATTTAAATTTAAATTTTTTAATTATATTAAAATTTAGAAATATTAGTCAGAATATTTAAATTTTTTATATTTCAATTTTAAATTCAATTGGTGCTTTTAGTCAATATCAAATTTAAAATTTTAACTTATAAATTATATTAAAATTTCAAAATTTTAATAGTAAAAAATTTTAATTTACAGTAAATTTTGAAAAAAATTATTGTATTAAAATTTTTTATATTTAAATTTTAAATTCAATTGATCATTCACTTTTAACTTTGTTCAAATTTAAATAGTAGTTAAATTTTTTAATAAAGTAATATTAGAAAAATAACCAATTTAAAAAAATGTTAAATAGTTATTTACTTACATTTTAAATATTTTATTTGTTACTAATTTATAAAGTATCAAATAATTTTGAACAAGTATATGAAATTTAGTAGACTTTATCAATGAGAACTTTAAATTTAATGGTTGAATTGATAAAATTCACTTTTGAAAGAAAATTATTTGAAAGTGTCATTTTACTTAGTTTGACATTGTATGAGTTAGGGTAATTAGTTTGACATTGTATGAGTTAGGGTAGTAGAAAATTACGAACAACTTTTAAAATGCTTATTATTTTTAAGTTTGCTTACTACAACTAAACCAAGTTTTAACAGCTAAAAGCCAACAATATATCAAAAACAATTTCGTTTAGGAAACCAAATTTCTTTTTTTGGGTAAATAAAGCCAATAAATCATTTTACAAATTGAGTCAAATTTTTTTAAATCAAAAGCATTTGAGTCACATATATTGTGATAAATATGATCGCGTTATCAAAATTCAAAGTCGTGTACCTATTATCACCAATAGCACAAATACATGTATAGGAGTAAAGTTAATAAATATTGTACATAATCAATTTTTTAATAGCTATTTTAGCTGACAAATGTAAAAATGACTATTGTACATAACTAAAGTTAATGGATATTTCTATTTTTGTTAAATGTATATCAATCTTAAATATAAAAAAAAACATAAATTGTAGCAAGTCTATAATTATATTATAATAAAATGACATTGTAGAGTTTAAAAAATAAATATTTAAAAGATCATGAAAACTTTTGAATTTTTCTGTTTAGAAGTTCATTTGTAGAAAGATATAAAATATGAAATACCACCAAATTGTAAATGTTCACCTAATATTTTATATTTTTTAATTTTTGCCTATCCCCAATAAATATTTGTTTATTAATTAAATTTCAATATTTAACACATGTCAGTGTCTCATGAAGTGTGACCCCATTTATTTTACTTTTTCAAATTCATAATAAAATAATTTTCAAATCAAATTAAAATATCAATTATCATAACAATCAAAATTATTAATATTATTATCATTATTAGTTTAACATTTCAATCATTCTCGACATTATTTATATATTTTGTTCTCTAATTTTATTACCTTAAATTAATATAATGTTTTATATTTAAATTAAAATATATCACAATGTATTTCTCTTTAGCATTAGTTTAATTTTACATATAGTTTACTATTTTATATATTTTTTCTTTTTAAAATAATGAGGGATAAATAACCCCAAAAAACTAACTACAAAATTCTAAGGAAAATAACCCTATAAGCATCATCTCACAAAAAATGAACATGACCCTAATCAAGATTTTTAAAATACTTCTTTTGATTTTTTTGATAAATTTATTTATATATTTAATTCAACAATGGCTATTAGAAAACATTTTAATAGTATATTTGATATAAAAAATTATAGCATCATACCAGGCCAATTGCTTTATAAAATTATTTTTTATCATTTATAAAATTTAATATATTTTATATGTTTTAATCTAAATATTATAATTATAAATTATAAAAAATATAACTAAAAAGTATTTTAAAACAATAATATAATTGTGCAAGTCACGAGTTCTACCACTAGTTATTATACATTCATACAAATAAATGTTTTATTACAATTTTGTGTCAAAATATTAATTTTTTATTTCTTCTCATCAATTTATTTAGTTTTAGTTTTATTTCTTAAAAATTAATTAGAATTGTTTCCGGTGTAGATATTTTTGAAATATTAAGTAATTTTAAATAATAATAATATCTTAAATTGCATAATATTTTTAATATTTCATTTGTTAAGAATTTGCATACATGGTTTTTTATTGTAACATTATAAATTTCAATTAATTGAAAAATTATAAAAAAATGAAGACTTTGGTTTAATTTAAATTATTGAATATTAGGATGTAAATTATTAGATTTAGAGTTTTGATAAATTAAAAAATTTTAGGATTGTATAAATTAATTAAATAGGTTCTGATAAATAGAATCTAACATGAAAAAAAAGAAAACTAAAATAAACAAACCTAATTAATTAATTTCCTTCTTTCACTTTTTTTTCTTCTCACTCAAATTCACTTCACTTTCACTCTCTATCACGCATGCCCTCTTTCTTCTCCATCTTTATCTTCTTCTCTTCTTCACCATCACCCATAAACAGTGTCCTCCTCCTTCATTATATCAATTCCATATTAACAAATAATTTTCTTAGGAATTGTGCATTACCTCGGCATTTGCTTCTTTATTTGTATTGATGAATTTTTGGTCATCTTCAAGAAATCCCATTGCAAAACATGCATCTTTAAAGTGTCATATTTAACACCATTAATTGTTCTAATTTTTTCATAACCGGATGGCCCTTTAGCTACAGATAACATCATTCTCATGAAGAATAACTCACTAGTAGATGGTAGTGTCCATATTAGTCTTCCAATTGTATATCATTGCTTTCTTGACTACCAACATCTTTGTAGAGCAACATACACAAACTTGGAGACATATTCTGGATAAGTAAGATTTCTACTGTGTGGATATTTTTTGTTAGCTTCCATATAAGATGTGAATAGACTCCTTGACGGTTGTCTTAGACATGACTGATTCAATATCTTCATCATCATTAAAGTATACAACATGTTCATCAGCCAAATGGAGATACAAACGCTCAACTGCTGGTGTTCACGCATGTTGCTGGAAAGAAAAAATCCTTCAACATGCTGCACATAGTGATACATACCTACAATCAAGGTAGTTTTTAATTTCATCATGGTCTTGACTCTGAGTACCGTTAGCCTTTTGCACATTTACAATTGTTGTGTTTATTTGATCACAACCTTTGTTAATATATTTCAATTGGTATTTGATGGATGTACTATGATTACAATATTTAACATTCAAGTGTGCTCTAAACCTCAAAAGAAATAGTGGACTATATGGCACCACATGGCAATTATCAAGAGTAATTGAATTTCTATCAACAACATTGCCATTATTTCTTCTCCCGTATACAGGAAATCCATCTTGATCCACAATTGTCATTTGTTGATTTTTTTAGGGGGGAAAACTTAGTACATTTGTCATCTCTCATGCAAGGTGAAGATCTAGAAACAATGCCACATGTACCATGTATCATATGTTTGCTTACCAAGTCATAGAATTTTGGATGGGTGTTTTTATATGGGATCTCAACAGAAATGATTTTGTCAATATCTTCTAGGTTTGGATACTTGTTTGTATGGTGAAGGGGAAGTAGTATATATGCATGTGGCAATCCTTTTTTCTGTCATTCAATAGTGTAAATAAAATACTATAAGTCCCCGTCAAATTTGGAAAAACTGGGTTTTACACTTTATTCTACTTTTTTTATTAGTTTTAATAACACAAATATATATTCTAATATAAGTTGTATGTATCTAACACTACCTTCATCAAAAAATTAATTAACATAGTTAAAGTCATTTACATTGTTTATAAATTGTACTAGTTTTTTAAAAGTATACTCTTATTTTTATTTGTACTCTTAAATTTTATTATCTTTCTACTTATTTCATTAATGACTACTAAGGATATTTTGTTAAAAAAAATTAATTAATACTGTTAATTTTTTTATAAGGTTCTTATATTAAAAGCCATATAAATATCTTAACAGGTTCTTATATTAAAGGACAGTGGTAGATACATTCTAATTAAAATAACATTTAAAAATAGATCTTAAAAATCTAAAAAATAATAAACTTAAGAGTTATATTATATTCTAAAAAGAATATATTTATCTTTCATTATTATTTAACTATTATTATAATTAAAATTATCTAATTTTTATAGCGGACGAGTCTGGAGACAAGTTCAAAATGAACGCTTGTATTCACAAAGCTACTATCGTTTCATCAAAATCTTTTCTTCCATCAAAATTAAAATGAGCATACGTTAATATCTGCGGATTCGAGTTCAATTATCATATGTGAACTTCCTTAATCTTTGAATCCAGAAAGCAGCACTTGGGCCAGTTTTGTTTTTCTTGCATTCTACTAAAAAGTTTTCTATTTTTTCTCTTTGGAGCTGGGTTCAATTCAATGATACTAAAAGGAACCAAAAATTGAATCCAACTGCAACTATTTTTGTCCCAGTTTGATTGACTATCAATTTTGTTGGACGATTTAAAATTGATTTAGTTCAATTTATACCACTTTGTATTATTTGTTTCCCCTTCATAATTTTCTCATCAACTTGCATGTACTATTTTTCTCATTTGGATATTATCTGCCATTTGCGTAATCTTCTTGCTGCCTATCTAAAACGTACAATTTTATTTTATTTTCCTCATTTTCACAGTTAAGTGTTATTGTCCAGTACTTTTCTCACCTATTTCCATGATTTTTTTCATCAAACTTCCGTTTGTATACAAAATAAAATACATATCATTAAATTTTTCTGTCCATTGGAATGGAAGGGATAGAGGTTGGGAAATGTCTACTTCTAACATTTTATTAGCATGTTTGGTTAAAAGTTGTAATCTTCTAACCTCTTTTCAATAGACCCAAGGGAACTTGCAAAATTTAGTTAAAATTTTTTACTCGTTTAGTTAACAATTTGTCATGATATAAATACAGGTTAAGTTGACGGAACAAGAGCATGTTTGGTGTGGGGTTCTGTTGAATGGAATGGAGTTTGGGAAAAACAAAAAATTAATTCTACGGTCAAACGAAGTTTTAACTATCTCAAACAATGTGAAGGATCAATATCAATCTTTAAATTTTTTTATTTTCTTAAATCTATTTCCCCAATTACAAACCAAACATCCTCTTAGTAAAAGAAAGAAGATAGCTCCTTCTAATTACCATAAGTTTGATTACTATTTTCTCCTCCCTTTTTAGCATAAAGTACCATTCACCCAACATTTATATATATATATATATATATATATATATATATATATATATATATATATATATATATATATATATATATATATATATATTATAGAGAGACTTATGAAGAAAAAAATATACCTAAAGCTATATCTAATACAAATGTGTTATGAAATATTAAATTATGAATTAAAGTTTTAATAGTATATATAATATATTAATCATTCCATGATATATTTTAAAATATTAAATATTTGTATTGGGTGGAAGTAATTTTAAAATATTAAATTATAAACTAAATTATATTTGTTTAAAAAATATAATAACATTAATAGTTTAAGTTAAACACTACAATTTTACACTCAAAAATCAAGTTTACTAGATTTTTTTTTGTAAACTAAATATAAATCGTTCCTATTCAATTATCTTCTACAATAATATATCCAAATACAAATCATACTTCTCAAACCCAAGTTTACTCGACCAAATTTTTAAAATCTTCATTTTCCTAAACTTTTAAGCAAACAAACACTATATACATATCATTCACCATCGTTAAATTAGGGTTAGATATGTATATTCAACTAATTCTAATAGTCAAATTTTTGTATGATATTATCAATAATTTGTTTTGAAAATTCATGCTTAGATAAAACAGAAGTTAAAAAAGGAAACTAGTTTTTTATATTTTTGGATTGGGAATTGGGAAATTCTGGAGTGAATGAGTGAAAAATAACAATTAGGCGTACAAGTAAAGGTAAAAATATTAGCAGTACTAAAAAAATGTAGAAAAAACTTGTATTAGTATAGCCAAAATCACATGAGGCAAGAGTTTTCTTTTGAAATTAATCATTTATGATGCAATTAAATACATAATTTTCTATCTTCTTCAATTTCTAAGTGAACCAATTACATAAAATAACTGGCAGAAAAAATTAAAATGTAAATACATAAATAAGTAACACAAAAATTTAAATAAATTAAAAAGAATTCAGGTTGCGAGTTATTTTTACAAATTTCCTCAGTTTTTTAAAAGTTTGTCAGTTTTTGAATAACATCCATAGGAATTTTTACATGAGAAATCTTCTAAATTTACGTTTTAATTATTGAAAATTATTCTAGTTTTGTAAAAAAAAATTCTACTTATTTTTCAAAATTTTTATTTCCTAAAATAGATAAAAAAATTCTTAAAAAACTTTTTTATTTTTCAGTTTTCTTGAAAAACTTATTTAAAGACTTATGTTTTTCTTAAAAAAATAAAAAATCCAATTTTCAATTTTCTTTAAATATTTTGTAAACAAACACTTTTTTTATTTTTTCAAAAATAATTTTCCATTTTGTAAACAAACTTGCAAACTAATCACTACCCATAGTTTCTTGGTTCTCTTCTAACCTAAACAAAGGTTTTAAGGTAACGATGGGAAGAAATAATTGAAATATAAAAAACTATCAACCAAATAAAATTCACATTTGAAATAAAGATACAAAAAATTATTATTATCAAATCGAATTGAAGTGACAAATCTACCTAGTTAAATAATGAACTAGCTAGAAAACCTATCTAAATCAATTCTTTATTATTATCAATTCAATCACAATTTAATTTCTGATTTAATCATGATAATTTCTAATTTGATTACGATACACTTAAATTGATACTTTTACCGGTTCAAATATCGATCCCATCTTAAAAACATTCCAAGAACTACCCAATTATGAGAAATGACAAGACAATGAGAGAATAGAAGTTTAAAAGGCACCAACATACACATTAATGTGACTACAGTAAGCCTCAAAGGTCAAATAAATATTACTAGAGTAACAACAGAATCATGAGTACCCACTAGTACACTTCAGGGTCAAAGTCACGACAACAAACTAAAATGGACAATGGACAGAGTCATTTCACTCAGGAAAATCAGTAACAGCTACTTCCTACACGCTTTACAGATCTTTTTACCTCCTGTGCCTTGTTGTTAACAACACTTGTACAAGTGATTCTCCATCAGGTTCAGCCTCCTAGCTTGTTGCAGATGTATGTGGTTGAAAAAATTGCTGCACCTGTGGCTGTGGTGGTATCTGGCCATATTGCTGTTCAAAAATCTGTGCCTGCAGTGGTTGCTGTGGCGGCAGCGATTCTGGGGCTTGATGCAGTTGCTGTGCTTCATCCCTTAATGGTGCTTTAAGATCCAAGGTTGCCAGTATTTCCAAATCTTGGATTGCGGCAATTGCAGTGACTGGACTTTCATGGTTAAAATAAGGCTTAAGCACACCGAGAGATTCCTTCACTTTCGATTGCTGTAAATTAAATAAGGGAGGCATGAAATATGTATAACACCTACCAAATATGATGATATGAACAATTGAACACACAAAAGGTAGATTATTTCAACTTACAAAGTGCTCGAGTTTCTTCTTTAGATCTTCATTTGCAGCCTTTTGCGCTTTTGAGATAGCAGAAGTTGCTCCCTGATTCCAAAAAATCGAAACAGTACATATTCAAATAAGAACAGTTTTTAGATTATGAAGTTACAAAAAAAAAGTATTCCAGGTAATGACAGTATGGTAAATAATATTTATTTATAACACAAATAATTTTAAGTATACAGAGAATAAAACACATTTAAAAATCACATAAAAATGTTGATATAAAACTCAGCTGTATATTTGCTATAAATATTTTGATGAAACTGCATAATCCACTCATCCTGAGATCTTCATGATGATCATTACTTTTGTTTTCTGAACGTAATATTCATCATATATGGACAACTCGAAAATCAAACATAAAAATTAACGACTTTTTAGAGGACATTACTATAATATATTTTCATGTAGTATAACCTCCTATCCAAAGTCCCCCACCCCTCCTAAAAATAAAATAGAGGGAACAATGATGTTGCAATGTTGTATTCATCCAACCAAAGGGATTGTTTAATTTAAAAGAATTAAGATCTCCAGTCCTCTTTATAAAACATAGTTTTAAATTTTTTTATGGTTTTTTTATAAGACATTGTTAGAATTTCTATAAAACATTTATTGTTGTTTCCACATTTACCTTATTAATTACAAGAAGTAATAAATTGTTTGAGGATATAACCACCTAAACCAACCAATCAAATTAGGAAAAATATTACTATCTGTAAATTTGGAATGTCATATTATTTTTTAATAAACCAATAAACTTAACTACCAATTAACTACTTTTATTGATCATGATTCAGTTATTTTTCCTTTATGGATTCATATAATTAATTAATTAATTCTAAAAAATAAAATAATATCAGTTTTGAGATATGGCTTTAATAAGGGCCAGTTTGTTATACTATCAAAATCAATTTTAGACACCGCGAAACCCATTTCAATGTGAAATTTGGAACTGAGATAAATAAATTAGACATACATCCCATTCATATTTAACAATCCACAATTAATCGTATCATAAGACAATAAACAAACACTCAAAGCAACAAGCTTGTACTCCATTTACTGCAAACATCACTTTGATGCAAGTAAAACAACTTCAAAATTTCACTTCCAAAATAACTGATTCTAATGGCAGCAAAATGTTAAGGGTTGTTTGGGTTGGAAAAGTTAATTTCAAAATCATCACCGTATTTTCTGATTCAAAAATTTATAAGAAAATAAAGACATTTTTTGTTTTCTATAAAATATTTTGAAAATAGAGTATAAGGTGATAATTTATAATTAATAATAAAAAACAAAAAACATTTTTTCAAATAAAAAACACTCGAGGGTTCACAATGCAGATCCCTTAGAAAAATACAGATCCAAGTGAACACTAAATTGAACTCAAAAGCAAGTTTAGATAATGCACAAAGAATTGCACAAAATTACAACTTTGATATTCAAATGGTCAGTTGGTAAGGCAAGGACAGTGTAAATTCCAAACTAGAACAAATACAAAATAACACATAGTTTTTCGTCCAAGTTGTTGCAAAAATGAGACAGTAATCCAACCCTCTGCATTTTTCATTGCCAGGTAAATGTTTTCAAAACAATTATTTCAGAAAGTCAAAGAGGATAAGGTTCCCTTTAGGCCAACCAATCAAACATGAAACATTCAATCAATGAAGCTAGAACTTAAAGTACACACACCCACCTCCAAAAATAACAACACTATAAATAAACTTACCAAGATACCCTGAATGCAACAACACTCTACTTAAGAGCAGAACAACAACAAATAGCATTACTAAAAAATAGAAAAGTTCAAAAGTCCAAAGCCTGATATCAAGCAACAAAAAAGTGTCACCTTTGGGCGGCCCACAGGCCTCCTCGCAGGATTCGTGAGCCTTCCAACAGCTAGCTTCTGAGGTCGGCCTGGTCTCACCACGGGCAAAACCCCACGTCCTCGTCCGCGACCGCGACCACGGGTAGCAGCACCGACCGTCGCGAGTGTCATAGCTCCCACAATAGCAGCAGCATTCTTCCTGGGCCGACCCCTGGGCCTGGGAGACCCATTGGGCACAAAAGCAGTAGGAGCAGCGGAGGGCACTATGGGCAGGCCGGCAGTAACAGGTGCAGCAAAGGGGATGACAGTTAGGTTCGACTGAATTTTGGGGGGACGGCCCGGACGCCGTTTGAGCCCATTGGATATTGTGGACACAGACTTGGGCTTAGGAGGACGCCCAGCCCTCTTTGGTAACTTAGATCTGCCAGTCCCAGGTGGACGACCTCTTCTCCCCGGGCTCGGCGAGCCCACACCGACCCCTGGAGTCGGCGAGCCCACGCCTATCGTTCCGATTTTTCGAGGACGACCTGGGCCTCGTTTGGAAGATTGAGATGCAGGGTCATCAGCAAGGCCGAGGGCAGCCCAGACAGGGTCAGTGGATTGAGGCTGAGGCTGAGGCTGGGGCTGGGTCTGGGGCTGAGTTTGAAGTTGGGGTTGGGTATCAAGTTTGGGCTTGGGGGGACGACCACGGCCCCTGGGGCTTGGGGCGGAGAGTGGATCAGATCCAGGGAGTTTGTAAGATTTTTTGACCATAACAAGGAGGCCAGAGGATTTCAAACGGTTGAGGTGATGAGTTAACAAAGCAGAGTGTGTGGATGGAAGGTCTTTGTAAACTTGCTCTATGTATTTCCCTATGGCTCTTTTGCTTGACCCATCCTTCTCCTTCAGGGCTCCAATGGCAGTGTATATCATCTGACACAAAACACAACAGAACAACACCACTGCTTGTTTATTAACTTTGCCAGAGACAAAAAGGAAAAACAAATTAACCTTAAAACAAAACAAAACAAAAATAAAATAAACGGTGAGTGTTTTATGTTACCTCATCGTAGGGAGGGTGGTTGGGGTTGGGATTTTCGGTGGGGGGTATGAGATTGTTGGGTTCGATGATGAAGGGGACAGTGGTGGAGATGGCCGCAGGTGGAGGAGGAGCGGGGATCGAAGTCGGGTCCATGAAAGGGTAGATTTGAGGAGAGAAAGAGATAGATATTACTGAGGTGAGGGAGGGAAGAGTGAAGAGAGAGAGAGAAGAGAGAGAGAGAGAGAGAGAGAGAGAGAGAGAAGGTTAGGTTAGGTCATAGGTGTGTTTTATTTTCTGTTGAGAGAAACATGATGTCACTTATCAGCCAATCTCAACCGTTCATTTCATTTCATCACTTGCCTCTCGTTTACTCAATCCACCACTTGTTTTCACTTTTTGCCTTTCCACTTTCCACATATGCCCTTTGCTTCTTTTAAATTGGATTTCGAATTTCAGATCTTCCTTTCCCACTTAAATCACATCTTCATCTAGCCTATCTTTAAACCAACTACTACTCCTTTTTTTTTCACTTTTCAATTTATTGGCTAATTTAAATGGCATAATTAATTGCTTGAGTTAACTTGTAAATTCATCATATTTTCACATAATTATAAAATTTTATAATTTAATTTATCTTGAATTATTTGTTATGATATTTTTTATTTTGTATAAAAAAATATTGCTGATTCTTTCTTTTGTTACATTTAGAAACACAGATGTTGTTTCATTTGTTTATTTTATATATTTTGTGGAAATTTTATTAAAAAATATTTGTCTTTTTTAAAGTAAGAAAATAAAAAAAAATGTTATGAAGAGCAAATTAGGACTATTGGAAATAAAATTAAATGTAAAGGTGAAACATTATGTCATTTTTTTAAAATATTTAGAAATAAACTATTCTTTACAGAATTACAAAAAATAGTAAATCACAACTAAAAAAAGTTGAAATGCAATTGTTAACACCGACTTTTTATCGGTTTTGATTTGTTTTAAATTCATTTGATTTTTTATCTGTCTTAATAAATAGCTTAGTTGTTTCTGGTCAAACCGACCGTTCTGACACGAATTTCAAACCATGATTTCAGGTACGGATTTTTTGCTGGTTTTGATAGGCTTTTAATTTATTTGATTCTTTACTTATTTTAATATCTAGTCCAATCGTTTTTGGTCAAACTGGCCGTTCTGACACGATTTCCAAATCATAGTTTTTTGCATCGGTTTCTTGCTAGTTTGATGAGTTTTAAATTCATCTAATTTTTTTTACTTATCTTAGTAGATTGCCTAGTTGTTTTCTGGTCAAACTATAGCTAGCAATTCAGGCAGATGGCCTTAAACAGACTCAGCTTTATCAATTACACGCTATTTAGGGTTGGGACAAAAAAAACACACACAAATTTAGGCCTTAAAATTAGAGGCCCTAACCCGACCTTCAACGGGTTGCGGACTTGATAAGGTGATCCATTTTTAAAATATTTAAAAATTAAATTATAAAAACTAAATTACAATAAACTTAAAAAAAGGACTTGGGTCGCCCGTGCCCGTGTGGACCGACCCGTACTTAACCTGTTTTTTGGGCCTTTTTGTTATCAGCTTTTTTTCCAAATATTAACTTTAAATTTATTTTTAAGGTTCACACACTACATCTTTTATGGGTCGGCTCATTTTGCGAACTCTAGGTCAAACTAACCGTTCTTACATGATTTTCAAATCATGATGGACATACATATCACGAAAGAAATATTTATTTTTTTCTTCTTTTTTGTCTTTTTAGAAGGTTGAATTTGTTTCTAAAAATTTATTTTTAAAGATTCTAAAACAAAATTAAATGTTCCTTTCTGATTATATCATTATTTTTTGTTTACAACAACAATGTATTAATTAAGGGAGAAAGGATATGAAATATAGAAAGAAAAATGATATAAAAATAAATGTAAAGGTGAAAACATTACTTAACATATCATTTATTTTAAAATATTTAGAAATAAACTTTTCTTTGAAAATTAGTAAAAAATAGAAAATGGCAACTAAAAGGAGTTTAGATGCAATTTTTAACACTGGTTTTTTAACCATTTTGATTTGTTTTAAATTCATTTGATTTTTTACTTGCCTTAATAAATAGCTTACTCATTTCTGGTCAAACTCACCATTCTGGCACAATTTTCAAACCATGGTTTTAGGCACGAATTTTTCGTTAGTTTTGATAGGTTTCTAATTTATTTGATTTTATACTTTCTTTAATGTATAGTCTAGCCGTTTTTGGTCAAACTGGCCGTTCTGACATAATTTTCAAATTACGGTTTCTTGTTAGTTTGATGAGTTTTAAATTCATGTGATTTCTCTGCTTATCTTAATAGATAATCTAGTTGTTTCTAGTCAAACTAACCGTTCTTACACGATTTTCAAAATATAATGGACATACATATCATAAATGACATATTTACTTTTTTTCCTCTTTTTTAATCTTTTTAAAAGGTTCAATTTGATTTTAAATATTTATTTTTTAAGATTCCAAAACAAAATTTAATGTTCCTTTCTAATTATACTTGATGGTTTAAAGTCAAACTTAGAAAAGAGGTTGAATAAGTTTGAGACTCTTTTCGCAGAATTAAATTTTTTTCAAATAAAAGAGACAATAGACTTGGAATCAAACTAAGAAACAAGGGATAAAGAGATTATGCATAACAGATTTATACTTATTCACTTCCAACTCAGAAGCTACGTCCAATACCTTCAGACTTGAAGGATTTTCATTATGTAAAAACGTCTTTTTACAAACACAACACAACCTTGTCATAAGTATTATTGACTCCAATCCTTTATGCCTTAAACTCAAGTATTCTTTCAACAAGTCATTCCTTTTTCTAATCAAATTAACCATTCTTACACGATTTTCACATTGTGATGGACATACATATCACAAAAAAAATATTTAATTTTTTCTTCTTTTTAATTTCTTTAGAAGGTTGAATTTGTTTCTAAATATTTATTTTTTAAGATTCCAAAACAAAATTAAATGTTTATGTCTAACTATATATGATGGTTTAAAGTCAAACTTAGAAGGAGATTGGATAAGTCTGAGACTCTTTGCAAAATTAAAACTTTTTCAAACAAGAAAGACAACAGACTTTGAATCAAACTAAGAGACAAGGGATAGAGAGATTATAGACATTAAATTTATACTGGTTCACTTATGACATAGAAGTTACACTCAGTACCTTCAGACTTGAAGGATTTTCACTATGTAAGAACGTCTTTTTACAAACACAGCAGGAACTCTGCCACAAGTATTATTGACTCCAGTCATTTCTGGCTTACCTAAATATTCTTTCAACAAGTCACTATTGTTTCTAGTCAAACTAATCGTTCTTACATGATTTTCAAATTGTGATGGACATACATATCACAAAAGAATATTTACTTTTTTTCTTATTTTTTAATCTTTTTAAAAGGTTGAATTTGTTTCTAAATATTTATTTTTTGAAGGTTCTAAAACAAAATTAAATGTTCCTTTCTAATTATACCTGATAGTTCAGAGTCAGACTTAAAAGGGGGTTAAATAAGTTTGAAACTTTTTCAAACAAGAAAGACAGCAAAATTTGAATCAAACTAAGAGGTAAAGAATAAAGAGATTATGCATAGCAGATTTATACTGGTTTACTTTCAACATAGAAGTCATGTCTAGTACCTTCAGACTTGAAGAATTTTTACTATATACAAATGTCTTTTTACAAACACAACACAGTTCGTGTAACAAGTATTCTTGACCCCAACCACTTCTAGTTTAAACCCAAGTATTCTTTCAACAAGTCACTCATAGCTTAAACTCAAGTATTCTTTCAAAAGTCTATTCAGGGCAAACAATGTTTCCTAACTGAAACTAAAACTGGTAACGCACCAGACTTTGACACAGGTTATGTTTGTGTTTGAGAAACTTAGTATACAAGATAATGAATCTTAGAGAGCAGATACACTAAGTAGAAGAGCAAAGACTAAATATGCAAAAAGCAGAGATACAAAGAAAGTATTTGTTTTTTAAAACAAAAGCTAGACTTGATCACTTTTGAAATGTTATTTTCGCGCATATGTCACATGTACTCCTTTAAGGTTTGAAGTCTCTTTATATTTATAGGCCATTGAAGATAATCGTTGATGTTCTATTGAAAAGAGATAGTCGTTTGAAGCATACAGACCCTAAATATGAGAAGAAAATAAAATATCTAAATCGAGGATTTCCAGATTTTGCATTAAAACAAAGTGTCTCGATTAAAGCAGGGTGAAAGTCCTTTTGTAGTTTTTATTCCATCATAAACTCATGCAAAAATAGGCATGGTTGACCTTCTGATGCTTCCTGACGCAAGTAGTGATCTTCGTCAACATTTTTATTTATGCATAGTAGCTTCCTTGGTTTCTCCCCATGCGAGCATTGATTTTAAATGAGCTTGTCTTCTTTTCCTTTTCAACGATAAAAGCAGTCTAGCTTGAAAAAAGCTAGCTCTAGGGCATCTTAAAAAATATCATTATGTAGACTTATACAAAGTTAGAGTTACGTCTTTGAAGTATCAAAAGTCTGAAGGCTTGAAGAGATGTGCGTGCTGAGTCTGAGAGGTAAAATTTTATAAGGAACATGACTCACCAGTCCAAAGTCTGGAAAGACACACCTGAATCAGACTTATCCTGGGACAGACTTGGATGTAAACTGTTTTAGTCTCACATAGACTTGGTCTTGAAATATTTTGCATAACTCAAGGCAGACTTTAAGTGATGGACTCCCCGTTCATTTATAACATATGCATCATAGACTTGTGACCTGAAATGTAACACCCTTTGTTACACCTTAATAATACTAGAAAAATTCGTATTTTTTACTAAAGAAATGATTGTTAAAAGGAAACTATCAGAATAAATTAAATACATTATTTTTGAAATACCTCATAAATATTATTAAAACTTTATAAAGTAATTTTACATTCATCCAAATAAAATAAATATTAAACTTTATAAGAAAGAGAGGAAACTCTATGGCCCAGAAGCAGTTACTTAATAACTTTATTTATTCATTGGACCACGGTATTCATACCGAGCTCCATTTC
This sequence comes from Clitoria ternatea, assembly GCA_037962975.1. NCBI lineage: Eukaryota > Viridiplantae > Streptophyta > Magnoliopsida > Fabales > Fabaceae > Clitoria > Clitoria ternatea. The sequence continues at coordinate 305,466,285 of CM075669.1, forward strand.
CAGAACGTGCTATGTTCACTGTCGAGATTTTTCGATCATTCCTTCTCAACGATCAATTTAAAATACATGAAACAAAAACACGGAGAAAGGAGTGAGAAACAGAATATAATATTCTCGAATAAGACATTAGCAATAAAGGGTTTTCACAAACTAATATATAATAATATCAATCACATACACAATCAATTATGAATGCATGAATGTTATGCAATATCTTTATCTAACTTTCCTATATATGTGGGCCCTTAAATTTTAATTTGCACTGGGCCAACCAGGAGTTTACATTGTTCCATAAGTCTGGATAATAATAATATGAACAACTCAATTGGCATGGAAACACTTAGAGACTAGTTAGATTGATAAAGTTTTTATTGTGAAAGTACCCGACACTAGGGAGCTACCCCAGGTCCCCTGAAGCACCCCTTCACACTCTTTCATCCCAAGGCTCGTAATTAAGCCTCCTCTAATGTATCCTTGGTTTCTATAATCCGTCCCCAGACAATATCATTTAATTTCACTTCAATGATTCATGATGCATGAACTACTCGCGTATTTAGTTGGTTAAGGCTTTTAGAAACTCAATTATTAAATACCTTAAAGGTTTACAATATCATTTCAATAAACTATACATTTTCTCAATTCTCTAAATTTCTGTCCCACAAAAATAAATTTGGTACAATTTTTGAATCTCACTGAAATTGAGTTTCTAAGCCTTAAATATATCAAAACTTTTTCATATAAAACTTTTACATAATCTTTCTCCAATTGAATCTTAACAAGATCAAATTCTCAATTATTTTCAAATATCTTTAGTTATTAAGTTGGAAAAATAAAATAATTTTCTTTTGAAAATTTTATTTTATTAAAAGAGAATAATCTTTAAATCATTAACAAAAAATACTTAAAATTACAAAATTTTTCTTTAATTCAAGATTTAATTATCTCAATTTGTTATAAATTAATTTTCATAAAATGTCTTCTTTCTAAAATAAATACTAATTTTTTTATTCTAAATATTGAAAATAAAGTTAATAAAAATAATTTATAAGAAGAGAAGATTTAAAGTAATAAAAATTTAAAGAGTAAGGTAAGAAAATTCTTACTGAGTTGTAGCTTTCCGTCATGCTCGCTATATGCTCAAACTCCACATCACAAAATCATCAATCAAAATCAAGCATTATCAATTATAACTAAATATCACCAATCACATCAAATATTATTAAACACAATTAAATATCAATCAAAATTAAATATTATCAATTATAAATAATTCAAATAAATTAAATATCACTCATAATGTAATTCAAATCTTAATGGTTATTTAGATTAATAAGATTGATTTTGAGTCTTTATAGTCCATTCCTTGCATGGGTCTATGTAAGTCCATATATTCCAATCCTCGCATGGGTATAGTTCAGTCCATAAGTCCATACAGGTCATAATAATCTAAGTCCTTGCATAGGTTCAGTCCAGTTCGCATAGGTTATCCAGGTATGTGCATAGGTATTTTAGAGTTAGTTACATCAGATATTTAATTTAAATTTTATTATAAATTTTAAGTTAAAAGTTAATATTTTAAAATAATATTATTATTTAATTTAAAAGGAGTAGGGGACTCCTCCCATTATTCTTATGTCATTTCATATTATATTCTTATCTCACTTCCCCTTACCTATTGTATACTGGTTCGTTATTGTAAATCTGTGCATGCCTCGTCTCCGAGTTCTAAAACATACCAATTTCATTTTAATATAGTTACAAGATGAAAATTAAGATTACTACTTAAAATAGAAATGGTAAATTTTAAATAGTGAATAGTAAATCATGAATAGTAACAGTAAATAGTAAAACATGAGTAGTAATAGTAAATAGTAAATCGTGAATAGTAACGGTAAATAGTAAATCGTGAATAGTAATGGTAAATAGTAAAACATAAATAGTAATGGTAAATAATAAAACATGAATAGTAAAGGTAAATAGTAATAGTAAATAGTAATTTACTATTTGAATAGTAATTTACTATTGAAATAGTAATTTACTATTGAAATAGTATTTTACTATTCAGAATAGTAACTTAAAATAATAGTATTTTCAGTATAATAATTGATTTCTAAAAAATATATAAAAATAACCCTAAAAATATAAAAGAGAAGTATTCATACCTTAGAATTTTAGCAGAACCTTCTTCCAAAAAATTATATTTCTCTCTCTCACTTCCTTTACCATCTCACTAGCACTACTATATTAAGAAAACTTAATCTGAAATTGTGAATTCTAAAGAAGAATTCCTTTGGTATTTATAGGAAAAAAATTACTATGCATTCCATTATTTCAATATAAAAGTACTGTGCATCTTTTGAAAATTTCGTACATGCACAGTCTTTTGCATAGTAACTGTCGGCAGAATTATTAAGCCAAATAGTAACCTTTCACTCAGTATATTTTAAATATTCAAAATCAGTTCTTTTTGAAATTTAACGATATTATATCAGTCCTCACTAATTTTATAATAAGTAATATAAAGTTTAAATTTTAAAAATCTAAAATTTTCTATTAATAAAAATTTATTGATACGTTCCCAATTTTTTTAACGATTGGAAAAAATCAATAATTTTCTCAAACCGATAATTTTTAGATAAGTCTACTTGAAATGGATTTTAGAAAATTTTCTTATAATTTAAATTCACTTTTTTATAAATATTTTTAATTTTAAGTCACTTTATATGAATTTAAAATTATTTAAAATATATTATTTTATTAAAATAATTCAAAAATTCCAAAAAATCATAAATAATACGTAGATTAAAATGTTCTAAAGAATCATAATTTAATTCCTTTAAAATTTTATATAAAAATAAAAACAGAGGTGTTACATGAAATACTCAATTAGAGAAGTCCGATAACACCTAGGCAAACTTTATTTAATTAAATGTCTTGATGTGTGTTATTAAAAAATCTTAGGGTCTTTAAATAATAATCAAAAACTCCAAATTCCTTTATAAAATAGACTTGAATTTAAATTTCTTGGACCAAGCCGTTTCAATTTACAAGGCTCGTTGTCCAAAAGTAACCACCAAAGTTATGATTGAAGTGTAACTGCCACTATGATTAAGAGTAATTAACGCATGATTGATGCAACCCTCGATACATGCAATGTTGCGTTTTAAAAGGGAGATAAATGCAAACAATTACAAAGATGCATAAAGGCAAATGAAATTTTTTTCTAAGTAAAGCATTCTTCATGCACACGTCTATAATAGGTGCCTCGGTGAAAGATATAGCTTATTCCAGTAACCGATATTGTCCCTCAAATAAGCCAAGGGACAAATGATCCAGTCTCAATACTAGCCTTTGGACAGAAAGCCATTGTGCGAGACCGGCATTGCTGAAAACATTGGAGTTCGACATCGACTCCCAAGACCGCATATGAGACTCGTGACTTGATTCTGGTGTAGTTATTCCCTCAACACTAAATAGTTAGAGTTGACTTATACCATTGTATGCGGGGGAAGCAACCTACAAAGTGATTGATGGAAAGATATAGTTATTAGGTAGGGTAACTATTGCGTATTAGCCTTTTTGGAATTGATCAAAATCACGATGGCACCCTGTACGGTAACCCCACCTACTTGAAACGATTCTTTCATTGTCCTCGATATAAATACTCACGTACAAACACAAAAAGTATAACATTCTCACTCGAACTTGCACTTGAACACTGATATTCTCTTTGAATATTCACTGACTTGAGCGTCGGAGTATCCTTGCATTGCAAATGACACCCCTAATTAGAATACTCTCTCAACTGCTATAGAAACTCACTTTCACTCTGTTATCACTCTGGTTTAGTGGGAATCTGGTATTATAAAATACCAACTCAGTAGGAGCTCAATGACTTCTATCATGGTATTTGAGGTTCTAAACATGAGGTGGCGAAAGACTCTCCGAAGCTTAAGTTAATACAAATTAAATGGTATAAGAGTATTTGGAGTAATAAATAATTCACTTAATTAATCTAAATGATAATATGTATAGCCTTTATGGAAGTCTAACTTGTGATTTGATGTGTGACCGGTGACCATGCTGCTTTTTAGTCAAGTTGCAACATACACGCAAAGAGCCTTACTTATTTGCAAGCTTTTTGGCTGGTATCCATTCAGAAAGCATACCAGTCATATTGACAGTCGACTTGTGCTATCTTATTAAATTTGTGCCTTTTGTCTTTTCGCGTCTTCCCCTGGTTTAGGGAACGGTGTGGATACTAGACTAGTTTTCATAATAGCTTAATCAACAATAATATAAATTTAAATTGTTAATTAAAAAATATAAAAGTTGGTTTCTTTCTTCTGTGACCAATTTAAAATATATTTAAAATCCCATTTAAAAAATACATTTGAAATAACTAATCAATATTAAATTCTTAAAATAAAAGTAAGTTTAAAAGTTAAGGTGCAAAAAAGTACATCTCTTCACTTAATTAAAACTAAGAAATCTAGAAATAAGATCATAATAATGACTTTTACATGCTAGAGGTATATATATATATATAATATATACACACATGAAATTTTCAACTATTTTTGTTACCACTTCTTATAATTTTTTGGTATGCATTTAGAGAAACGGAATTGGAGAAATAGAAAAATTTAAGGGTTGATATTGATCTTTCACGCTGTTAGAGACAGTCAAAACTTCGTTTGACTAACTAAGTTGAAAAACCAAACAGGCTCTTTAACTTATTTGTTACTTTTATGCATGTTATATGAATCGGTGTTGCATGATTATTTGTTAAATTTTATGATTTTTTTAAAAATTTTCTTTATTGATCAACTTTATATCATTATTTTATTTCTCTTATTCAATATCATCATCATCATTGATATTTTTTTACGTAATTTTATTATTTTAATTTAATTTATAATTTTATGTTTGAGTTAACATATATGACAGGGTGTTAATCTTTTGTGTTACATTATTTTTTTATATATGATTGTTTATTTTGTTTTTCCCCAGCTGTTGTATTTTTTAATATTTAATTCAACAAGAATATTAACAAAAAAATTTCTATATCTAATATATTTCTATTGAAATATATATGTAAGATTACATCAAATATTCATTAATTATTATTATTATTATTATTTTATTTATAATATTTAATATTTTAAATCTAATCATTGTGATTATAATTAAAAAATGAATTCAATTATACAAACACACAAGTATGATTACTATATCCAAATGATCACAGCACACACATATATTATTTGAGAAGCGATCCTTTTCAAAAATTGATTGGATGTTATGGAAATGTTGTCAATGATTGTATTACAAATGGAGGCTAACATGGCACTATCCACAACCTATTCTTAATTTTTATATATCAGACATTACCTGTCAATCATGCACTATGCAATTTTAAAATATCTTCCCAATATCCACTTGTCTTTTTACTATTTAAATTTTATTTCATTCAGTGTTTGATTATAGTTTTCAGATTTAAGGTTTTAACATGTATCATAATGCTGATTGCCTCAAAATAATAAAATAACCCTATGTTTTATAAATTATTTTAATGATATATGCATATATGTATATATTGATTCTAATCTGTATTAATTAAATACCAAACACCGTGTTATAATTTATAACATAATAAAATAATCATATAGTATTAATTGTGATGTTTATAAAATAGGACCGGTGATTTTTCAAGTGAAAATATTGGTTCAAGAATTAATAGTTTAATTATAATTATATTATAACTTTATTTTATTATATATTAAAATATATTTTATTATATATTTTAATAACTTTTTTACTAAATATATTCATGAGAAATATGTTTTTAAAATATATAATTATATTATAAAAATTTTTATTTAAACAATATTGTTAATCAATATATATTATTAATAATTTATGTATTAATTACTAATTGATAAACATATGTGAATGGTATTCTTTATATTATATATAAACATTACTATTTTTATAATGATTGTGTGTTATAATCTAGTAGTAGCTTTGTTGGTGTTAGGTCTAAAGAACCTAAATTTTAAACCTGTTGTAGCTACAAATTTTGGAAGAAAACTTAAAATATAAGGGATCAAGTTATATATTTAATCTAATATAAATTAAAGTATAGTAACACCCCGATTTACTGTACTCGAATTCCGATATGATCTTCATAGTTAATGAAAATGTGAGTAAATTTTTCGCGTTTTAAGATAAAACCGGTGTCACACCGAAACTCGAATCACAGAAAACCGGAGCGTACAATTAATAAGAACAAAAGCTGGATCGATAAATAAATTGCCCATAACGGTATACGAAAATAATAGAGTTTACAGCGGAAGAATATGTATACCGGGCACACGCCTAGTCCCATATATGAAGATATGAGAAAAGGCTAGGCAAGCATGCAAAGGCATATTTTAAGCCTAATAGACAACCATCATCATTTTACATAATTACATGAGCATGCAAGGCCTAAAGTATAACTATATATATACATGTGCATTCGGGAATCTCCTCCCGACTATCTCAATCATCAATGAACATCATTCTATTTCAATCCTTCTAATACACATTAATTCATCTCTTATGTTCTACATATATATATATTCTTCATCCATCAATTCAAAGGATTGACTTAAACATATTCAAAATCTCTAAATCATATATATCATCATATACAATCTATTCATTTCATATTTTCGATACACAATAGCTCACAAAAGATGCCGGCCAAGGCACTTCCTCTACCACTATATACCTTCACCAAATCCTTGATTTTGAAATCCAAACTCATCCCATGGCAACCTGCATCACAATGCTAAAAAGGAGACCACATGGGAGAGTGAGTTATATATTCAAAATGACGAATAATATATATATATATATATTGTGATCATGTGTATATGCATACAAACGTCATGTGTGCTTTGCTAACTACTCATCAAATTATCATTCATTAATCATCTTATCAATACAATAGGCATATCAGCCTCATGAGTCGTAATTCATATCATAAATAAGCACAATATACACACAATCACAAATACCATCATTTTGCCACTTATCAACAAGGGCATTCATAATCATTGTCATCATTGATTCGTTTTATCTTTAATTCAATACCTCCTCATAAGGGGTTTTCTCTTCACTCGTGGTCATCCTATTTCGAATATACAATGGATCCGACTCCATATCAATGGGTGATCACAACCACCATACCATTCATTTCTCAAATATTTCTAATAATAATATCATCACTCAGGGATTCACCCTTCGTGACACCCCGCAAGGTGATTCATTTCGATAAATATCATAATATCATCATCACTCAGGGCTACACCCTTCGTGGCACCCCGCAAGGTGTTTCATTTCACAATAAATAACATAATACTATCATCACTTAGGGATACACCCTTCGTGGCACCTCGCAAGGTGATATGTTCATTTCAATAATAATTCATGCAATAGCATCTTCACTCAGGGATACACCCTTTCGTGGCACCCCGCAACGTGTTTCTCTTCACAATAATTTTCCCAATACCATCATCACTCGGGGATACACTGTAACATCCCTGATATTTTAATGAAAATTATGAAATGGGAAATGTTAGTGAATGCTTAGAAATTCTATTTAGTATTTATTCTGTTTGAGCCGGTGTCGAGGTCGGTATCTGAAACGCGAGCAGGCGGAGTTAAAGAGCGGAAGTGTGAGAGAAGAGCGGGCAGGGCTAGGCGGTTTGGTCCTACCGTTGTGGGGAGAGCGCCTCACACGGGGTCACAGCCCGGATTAACCTCATAATGATGGAGACAACGGATATAAGTAATCAAGAGGTGAGCACGGATAAAGTATCTGATCTCTCAGGTTGTAGCTCGGATTTCCGAGGTATGAACATTAAGTAAGGACGGCGGGGCCGATATTTATATCGGACCTATACTCTTGCGAATTATTAGAGGATTATGACTACTTGGACGTTGAAGGGATAAACACGTGTAATTGAATTGATAACCATGCAATAGTTTAAAATAATGAAATTGATTGAATTTAGTAAGAATACAAATAAAATAAAGGAAAAGACGATCTTGCCACGAGCCACATATATATAAGAAGATTCTCTTCCTTCCCTCTGGATTATTCACAAGTTACTTTTGCTATCAGTTTGTTCCTTCTCTTCCGTTTTTCTCTTCTCTCTTAACGCTGATCTGCATGCACTGGAGTGAGACTCCATTTGTGTCTGAACTTCAATTTAACCTCATTCCTGTGATCGGGACTTCAAGGTGAGTCTACTGATCCAACCCAATTGTGATTCCCTTATTTCTTTTATTCTTTAGCTGTTAAGGGCCATGCATGGCTATATTCGTGGCTGTTCTCCACTCCTCTAGTGAGTGCGAGTCCAGATGTTGTCCATGAACTAGGGGCGTAGAGGTGATGAGCTATACTTCATGATTCGTAGGTAGTAGGCTAAACAGCGGAAGACTGAGTGAAGGAGTTGACACTGCGAAACCAGTGCTCGGAGGAAAGAATCGACACAAAGAACAGATCATCGAAGCGTGGAATCAGAGTAAGGGGGTGTTCGGGTTATAATTAATTAGAATAGGACTCGCTTCCAATTTAGGTCCTTGGGTTGCGTAAACGGGTTAAGGAAAATCTTACTAAACGTGGTGTGTGTTTATACTTGTGCATGTGTGATAGTGTACATTGATGAGTTGAGAATTGGGTGTGTGGTTGAGTTATCATGCATGATCTTGAAATATTTAATATTGACGTAATCAGTGTTATGCGACTCCGGGTTAGCAAGTAGGCTACCCGAGGGATGAGAAAATTGATATCTAATGTGAAATGATCAGTGTTATGTGACTCCGGGTTAGCAAGCAGGCTACCCGAGGGATGAGAAAATTGATATCTAATGTGAAATGATAAGTGTTATGTGACTCTGGGTTAGCAAGCAGGCTACCCGAGGGATGAGAAAATTGATATCATTATGAAAGGTAAGTTGTTGAATGATTATGTGGTATGGGATGGCCGATGGTATATGATAGCCCCTCATTTCCGGCTCCCGTGGTTTTCGTGCCCAGTTGAGCTACCCAGTGGTCAAGTAGGACCCAGTGGTCGAGGTGGAGAGTCAAGCAGGACTCAGTGAACCAAGCAGGGTTCACGGGGTGTCAAGTAGGACCCCCAGCTGAAGGCCAATCCTTTAGTATCCGGATACTAGGAGTCAGATTGCATGAGAGTCAGTTGTGATCATGATGTATGTAATGTGATGTATGTAATGAATGTGATGCATGTAATGAATGCGATGAATGTGAGGAAATAGATGGAATTGTGTGTTTGGTTTAATACAGTTACTGTATGAAATACTCTATGTCCCGGTATGTTTATTTAGAAGTAATGATTGATGTGTACGTATAGATATGCATGTGTATTTGTTAAGATCCGTTCTAAATTAATTATTATGCCAAACACTCACCCTTGCATATTTTTTTAGTAACCAGAGGCAGGGAGGGGGAAGGAGCCGTGGAGCTGGGCCAAGGGGGAGAACGGTGCCAAGGTCCGGACGAATTTGAGTGACTCTTTATAGAGTCTTATTTGTGTGTAAAAACTTCTTATTATAGTTACTAGTTGTGTGTAATACAGACCGGATCGAATGAAAAATATATATTTCAAAAATATTACTGTTATGTGCATATGTTTTTATGGTAACTTCTTGGGTTCACTGGACCATTTGTTAGAGCGAAGTGTTGGGAGTCCGGTTGTATGTTTTGTATAATCCGATGTGCGAAAGGTGTTCGTTCATGAACAGCACCTCGTCTAAGTGAGAGTCCGGAATCTCGCTTAGACGAGTAGGGGCCTCGCGCAAGTGAGACGCCCTGATTTCCTTTCTCTCATCCGTTGTGTTCATATTAAATTGTTTTTCTCTAAATATCGATAAATTTTCAAGGAAAAGGAAAAATTTATTGTAAAATATAATCATTTGAATAAAAATAAATGTAAAAATAATTTAGGACGTTACACTTGGTATCAGAGCGGTTCTTTCTAGAGCCGGTGTGTGGGCCGATCTAGTGAATGTGATAGTTTTATGAAAGATTATTGTATTTTGTTGTGTTGAGATTGTGTGTGGTCTGGCACCGTTCCCTTGGCACTCCATTGGCGTAGTATTCTATGAATATAAGGTAAATCTATAATTCCCTGACTGATCTTGGTTATTAATGGTGATGTGTTTACTTATTGTAGAATTACTAAATGGCCGAAAAAACTAGTTTCAGTGGGAGGAGATGACCTCTCCTTGAAATTTTTGTAAATGATGAACAGGACTGAATCTAGTCCACCCTACAAATATTAGGCGAGATAGGACAGAGATGAAACACATGAACGACAAATTGAATTGGAAATGATATTTAAAGTAAGCATATATATATATATATATATATGTGCGTATTGAAGTGGACATCTACAAATGGGTATAACTCATAAAGGTTAACTCTTGTAGTGAAATGAGAATGGTAAGTGTGTTGGTAACTATAAGTCTGTTTGAATACTGAAGTTTGATAATGCATAGAATGAAATAAGTTGACGAATGCCCTAATATGGTTATTCTTGGGAAGGGTGAATTCCCTATATCCTTCTACCTTGTGTGAACGATGATAGATGTTAGTTGCTTATTTTTTTTTTGGTGTTGAATCTACTTGATGAACAATACAAAAACCCTCAGGATAAAGGAATGAATTGTAGTAATAAACTGTCTTGTATTGAGTTCAAAGTTAGAGAACCATTGGTGGTATGAGTAAATAGAAGGGGTTTATGAATAAATCAAGAGATGATGGTTGGACGTAGTTTAAGAGATTAGGTGCAATGGTACTTGTGATTAAAGAATGTTGATTTTATGAAGTTGGAGGATAGAGGATTGAATGGATGAATGATGATGTAATGTGAATTAATAACGTTGTCGTAAGGTTAATTTTAGGGGGGGTGAACCTCCTATATTGTTTTTATGAAGCAGATTTAATTAAGTGCTATAGGTATGTCATATTCCTATTGTTAGACGATTGATTAATGGATATTAAGAGAAACTATGAGTAATTGATGAATGACGGTGTAAGAATACCTGTACAAGTTGAAGGTAACAAACGCAGAGTAGCTAGTAATAATTTTCAGTGATATAATTGGCGAGGCGATATTTTACTCAGGAAAGGACTAGGAGGATGTATCATATGAATGATGGTCAAGTGAAGTATATGTACATTGGATCGCTACGTACATGATAAGAGAAGTAATGAATAGATGACATTAAAAGGAAGTGATTAAGAAGTAGTTGAATAGATAGATAATGAGAACGAAAAGAAGTTTTACCTAGTCGTTTGGACCTTGCATTGATATTAGTGTTACATGGGAATCATAGTGACTGGCCACCGTGGGTTCCTTTTAACACTAATTCAATATAGAGTTGCTAATAGACATAGGGAAATGAATTGTGGTGTAAACAGTTTGCATATCGATCGATGATGTAAATAGTTGGATTGTATACCCGACTTTCACATGACTTAACTACAGAGTGTTGAACTCCTGAGACTGATCACCTCAGGTAGTTGCACTGGTAGTCAAGATCATGTGGAGTCGAGGAGATAGACATATTGTGACCAATCTTGGGTGATCAGATTTAGAAAAGAGAAATGTATGGTTCGTATTTCTGAAATTGGTAAATGATTAGAAATGAGGAATAAATAGAGATGAGGTTTGGTAACTGACGAATAATGAGTATAGACAAGTAAATATTGTGGCATGGTAGTTATTATGAATTATTGCTAGATTTCTTTGAAAGGAAATTGGATAGCTCGAGTCCCTCCTAAGGTACACTTAGTGAGGAATTGATGAAGTATCGATAGGAATTAAGGAAATAAGATAAACCAAAGGAGAGTCCGGTCATGTGGCCGAGAAAATGAGAATTAGGTTTCCAAACTGTGAAGCAATGCTTGACTTCTGCACTAGTACTTACACTACTTAATATGATGAAGGAGTTTGTAGTATAGTGTGAAGCATCTAAGTTTGGTTCAGGATGTGTACTGATGCTGGATGACAGATAGATTGCCTATGCTTTAAGACAATTGAGATCACATGAACAGAATCACCCCACTCATGAATTGGAGCTTGCAGCAGTGGTAATTACATTAAAAATCTGGCGTCATTATTTACAGGGTTCTTGTTTTGTGGTATTTAGTAACCCTAAGAGTTGAAATACTTATTCGATCAGAAAGAATTAAACATGAGACAGAGGAGATGAGTGGAATATCTGAAAGAGTATGATTTTGATTTGAAGTACCATCTTGGGAAAGAAAATATTATGACTGATGCCTTAAGTAGAGATGTATTACATGCAGCCTTCTTGATGGGTAAAGAATAAGAAATATTGGGAAAATTTTGTGATATGAATATTGGGGGTTGTTATAAATGCCCCAGATCAAATGATAGTTGGAATGTTAAAAATCTCCAATGAATTTCTGGAGTCTGTAATGGCCGCGCAGAAAGACGATGAAGAGTTACTGAAGTTGATCAACAGTCAGGCCCAAGGTAAAAATGAGGAGATAACTCGAGGTGAGGATGGCGTATGGAGATTCAGGAATCGAGTTGTGGTGCCTGCACATGGAGGCTTCAGGCAAGCGGTGTTAACAGAAGCACACAAGAGCTCTCTGAGTATACATCCAGGAGTGACAAAAATGTATCATGACTTAAAGAAGGAATTCTGGTGGCCAAACATGAAGAAGGCAATAATCGAGTATGTAAAATCCTGTATAATATGCCAGAAGTGCAAGGTTGAGCACCAACGACCTCCAGGTTTGCTTCAACCTCCAGAAATTCCGATCTGGAAGTGGGAAAGTATCACCATGGACTTCGTGTCTGGACTACCTCGTACTCAAACCGGATACAACGCGATTTGGGTAATTGTTGATCGACTAACTAAATATGCGCATTTTCTGGCAATAAATATGAAGTGGTCGTTAGATCGATTAGCTAAGTTGTACATTACTGAGGTCGTACGAATGCATGATGTGCCTTCAAGCATTATCTCCGATCGGGATCCCCGATTTACTTCAAGGTTTTGGAGAAGTTTGCAACAACAATTGGGTACTGAGCTTAAATTGAGTTCAGCTTACCATCCCCAAACTGATGGCCAATCAGAACGAACTATACAAACTCTTGAGGATATGTTAAGGGCATGTGTACTGGAACAGGGCGGATCATGGGAGAAATACTTGCCTTGGTGGAATTTGTATAAAATAACAGTTACCATAGCAGTATTGGGATGGCCCCTTACGAAGCTCTTTATGGTCGGAAATGTCGTACCCCATTATGTTGGAATGAGAACGGCGATGCCCTTCATCTGGGGCCTGAGATGATTCAAGAGATGAATGAACAAATCACTTTAATCCGAGAGAAGATAAAGATTGCTCAAGATCGGCAAAAGAGCTATTATGACAATCGGCATAGACCCCTTGAATTCCAAGTGGGTGATTGGGTGTTCCTAAGAATTTCACCAACCAAGGGTGTAGGTCGAATCTTGAAAATTCAAAAGCTTAATCCGAAGTATATTGGACTATACCAAATACTAGAGCGGATTGGTGAAGTCTGTAACACCCTCGGTTAGATAAGACAAATCCTTCTGTAGGTTCATCCCATTTAACTGAGAGTGTTAACAGTTCTTAGAAAAAGTGAATTTTTTTTAAATAAATACGTGGCAGATCAGCGGAAGTAATATTGTATATATCACATAGTCATTCATAAACTGTAAATAATTGTACTCTTAACAGAATGGGGCACGCAGGCACCCTTAAATATTATACAGTCATCCGGTGTCTAATTATAAATATTCTATCCTTAATGATTGTTCTCAATGGGTTCAGCGTATTGCTGATCTTCACACTCGGGTTCTTGAGTTTCTAATTCCTCTGAAAAATGTTCAACAGTAAGGGTGAGTATAACCCAAGACCCTGAAGGTTACCCGGTGCGGACATAATCCAGTTAACAGATAATATCACATAATCATACAATTAACATGTTCAAAATTATAACAATCAAATATGTTGTCATGGAATGCATGAGTTGAATTTATTATGATTTATCTTTGGTTAAGTCTCATGATGCATGTGGGCCCAATAAATCATTTCTTCTTCTCATTCTTTGGAATATCTCCATTCCATTTTCTAGAGCGATCAGGGTCCGCCCAAGCTCCCATAGGGTACGAATGAACTCATTGGTTCTCATTATTGATTTATATATTTTTGGAGCTTGGATCCCTACGATCATAGTTACACTCCGTCATTTAGTCAAAGTACACTAGAATTGCATCGTCTCACCCGGCTATCAGGCGCGACTCTGATGCCATTGGGTTGCCGTTCCAGTTGTACTCCCAAGATCTTCATGGAGATCGAACGTGAATGTCCTCCAGCGTACCAGGTGTATGCTCTAGATAATTTTTCTCCTTCAAAAATATTTTCATGATGCAAAGTGCATTATTTAAGTTTTATCATTACTTTGATCCCTAGGTATCTATGTGATTCCAGCCTCGTAATATTCATGTTGTTAGGTCCACCATTTTTTAAGACGTTGTAAATTATTTTTATTATTTTATTTATTATTATTCAAGAAAATATATCAGTTATATCTTGGCTAAAATAATGTTTCGTTTAAAGAATAAGTAGTTTGTTCCTTATTTCATTATTCATAACTTAAACAATAATATTAGTTACAAGAATAATAATAATAATAATAATAATAATAATAATAATAATAATAATAATAATAATAAGGCATCGTCTGTTATAAAAAAAATGAAATAAAAGGAAAAATAAATAGAGAGAATAAGGCGGCAGGGCCGTCTATTATAATATAGATAAGCGGAAATAAAAAGAAAGATAAATACAAAGAATAAGGTGGCAGAGCCAGCCAATATATTCAATAAAATAAATGACATAAATTAAATAAAAATAAAATGTTAATAATAAGGCGGCAGAGCCGTCCATTATAATATAGATAAGCGGAAATAAAAAGAAAGATAAATGCAGAGAATAAGGCGGCAGAGCCGTCCATTAAGCTTAATAGTAAATAATAATAATAATAATAATAATAATAATAATAACAATAAATATAATAATAATAATAATAATAATAATAATAATAATAATAATAATAATAATAATAATAATCATATTCATAATCATAATTATAATCTTAATCATAATAATAGTAACAATGATATAAATGGTGATCATCCATCCTTATTTCCTTGTTTATCTTATCTTTCAAAACTTCCTTACTGGAATCCACATAGGCACCCATGGTTCTTAATATTTTCACAATCCAATACAGATCATATCATTTCACAATTTAACACCGATCATATTATTCAATCATCATGATTAATAATAATTAATACAGACAATTAATCATATACATAAAATATATATAACAAATATATAACAATTAAGGCATTTAATTTACAACAAAACCGAATCTGTCCTGGAAAGGTGAGGACCCAAGGTACCTTAACCCTTTCCTTTCACTCAGATTTCCCCAGAATACCCGAGAATATACCCCCCTTACCTCAGATGTCGTACTAGATGAGAGGGAGAGAATCCAACTTTCAAACCGTAGCTCCAATCGATGATTTGTCTCCGTAATTAGACTTTACGTGATTTTGGTGAAGAACAGAGGTGGTTTAGTGTCAATAGAGGAGAGAGAGGGAGAGAGAGAGAGAGAAGGGCTGCATGAAGTGGGAGAGAAAGAGTGGTGCAGCTTTTGAAGAGGGGTGATGCCATATTTATAGAAAAATCTGGCCACCGGGTCTAAATTTAATTGGTACCGGTTTTGAATAGTTAATTTTAAAAGAAAACAAAAAGTTACTTATAGTTGCGGTTAAAATCTGAAAAAGTTTCCAACATGAAAGTTGTAGATCGGCTCTTTCTCTTCGAAACGATATATGGTATGCAAAAATCTGACACCCGGAGCAAAAGTTACGCCAAAAACAGAGAAAAATGGGAGTTGGTGTAATAGTTCTTTTTTGAAAGATAATTCTGCCGCGCAAAATCTGTTGGGAATTAGCCTTTCATTTCTTCACGAAAGTTGTAGGATTTTTCGATACGAAACCATGAAAAAAAGAACGAAGTCATTTCGACATCGTATGAGAGAGATATTCGCGTTTTTCTATAGGAGTTACTATTCCTGCGAAAATCACTATTTCTCTAAAAATTTTCGCTTTTCGGGGATGATCGAGCAAGAACTAGCTTTCAGGTTCTTCACGAGAATTGTAGAGGGATTTAATACGAGAACAGAAAAATTACAACGAACTGATTCTGAGCTCGTATGATTTTTCTAAGAATTTAACAAGATTAAATAACGTTTTTTTCAAGTTTGGTAATGATAGATCACGAAATAGAGTTTGAGGCTAGAAATAGAGTTTGTCAGGTTTTTCATAACAACGAAACCGAGATTAAAATTTCTTAATTTCGACCTCATATGAAAAAGTTATGCCCAAAACAGGAAAGATATTTTAGTTGAATTCAGAGGTTCCTATTTAACTAGATAAGTTTTTCCAAGAAACGAGGTTGATGAGGTCTGAATTAAAGTTTTGGCTCTTCAGGAAAAGTGTTTGATTTGTCAAAACAGTTCATTAGGGACTGTCTATACTGAAATCGGAAATCCCCAAAGTGTAGAAATAGACAATTGTGGATCTCTTTTCGGTATAAATCGAATTTCTAGGAATTGACTTGATGAATGATGGTACAAGTCTAATTAGTTTACTAAATTAGTGTTAGATATAGGATTAGATCATCAATTCTTGACTATATGTAGAGTCCCTTATTTACTTATTATCACTTACAAAACTTCCATACTTCAAAAATTACAAGAGTAAAACTGTTTCTAAAAACAGGGATGTTACATTCTCCTCCCCTTTTAGGAATTTCGTCCCGAAATTCAAAGTTAAAACAATTGAGGGTACAATTCTCTCATTTTCTCCTCAATTTCCCAAGTAGCATCCCCATCATCTGTCTGACTCCAAACTACCTTGACCAAAGGGATTTCCTTGCCTCTTAACTGTTTGAGACGTCGATCAACAATCTTCACTGGCGACACTTCATAAGTGAGATTTTCCTTTAGAATAAACTGATCTGGTCTCAGGACATGATCAGGGCTTGGCACATATTTGCGGAGCTGGGAGACATGAAAGACATTGTGAAGGTTTGTTAGCTCGGGTGGCAGAGCAATACGGTAGGCATGAGTTCCTATCTTTTGCAGAATCTGATAGGGTCCTACGTATCTGGGGCTTAACTTCTTGGCCTTCAAAGCTCTTCCTACTCCAGTGGTAGGGGTAACTTTAAGAAAAACATGATCTCCCTCCTCAAACTCCAATGGCTTCCGACGTTTGTCGTAGTAACTCTTTTGTCTATCTTGCGAAGCCTTCATTGCCATTTGAATCCTCTGAACTTGTCCTGTTGTCTTTTGAACAATCTCTGGTCCAATTATTGTTTTCTCACCAGTTTCATACCAACATAAAGGTGTACGGCATTTTCTTCCATACAAAGCCTCATAAGGGGCCATTCCGATGCTAGCATGATAGCTGTTGTTGTAAGTGAACTCAATAAGTGGGAGATATTCTTGCCAACTTCCCCCATGTTCTAAGACACAAAGACGTAACAAATCTTCAAGAGTTTTGATCGTCCTTTCTGATTGTCCGTCTGTCTGTGGGTGATATGCGGAACTTAACTTCAGACGAGTTCCCAGAGCTTGTTGCAGGCTCTTCCAAAATTGTGATGTGAAACGAGGATCTCGGTCAGACACAATTGCAGTGGGTGTTCCATGTAATCGTACGATTTCCTTGATATAGATCTGAGTGAGTTTCTCTAGGGAATACTTCATATTGACAGGAATGAAGTGAGCGGTCTTTGTTAATCGATCCACGATTACCCAAATGGCATCATATCCAGCTGATGTTCTGGGAAATCCAGTCACGAAGTCCATAGCAATCTCATCCCATTTCCATTCTGGAATATCCAAAGGACGAAGGGTCCCACTTGGTCGTTGTTGTTCCGCCTTTACCTTCTGACACATCAGGCAAGCTGTTACGTACTCAGCGATATCCCTTTTCATTCCTTGCCACCAGAATAATTTCTTCAAGTCCTGGTACATCTTGGTTGATCCTGGGTGGATGCTGTATTTACTTTTGTGTGCTTCATCCAGGATGGATCTTTTAAGATCTGTGTTGACTGGAATACAGAGTCTCTGTTGATACCTAATCACCCCATGTTCATCTTTGCTAAACTCTGAGACTCCTTCTTTTGTCTTTTCTGCTAGATCTTGTAATTCCTGATCATTGGTTTGAGCTTCTTTGATTTGTTCCAAGAAATCATTGGAAATCCTTAGCATTCCAACCATAAGGCTTCCTCTTTTTGGTGTTACTGCTAGGTTCAAATCGCGAAACTGTTCAATCAGTTCTAACTCCTTTATCATCATATATGATAGACGTAGGGCCTTTCTACTGAGTGCATCAGCCACAACATTAGCTTTTCCTGGATGATATCGGAGTTCAAAATCATAATCTTTGATAAATTCCATCCATCTACGTTGTCGCATATTTAACTCCTTCTGGTCGAATAGATACTTCAAGCTTTTGTGATCACTGAAGACTTCAAAGTATGTACCATATAAGTAGTGTCTCCAGATTTTCAAGGCAAACACAACTGCAGCTAATTCCAAGTCATGTGTGGGATAATTAACTTCATGCGTTCTTAGCTGTCTTGAAGCATAAGCAACAACCTTTCTTTCTTGCATTAGGACACATCCTAGTCCTTGTCTTGACGCATCACAATACACTTCATATGGCTTGGCAGGATCTGGCAAAATTAAGACAGGTGCACTAGTGAGTCGTTGGCGTAACTCCGTAAAACTGCTTTCGCATCTGTCAGTCCATTCGAATGGTTGATCTTTACGAGTCAGCTTAGTTAAAGGTGCTGCAATTCGAGAGAAATTCTCGATGAATCGACGATAATATCCAGCCAGTCCAAGGAAACTGTGGATTTCCGTCACATTCTTGGGTTGTTCCCAATTTAGTACAGCTTCTACCTTTGTAGGATCCACAGCAATTCCTTCCTTAGAGATGACATGTCCTAAGAATTTCACTTCTGTCAACCAGAATTCACATTTTGAAAACTTAGCGTACAATTGCCTTGCACGCAAAGTGTTTAGAACAATTCGAAGATGCTCCTTGTGTTCCTCATGACTCTTGGAGTAGACGAGAATATCGTCAATGAATACAACCACGAATTTGTCCAAGTACTCATGGAAGATTCGATTCATGTATCCCATAAATACTGCAGGTGCATTTGTAACTCCAAAGGGCATAACAAGATACTCATAGTGCCCATATCGTGTTCTGAATGCCGTTTTGGGTACATCGTCTTTCTTTACCCTGATTTGATGATAGCCTGATCGCAGATCAATCTTTGAGAAGATAGTGGCTCCTCGTAATTGGTCCATTAAATCATCAATCCGTGGAAGAGGGTATCGGTTCTTGATCGTAGCTTTATTCAACTGACGATAGTCAACACATAACCGCATATTGCCATCCTTCTTTGTGACTAGAAGAACTGGTGCTCCCCAAGGTGAGACACTGGGTCTAATCATTCCTTTTTCTAAAAGTTCTTCTAACTGCTCTTTGAGCTCACTGAGTTCCTTGGGTGACATTCGGTAAGGAGCAATAGAGATCGGTCCCACGCCCGGTATAATATCAATACTGAACTCAATTTCTCGTTCTGGAGGTAGCTCACGTATATCATCAGGAAAAACTTCTGGGAATTCTTGAACAACAGGAATTTGATCAATTTGAGGAGTGGCCTTACTTTCAGTTTCAGTAAGGATCATGTATAGTTGGACTTCCTTTGCTGGAATTACCTTTTCTGAGTCAACAGGACAAGAATCAATGTCTTGATCACAGTGTGATGTAGTAGACCCGAGAGAAATGGATCTATTATGACAGTCAATTAGAATATGGTTGGCAGCAAGCCAATTCATTCCTAGAACAATATCTAGATCAATCAAAGGCAAACATATCAGATCTACTTGATAAGCTTTCCCTTCGATGTTGAGTGGGCATTTCGAACATATATAAGAAGGGCAAATGGGCTTATTGGCGGCGGTTGTGACAATCATTTGATAGGGCAGAGAGGTTGTAGGAAGCTTTAAATGTTTTACACAATTCTCAGATATGAAAGAATGAGTGGCTCCTGAATCATATAATACATTCAATAGAGTGCTTCCTATAAAACATGTACCTTGCACAAGGTCGTTCCCTTGTGATATTTCCGCACCATTCATAGTAAAAACTCTGGCATTTCCTCCCTGTCTTCCTGTCGAGCCATTCCCAGGCCTTCTAGGATTATTGTTCTGATTGGAATTATTGCCGCGGTGAACATTCTGCATCCTTGGGGCATTGTTTGTAGAGGTGTTTATAGCAAATCCTCCACTTCCTTGACCCGTAGGTCGTACTGCCTGCTTTTGAGTCACTTGTTGTTGGTTGTTATTATTTCTGTACCAACAGTCAGCATCACGATGTCCAATCCGTCCACAAATTGTGCAGTTTCTACTGCTTTGGGTCTCCTGACCTCTAGGAGGAATTCAGTTGGCTGAGTTGAAAGGTCGGAAATATGGCTGATCTGTTCGAAAATCCCTCCTTTGTTGTCGATCTGGCATACGTCGTTCTGGCCCATGATTAGACGTTCCAGGTCGTCGAAGATTAGAGGTGTTCTCAAATATGCGGCATCTGTCAACCAAAGTAGTGAATTGTGTAATTTGTTGGCAACATATGGTTTGACGAATCTCTTGCCGTAATCCAGCTTCAAACTTCGCGCACCTTGACGCTTCTCCCATGTGGGTGTAGTAGGGACAACATTTTGCCAATTCGTCAAATTTAGCAGCGTACTCCCCAACAGTCATATTACCTTGTTTCAGATTGAAGAATTCCTGCTCCTTCTGTCTCCTTATGTCTTCAGGGAAATATTTGGCAAGGAACTCTGTCCTGAATCGTCCCCAAGTAATGATATGCCCATCAGTAGCTAGTCTGATTCTAGCATGAGTCCACCAGTGTTCTGCTTCTCCAACCAGCATGAAGACAGCAAAGGTTACACAATCCTCATCAGAACATCGCATAGCGGCAAAAATCTTTTCAAGGTGTTCAATCCATAGTTGTGCTCCTTCTGGATTGAAGCCTCCTTTGAACTGCGTAGGATTATTCCTTTGAAAATCAGCTAATCCCTGTCTGGCAGAAGCATGAGGTAACTCTTGTCGTTCTATTACCTCCACAATTCTGGTAAGAAGATTCTCCATCACATGATTGTTATTTTGGCGTGCCATGAGGAATTTGCTGAAAGAATATCAACAAATAGATTCAGGGTATGCGTTATGTGGAGCATTCCACATAGGATATTTAGTCTTAGGAGTGTTATAGACTGTTCGATATTTCTATCAGAGTACGTGGAAACCTAATGGTCCACTCCACAAGCTTAATGAATCGACTATGCTCTGATACCACCAATGTAACACCCTCGGTTAGATAAGACAAATCCTTCTGTAGGTTCATCCCATTTAACTGAGAGTGTTAACAGTTCTTAGAAAAAGTGAATTTTTTTTTAAAATAAATACGTGGCAGATCAGCGGAAGTAATATTGTATATATCACATAGTCATTCATAAACTGTAAATAATTGTACTCTTAACAGAATGGGGCACGCAGGCACCCTTAAATATTATACAGTCATCCGGTGTCTAATTATAAATATTCTATCCTTAATGATTGTTCTCAATGGGTTCAGCGTATTGCTGATCTTCACACTCGGGTTCTTGAGTTTCTAATTCCTCTGAAAAATGTTCAACAGTAAGGGTGAGTATAACCCAAGACCCTGAAGGTTACCCGGTGCGGACATAATCCAGTTAACAGATAATATCACATAATCATACAATTAACATGTTCAAAATTATAACAATCAAATATGTTGTCATGGAATGCATGAGTTGAATTTATTATGATTTATCTTTGGTTAAGTCTCATGATGCATGTGGGCCCAATAAATCATTTCTTCTTCTCATTCTTTGGAATATCTCCATTCCATTTTCTAGAGCGATCAGGGTCCGCCCAAGCTCCCATAGGGTACGAATGAACTCATTGGTTCTCATTATTGATTTATATATTTTTGGAGCTTGGATCCCTACGATCATAGTTACACTCCGTCATTTAGTCAAAGTACACTAGAATTGCATCGTCTCACCCGGCTATCAGGCGCGACTCTGATGCCATTGGGTTGCCGTTCCAGTTGTACTCCCAAGATCTTCATGGAGATCGAACGTGAATGTCCTCCAGCGTACCAGGTGTATGCTCTAGATAATTTTTCTCCTTCAAAAATATTTTCATGATGCAAAGTGCATTATTTAAGTTTTATCATTACTTTGATCCCTAGGTATCTATGTGATTCCAGCCTCGTAATATTCATGTTGTTAGGTCCACCATTTTTTAAGACGTTGTAAATTATTTTTATTATTTTATTTATTATTATTCAAGAAAATATATCAGTTATATCTTGGCTAAAATAATGTTTCGTTTAAAGAATAAGTAGTTTGTTCCTTATTTCATTATTCATAACTTAAACAATAATATTAGTTACAAGAATAATAATAATAATAATAATAATAATAAGGCATCGTCTGTTATAAAAAAAATGAAATAAAAGGAAAAATAAATAGAGAGAATAAGGCGGCAGGGCCGTCTATTATAATATAGATAAGCGGAAATAAAAAGAAAGATAAATGCAAAGAATAAGGTGGCAGAGCCAGCCAATATATTCAATAAAATAAATGACATAAATTAAATAAAAATAAAATGTTAAGAATAAAGCGGCAGAGCCGTCCATTATAATATAGATAGGCGGAAATAAAAGGAAAGATAAATGCAGAGAATAAGGCGGCAGAGCCAGCCAATATATTCAATAAAATAAATGACATAAATTAAATAAAAATAAAATGTTAAGAATAAGGCGGCAGAGCCGTCCATTATAATATAGATATGCGGAAATAAAAGGAAAGATAAATGCAAAGAATAAGGCGGCAAAGCCAGCCAATATATTCAATAAAATAAATGACATAAATTAAATAAAAATAAAATGTTAATAATAAGGCGGCAGAGCCGTCCATTATAATATAGATAAGCGGAAATAAAAAGAAAGATAAATGCAGAGAATAAGGCGGCAGAGCCGTCCATTAAGCTTAATAGTAAATAATAATAATAATAATAATAATAATAATAATAATAATAATAATAATAAATATAATAATAATAATAATAATAATAATAATAATAATAATAATAATAATAATCATATTCATAATCATAATTATAATCTTAATCATAATAATAGTAACAATGATATAAATGGTGATCATCCATCCTTATTTCCTTGTTTATCTTATCTTTCAAAACTTCCTTACTGGAATCCACATAGGCACCCATGGTTCTTAATATTTTCACAATCCAATACAGATCATATCATTTCACAATTTAACACCGATCATATTATTCAATCATCATGATTAATAATAATTAACACAGACAATTAATCATATACATAAAATATATATAACAAATATATAACAATTAAGGCATTTAATTTACAACAAAACCGAATCTGTCCTGGAAAGGTGAGGACCCAAGGTACCTTAACCCTTTCCTTTCACTCAGATTTCCCCAGAATACCCGAGAATATACCCCCCTTACCTCAGATGTCGTACTAGATGAGAGGGAGAGAATCCAACTTTCAAACCGTAGCTCCAATCGATGATTTGTCTCCGTAGTTAGACTTTACGTGATTTTGGTGAAGAACAGAGGTGGTTTAGTGTCAATAGAGGAGAGAGAGGGAGAGAGAGAGAGAGAAGGGCTGCATGAAGTGGGAGAGAAAGAGTGGTGCAGCTTTTGAAGAGGGGTGATGCCATATTTATAGAAAAATCTGGCCACCGGGTCTAAATTTAATTGGTACCGGTTTTGAATAGTTAATTTTAAAAGAAAACAAAAAGTTACTTATAGTTGCGGTTAAAATCTGAAAAAGTTTCCAACATGAAAGTTGTAGATCGGCTCTTTCTCTTCGAAACGATATATGGTATGCAAAAATCTGACACCCGGAGCAAAAGTTACGCCAAAAACAGAGAAAAATGGGAGTTGGTGTAATAGTTCTTTTTTGAAAGATAATTCTGCCGCGCAAAATCTGTTGGGAATTAGCCTTTCATTTCTTCACGAAAGTTGTAGGATTTTTCGATACGAAACCATGAAAAAAAGAACGAAGTCATTTCGACATCGTATGAGAGAGATATTCGCGTTTTTCTATAGGAGTTACTATTCCTGCGAAAATCACTATTTCTCTAAAAATTTTCGCTTTTCGGGGATGATCGAGCAAGAACTAGCTTTCAGGTTCTTCACGAGAATTGTAGAGGGATTTAATACGAGAACAGAAAAATTACAACGAACTGATTCTGAGCTCGTATGATTTTTCTAAGAATTTAACAAGATTAAATAACGTTTTTTTTCAAGTTTGGTAATGATAGATCACGAAATAGAGTTTGAGGCTAGAAATAGAGTTTGTCAGGTTTTTCATAACAACGAAACCGAGATTAAAATTTCTTAATTTCGACCTCATATGAAAAAGTTATGCCCAAAACAGGAAAGATATTTTAGTTGAATTCAGAGGTTCCTCTTTAACTAGATAAGTTTTTCCAAGAAACGAGGTTGATGAGGTCTGAATTAAAGTTTTGGCTCTTCAGGAAAAGTGTTTGATTTGTCAAAACAGTTCATTAGGGACTGTCTATACTGAAATCGGAAATCCCCAAAGTGTAGAAATAGACAATTGTGGATCTCTTTTCGGTATAAATCGAATTTCTAGGAATTGACTTGATGAATGATGGTACAAGTCTAATTAGTTTACTAAATTAGTGTTAGATATAGGATTAGATCATCAATTCTTGACTATATGTAGAGTCCCTTATTTACTTATTATCACTTACAAAACTTCCATACTTCAAAAATTACAAGAGTAAAACTGTTTCTAAAAACAGGGATGTTACATTCCCCTCCCCTTTTAGGAATTTCGTCCCGAAATTCAAAGTTAAAACAATTGAGGGTACAATTCTCTCATTTTCTCCTCAATTTCCCAAGTAGCATCCCCATCATCTGTCTGACTCCAAACTACCTTGACCAAAGGGATTTCCTTGCCTCTTAACTGTTTGAGACGTCGATCAACAATCTTCACTGGCGACACTTCATAAGTGAGATTTTCCTTTAGAATAAACTGATCTGGTCTCAGGACATGATCAGGGCTTGGCACATATTTGCGGAGCTGGGAGACATGAAAGACATTGTGAAGGTTTGTTAGCTCGGGTGGCAGAGCAATACGGTAGGCATGAGTTCCTATCTTTTGCAGAATCTGATAGGGTCCTACGTATCTGGGGCTTAACTTCTTGGCCTTCAAAGCTCTTCCTACTCCAGTGGTAGGGGTAACTTTAAGAAAAACATGATCTCCCTCCTCAAACTCCAATGGCTTCCGACGTTTGTCGTAGTAACTCTTTTGTCTATCTTGCGAAGCCTTCATTGCCATTTGAATCCTCTGAACTTGTCCTGTTGTCTTTTGAACAATCTCTGGTCCAATTATTGTTTTCTCACCAGTTTCATACCAACATAAAGGTGTACGGCATTTTCTTCCATACAAAGCCTCATAAGGGGCCATTCCGATGCTAGCATGATAGCTGTTGTTGTAAGTGAACTCAATAAGTGGGAGATATTCTTGCCAACTTCCCCCATGTTCTAAGACACAAAGACGTAACAAATCTTCAAGAGTTTTGATCGTCCTTTCTGATTGTCCGTCTGTCTGTGGGTGATATGCGGAACTTAACTTCAGACGAGTTCCCAGAGCTTGTTGCAGGCTCTTCCAAAATTGTGATGTGAAACGAGGATCTCGGTCAGACACAATTGCAGTGGGTGTTCCATGTAATCGTACGATTTCCTTGATATAGATCTGAGTGAGTTTCTCTAGGGAATACTTCATATTGATAGGAATGAAGTGAGCGGTCTTTGTTAATCGATCCACGATTACCCAAATGGCATCATATCCAGCTGATGTTCTGGGAAATCCAGTCACGAAGTCCATAGCAATCTCATCCCATTTCCATTCTGGAATATCCAAAGGACGAAGGGTCCCACTTGGTCGTTGTTGTTCCGCCTTTACCTTCTGACACATCAGGCAAGCTGTTACGTACTCAGCGATATCCCTTTTCATTCCTTGCCACCAGAATAATTTCTTCAAGTCCCGGTACATTTTGGTTGATCCTGGGTGGATGCTGTATTTACTTTTGTGTGCTTCATCCAGGATGGATCTTTTAAGATCTGTATTGACTGGAATACAGAGTCTCTGTTGATACCTGATCACCCCATGTTCATCTTTGCTAAACTCTGAGACTCCTTCTTTTGTCTTTTCTGCTAGATCTTGTAATTCCTGATCATTGGTTTGAGCTTCTTTGATTTGTTCCAAGAAATCATTGGAAATCCTTTGCATTCCAACCATAAGGCTTCCTCGTTTTGGTGTTACTGCTAGGTTCAAATCGCGAAACTGTTCAATCAGTTCTAACTCCTTTGTCATCATATATGATAGACGTAGGGCCTTTCTACTGAGTGCATCAGCCACAACATTAGCTTTTCCTGGATGATATCGGAGTTCAAAATCATAATCTTTGATAAATTCCATCCATCTACGTTGTCGCATATTTAACTCCTTCTGGTCGAATAGATACTTCAAGCTTTTGTGATCACTGAAGACTTCAAAGTATGTACCATATAAGTAGTGTCTCCAGATTTTCAAGGCAAACACAACTGCAGCTAATTCCAAGTCATGTGTGGGATAATTAACTTCATGCGTTCTTAGCTGTCTTGAAGCATAAGCAACAACCTTTCTTTCTTGCATTAGGACACATCCTAGTCCTTGTCTTGACGCATCACAATACACTTCATATGGCTTGGCAGGATCTGGCAAAATTAAGACAGGTGCACTAGTGAGTCGTTGGCGTAACTCCGTAAAACTGCTTTCGTATCTGTCAGTCCATTCGAATGGTTGATCTTTACGAGTCAGCTTAGTTAAAGGTGCTGCAATTCGAGAGAAATTCTCGATGAATCGACGATAATATCCAGCCAGTCCAAGGAAACTGCGGATTTCCGTCACATTCTTGGGTTGTTCCCAATTTAGTACAGCTTCTACCTTTGTAGGATCCACAGCAATTCCTTCCTTAGAGATGACATGTCCTAAGAATTTCACTTCTGTCAACCAGAATTCACATTTTGAAAACTTAGCGTACAATTGCCTTGCACGCAAAGTGTTTAGAACAATTCGAAGATGCTCCTTGTGTTCCTCATGACTCTTGGAGTAGACGAGAATATCGTCAATGAATACAACCACGAATTTGTCCAAGTACTCATGGAAGATTCGATTCATGTATCCCATAAATACTGCAGGTGCATTTGTAACTCCAAAGGGCATAACAAGATACTCATAGTGCCCATATCGTGTTCTGAATGTCGTTTTGGGTACATCGTCTTTCTTTACCCTGATTTGATGATAGCCTGATCGCAGATCAATCTTTGAGAAGATAGTGGCTCCTCGTAATTGGTCCATTAAATCATCAATCCGTGGAAGAGGGTATCGGTTCTTGATCGTAGCTTTATTCAACTGACGATAGTCAACACATAACCGCATATTGCCATCCTTCTTTGTGACTAGAAGAACTGGTGCTCCCCAAGGTGAGACACTGGGTCTAATCATTCCTTTTTCTAAAAGTTCTTCTAACTGCTCTTTGAGCTCACTGAGTTCCTTGGGTGACATTCGGTAAGGAGCAATAGAGATCGGTCCCACGCCCGGTATAATATCAATACTGAACTCAATTTCTCGTTCTGGAGGTAGCTCACGTATATCATCAGGAAAAACTTCTGGGAATTCTTGAACAACAGGAATTTGATCAATTTGAGGAGTGGCCTTACTTTCAGTTTCAGTAAGGATCATGTATAGTTGGACTTCCTTTGCTGGAATTACCTTTTCTGAGTCAACAGGACAAGAATCAATGTCTTGATCACAGTGTGATGTAGTAGACCCGAGAGAAATGGATCTATTATGACAGTCAATTAGAATATGGTTGGCAGCAAGCCAATTCATTCCTAGAACAATATCTAGATCAATCAAAGGCAAACATATCAGATCTACTTGATAAGCTTTCCCTTCGATGTTGAGTGGGCATTTCGAACATATATAAGAAGGGCAAATGGGCTTATTGGCGGCGGTTGTGACAATCATTTGATAGGGCAGAGAGGTTGTAGGAAGCTTTAAATGTTTTACACAATTCTCAGATATGAAAGAATGAGTGGCTCCTGAATCATATAATACATTCAATAGAGTGCTTCCTATAAAACATGTACCTTGCACAAGGTCGTTCCCTTGTGATATTTCCGCACCATTCATAGTAAAAACTCTGGCATTTCCTCCCTGTCTTCCTGTCGAGCCATTCCCAGGCCTTCTAGGATTATTGTTCTGATTGGAATTATTGCCGCGGTGAACATTCTGCATCCTTGGGGCATTGTTTGTAGAGGTGTTTATAGCAAATCCTCCACTTCCTTGACCCGTAGGTCGTACTGCCTGCTTTTGAGTCACTTGTTGTTGGTTGTTATTATTTCTGTACCAACAGTCAGCATCACAATGTCCAATCCGTCCACAAATTGTGCAGTTTCTACTGCTTTGGGTCTCCTGACCTCTAGGAGGAATTCGGTTGGCTGAGTTGAAAGGTCGGAAATATGGCCGATCTGTTCGAAAATCCCTCCTTTGTTGTCGATCTGGCATACGTCGTTCTGGCCCATGATTAGACGTTCCAGGTCGTCGAAGATTAGAGGTGTTCTCAAATATGCGGCATCTGTCAACCAAAGTAGTGAATTGTGTAATTTGTTGGCAACATATGGTTTGACGAATCTCTTGCCGTAATCCAGCTTCAAACTTCGCGCACCTTGACGCTTCTCCCATGTGGGTGTAGTAGGGACAACATTTTGCTAATTCGTCAAATTTAGCAGCGTACTCCCCAACAGTCATATTACCTTGTTTCAGATTGAAGAATTCCTGCTCCTTCTGTCTCCTTATGTCTTCAGGGAAATATTTGGCAAGGAACTCTGTCCTGAATCGTCCCCAAGTAATGATATGCCCATCAGTAGCTAGTCTGATTCTAGCATGAGTCCACCAGTGTTCTGCTTCTCCAACCAGCATGAAGACAGCAAAGGTTACACAATCCTAATAGACAGCAAAGGCATATTTTAAGCCTAATAGACAACCATCATCATTTTACATAATTACATGAGCATGCAAGGCCTAAAGTATAACTATATATATACATGTGCATTCGGGAATCTCCTCCCGACTATCTCAATCATCAATGAACATCATTCTATTTCAATCCTTCTAATACACATTAATTCATCTCTTATGTTCTACATATATATATATTCTTCATCCATCAATTCAAAGGATTGACTTAAACATATTCAAAATCTCTAAATCATATATATCATCATATACAATCTATTCATTTCATATTTTCGATACACAATAGCTCACAAAAGATGCCGGCCAAGGCACTTCCTCTACCACTATATACCTTCACCAAATCCTTGATTTTGAAATCCAAACTCATCCCATGGCAACCTGCATCACAATGCTAAAAAGGAGACCACATGGGAGAGTGAGTTATATATTCAAAATGACGAATAATATATATATATATATATATATATTGTGATCATGTGTATATGCATACAAACGTCATGTGTGCTTTGCTAACTACTCATCAAATTATCATTCATTAATCATCTTATCAATACAATAGGCATATCAGCCTCATGAGTCGTAATTCATATCATAAATAAGCACAATATACACACAATCACAAATACCATCATTTTGCCACTTATCAACAAGGGCATTCATAATCATTGTCATCATTGATTCGTTTTATCTTTAATTCAATACCTCCTCATAAGGGGTTTTCTCTTCACTCGTGGTCATCCTATTTCGAATATACAATGGATCCGACTCCATATCAATGGGTGATCACAACCACCATACCATTCATTTCTCAAATATTTCTAATAATAATATCATCACTCAGGGATTCACCCTTCGTGACACCCCGCAAGGTGATTCATTTCGATAAATATCATAATATCATCATCACTCAGGGCTACACCCTTCGTGGCACCCCGCAAGGTGTTTCATTTCACAATAAATAACATAATACTATCATCACTTAGGGATACACCCTTCGTGGCACCTCGCAAGGTGATATGTTTATTTCAATAATAATTCATGCAATAGCATCTTCACTCAGGGATACACCCTTTCGTGGCACCCCGCAACGTGTTTCTCTTCACAATAATTTTCCCAATACCATCATCACTCGGGGATACACTGTAACATCCCTGATATTTTAATGAAAATTATGAAATGGGAAATGTTAGTGAATGCTTAGAAATTCTATTTAGTATTTATTTTGTTTGAGCCGGTGTCGAGGTCGGTATCTGAAACGCGAGCAGGCGGAGTTAAAGAGCGGAAGTGTGAGAGAAGAGCGGGCAGGGCTAGGCGGTTTGGTCCTACCGTTGTGGGGAGAGCGCCTCACACGGGGTCACAGCCCGGATTAACCTCATAATGATGGAGACAACGGATATAAGTAATCAAGAGGTGAGCACGGATAAAGTATCCGATCTCTCAGGTTGTAGCTCGGATTTCCGAGGTATGAACATTAAGTAAGGACGGCGGGGCCGATATTTATATCGGACCTATACTCTTGCGAATTATTAGAGGATTATGACTACTTGGACGTTGAAGGGATAAACACGTGTAATTGAATTGATAACCATGCAATAGTTTAAAATAATGAAATTGATTGAATTTAGTAAGAATACAAATAAAATAAAGGAAAAGACGATCTTGCCACGAGCCACATATATATAAGAAGATTCTCTTCCTTCCCTCTGGATTATTCACAAGTTACTTTTGCTATCAGTTTGTTCCTTCTCTTCCGTTTTTCTCTTCTCTCTTAACGCTGATCTGCATGCACTGGAGTGAGACTCCATTTGTGTCTGAACTTCAATTTAACCTCATTCCTGTGATCGGGACTTCAAGGTGAGTCTACTGATCCAACCCAATTGTGATTCCCTTATTTCTTTTATTCTTTAGCTGTTAAGGGCCATGCATGGCTATATTCGTGGCTGTTCTCCACTCCTCTAGTGAGTGCGAGTCCAGATGTTGTCCATGAACTAGGGGCGTGGAGGTGATGAGCTATACTTCATGATTCGTAGGTAGTAGGCTAAACAGCGGAAGACTGAGTGAAGGAGTTGACACTGCGAAACCAGTGCTCGGAGGAAAGAATCGACACAAAGAACAGATCATCGAAGCGTGGAATCAGAGTAAGGGGGTGTTCGGGTTATAATTAATTAGAATAGGACTCGCTTCCAATTTAGGTCCTTGGGTTGCGTAAACGGGTTAAGGAAAATGTTACTAAACGTGGTGTGTGTTTATACTTGTGCATGTGTGATAGTGTACATTGATGAGTTGAGAATTGGGTGTGTGGTTGAGTTATCATGCATGATCTTGAAATATTTAATATTGACGTAATCAGTGTTATGCGACTCCGGGTTAGCAAGCAGGCTACCCGAGGGATGAGAAAATTGATATCTAATGTGAAATGATCAGTGTTATGTGACTCCGGGTTAGCAAGCAGGCTACCCGAGGGATGAGAAAATTGATATCTAATGTGAAATGATAAGTGTTATGTGACTCCGGGTTAGCAAGCAGGCTACCCGAGGGATGAGAAAATTGATATCATTATGAAAGGTAAATTGTTGAATGATTATGTGGTATGGGATGGCCGATGGTATATGATAGCCCCTCATTTCCGGCTCCCGTGGTTTTCGTGCCCAGTTGAGCTACCCAGTGGTCAAGTAGGACCCAGTGGTCGAGGTGGAGAGTCAAGCAGGACTCAGTGAACCAAGCAGGGTTCACGGGGTGTCAAGTAGGACCCCCAGCTGAAGGCCAATCCTTTAGTATCCGGATACTAGGAGTCAGATTGCATGAGAGTCAGTTGTGATCATGATGTATGTAATGTGATGTATGTAATGAATGTGATGCATGTAATGAATGCGATGAATGTGAGGAAATAGATGGAATTGTGTGTTTGGTTTAATACAGTTACTGTATGAAATACTCTATGTCCCGGTATGTTTATTTAGAAGTAATGATTGATGTGTACGTATAGATATGCATGTGTATTTGTTAAGATCCGTTCTAAATTAATTATTATGCCAAACACTCACCCTTGCATATTTTTTTAGTAACCAGAGGCAGGGAGGGGGAAGGAGCCGTGGAGCTGGGCCAAGGGGGAGAACGGTGCCAAGGTCCGGACGAATTTGAGTGACTCTTTATAGAGTCTTATTTGTGTGTAAAAACTTCTTATTATAGTTACTAGTTGTGTGTAATACAGACCGGATCGAATGAAAAATATATATTTCAAAAATATTACTGTTATGTGCATATGTTTTTATGGTAACTTCTTGGGTTCACTGGACCATTTGTTAGAGCGAAGTGTTGGGAGTCCGGTTGTATGTTTTGTATAATCCGATGTGCGAAAGGTGTTCGTTCACGAACAGCACCTCGTCTAAGTGAGAGTCCGGAATCTCGCTTAGACGAGTAGGGGCCTCGCGCAAGTGAGACGCCCTGATTTCCTTTCTCTCATCCGTTGTGTTCATATTAAATTGTTTTTCTCTAAATATCGATAAATTTTCAAGGAAAAGGAAAAATTTATTGTAAAATGTAATCGTTTGAATAAAAATAAATGTAAAAATAATTTAGGACGTTACATACACCCCTCGTGGCACCCCGCAAGGTGATTTATTCAATAACAATATGATCAACATCGTCTTCACTCTGGGATTCACCCATCGTGGCACCCCGCAAGGTGATATATTCAACAGTAATTACCATAACATCGTCTTCACTCTGGGATCTACCCATCGTGGCACCCCGCAAGGTGATATATTCCATATTATTCAATAACAATAGGACCATGTCCTCTTCACTCAGGGATTTACCCTTCGTGGCACCCCGCAAGGTGTTTCATTCAATAATAATGCATATCAATGTCATGCTATGCCATAAACGCAACAATACAATTATGCATGTGCCCAACAATCTCACAATGATTTCTCACCCTCTCAATTAGGGTTATAATTTAATCTGACATTTTCAATCATCATGTAATTATTTACAAGCCCCTCAAGGCATACCATTAATATAATTGGAATTCAATGGCCATTAACCTTATTCACAACAATCCACACATAGATGTCAAAAGGCATAACAATTAATCATAATATTAATCCACACTTGGAATTATCCAAGACATATTCATCATCCACATATATGGCCATCATAATCACATTCTTGACCTTGCATCTCAACTCAATACATTTTTATATTTCACATCATATAGTGGATCAATATCCATATTCAACCACAATGGTTTTTATTACAAAATCATCAATAATACGATCATCCTTTACGCAAGGAAATGATCTGAAACGTTATTCGTTTTTGCCCATTATCATTGTCATCTTCAATTTATCGGTTATTAACATACACCTTGCCATTCAATCATTCCCATGAAGGGTTTGTAATCACTCAAGGTACCATCTCATAACTCATCATTAAACTCTTAACATTGCTCTCACATACTTCACTCTTAGTGGTTAAGATTCATGTTTTACATTATACAAAATATGGATATAAACAAGTATCCTGATATCTTAGTCGTTACCCATCACCACCATATTGTATCATAGGCATATTTCTCTCCATACATTCCCTCAAGCATCTTACATTGTAAGGAAAGGAGGCCCAAAACCATTAAAATTGAGAAAAGAAGAGAAAATTCCACCAGGGGGTCACTCGCTCAAGCGAGATACCCATTCGCTTGAGCGAGGCACGTCCATCTCGCTTGGGCGCCTCTGCCCGCTCGGGCGTAATCACGCCAGCGTCCCTTCCACGCTAGCTCGCTCGGGTGAAACACCCTTGCACACGGTTACTCGCTCGAGCAAGAATCGCCCAGTGACAAATTCCACCAACCCTCGCTTGAGCGAGGCACTAACTCGCCTAAGCGAGGTTTGGCCAGAGGCCATCCTTCCATTACATGCATGTCTCGCCTGAGCGAGACTCACCAGGGCCAGCCACTCGCTTGAGCGAGTATCGCCCAGCATCAGACCTTCACACTCGCTCAAGCGTCTCACACTTGCTTGAGCGAAAAACGATCAGTGTCCAAATCCCCTATCGCTCGCTCAAGCGCGGCCACGCCCGCTTGAGCGAAATTTGTCCAGTGTCTCACCTGATCACACATCACACGTCTTGCTTGGGCGGGTAGCTCATTCGCTTGGGCGAAATCGGGCCAGAGGCCCTGCAACCAACACAAAGGATTCTCGCTTGAGCGAGAATCCCTCTCGCTTGAGCGAGAATCCCTCTCGCTTGAGCGAGAATACCAGAGCTTGAGCGAGAATACCAGAGCTTGGTCAGAAATCGAAAATCCTCACAACTCATCTTATGAAAACTCATTCTAAATCAAATTATTCACATCCAACTCTTCCTAGACACCACTTAAGGCATATAAATCTTGCTCTAAGTATTCTTACTCAGAATTCTTATCCCAATTTATTAATCACACATTAAAATCATATTGATCATCCTCATATATATATATATATATATATATATATATATATATAGCCATCCAACCATCTCATTATTATACATACCATCCTTGGGAATCATTAAACTTCCAATCATATTTTCTCAATAATTGCGTTAAAACTTTAAACTTATCCTCATCACACATATAGGCATACATTTCAATAACAATCATCACCCATTCTCATATATCATCTTTAAAATCAACCAATTGCCATTCTCATTAATTCAATACATATATACATGGCAAGGCAAGCATGAGTATCCAACATATACTATAATCACTATCAATCTACTCATGCAATTTGAATATATAACTCCTCTCCTACCTCGAGGGAAGAGCCGAAACGGTTCCAACGCTCCGAATGCACGCTCCGAAGGCTCCGCCACATAATTCCGGAACGAACTCTACATACCACACACATATGCATACATATAATCAATGACCATCATAATTCTAAACATTTGCTAGCTTGTCATAAAGCCCAAAGTCAAGTCTTAGACTTGCTAAACATCAATTTATGCATTTGCGTTAGGCTTCGGGAATTCCTTTCCCAAAGCCAAGATCCTCTAGGTTTCAAAAGAGTTAAATAACTCTAACAACCACAAGACCACATCCTTTATCCACAATGTATCCATTATCAATGGTCATCTACCATAATTGTTATTACCATTAATATCACTCAACATTTCTTATCATTTATCTATTCTCAAGATTTATTTCTCAAATCATCATATCTACTCATATACAATTATCATCAACCTCATTAATCAATCTTAATGATTCTAAAAATCTTTTTCCCCCATATACTCCATTCTAAAACATCCTTATTCATCAAAGTCTTGCACTTGGCTAAAATCCCTAAATCATCAATACTTAGGGTTTTCTCTAAAATCACCCAACAATTATCATCAATACTCATTTATCATCTTCAATGGTCATCTTCATCAATAATATCATTCTCTAACATCATTAAACATACATCTTATTCATATTTTACACCTTCCCCCAATTTGTTAAAGTTAGGGTTTTCATTAGAATCCATCACCATCATGAATGCTTATTATTTTCTCATCACCTTTCAACATTAATCTTAGGGTTGTATTTAAGTCACCCCACCTTAGGGTTTCCTATATTAATGGCTTCATTCAACACCCCAATAATTTTTCTAACCTAAGATTTATTCCACTCACCACCATTCATCAAAACAACATCTAACCTCTCATCTTAACACTTCAATAACCCAAAACCATCAATAAAAACCATGAGTGGTCAAAAACCATACCTCTCCTCCACGCTTAAGCTCCAAAACGAAAATAAGAGGGAGAGGAGAGGAGATGTGCCATGCTTTGCCTCCTTGTCCAATGTAAGCTTCATAAATCCAAAAGATCCTCTTGATTTTAGGTGGAAATGGTCATTTTTAACAAGAGAAGGGATGGAGAAGGAGAAGGAAATGAAATGTTGAGAGGAAGAGAAGAGAAGCTGCCGAGAAAAAATGAGAGGAGAAGGAAGGAGTTTTATTTTTAACTTAGTTTCCCTTCATTAGAATTTTATTGTTTTATAACAAACAGGCTCTCAGTTCGGGCTCAACACATTATCTAAAAATTATTCCGAATATAGATTCGGATTCCCAATAATATTCTTAATAGCCCTGACCAATGGCATCTCAATCGGAGATACTTGGTCCGACACCCATTTTCTAATCGGGTATAATTTTAACTCCTTAAATCTCAATAAATTATAAATTTCCATAGTAAATCCCAATTTAATCATTTCAATATTTTTGGGACACTCATTAACTCATTCACAATTATTTAATATTTATTTATCACATTTAATCATTTTTTATAAAATTTGGGATGTTACAATAATACTATAGTTGACAGAAAATAGTATTAATAAGTTTTTTTTATAAAGAATTATATTGGTTAACATGAAAATAAATAAATGGTTGTTAGAAATTATATTCAATAATACTTTTAAATTTTTATAAAATAAATGAAATAAATACTATTTATGAAAATAAAATGAAAAGATATAAAAACCAATGATTAAATGAATAAAATAATTTTGCAAAATATATTTTTTAAAAACATTTTCCCTCTACATGAAATCAATTTATGTAATTAATCATTATTTTAATATTTTTTGACATCAATATTTTTAATTATTATTTGTTAAAAATAGTACGGATAATACATATAAAAGATTGTAAAAAAAAGAATTTGAAAGGTCAAAAATATTAAAAATCATGAAACATTTAAATCCAAGAAGTGAAAAGTTAATACAAGTAAATAATATATTAAATTTTTAAAAAATAAATTCAATACTCATGTAACGTTTTTTTTACCCTAATATGGGTATTTTCTTTAATAACCGCCTTCTAAAATCGTCAATGGTAAGACAAACTATAACTCTTTTAATTATGAATCATTACATTACTATTGAACCAAATGATTTTTTATTTTTACTTACCCCTATATATTTATATAAACTCTCTTGTTCTTTATTGTCCACTTATTCAAACACTTTAATACAATTATAAATGATTTCCTCCACTTTATTTGAAATATATTTTTTACTAGTTAAATATCTCATTACATTCATATATAAAAATCACATTAATCATAGTATTTAACTAATTGTTTTTATAAAATATATTTCGAATATTTAAATGATTCTTTTATATAAACCAGCGGAAATTTATATATAATTCATGTTACGAGACTAACATAAAACAAATTCATAGTGAAATATAAGTTGCGGTTAGATCAATACCTATTCTTAAAATTGTCACACAAACTTCTACCCTTAAACTTTATAATTAAAAAATTATTATATTTAAATACGTGGAGAAACAAGCTAATATAATCTATGATTTATAGTTATATTTAAGTGTTGAAATGAATAGATAAAAAAGAAGATAATATAGATTAAAAAAAAGGTACATATAAGGGCTAATGGTAGTGTAATAAGTCATGCTATACATGAATCTATCCATGTCAAATTATATGATGCAAACCCTTTGGATTCCTAAGTAGATCTGTGTTGTTTTGGATAAGGTATGCAAAGATTTCATTTTGGGTGATGAGAAGAACTAAAGGGACATTCACACAATTAATTGGGACAAAATTTGTTGTAGTGTGTCAGGGTGGTTGAGTTCTCCAATAGGTTTTTTTTTTATTTGTTGTTGAATGATACTTTTAACATTAAATTGGTTTAAAAGTTGTGTAGTGAAAAAATGCTTTACATGTTAAAAAGTTGTAAGAATTATGTATGGTTGTGGTGATGACTTGGTTGTTAATGTGGAAAGGAACCTTATAGGTTCTACCATATGGAGAGGTGCATGTGTTACTTGACATAAAATTAAACAAAGTATTATGTGGAAACTTATGTGTGATAAAATGGTGAACTTCTAAAGTGTGTTTCAGATTCATAACGTTGGTCCTTTTGTGAATTGTTCTCTTTAAAATGATTAAAAACTTGTGTCTCGTGTCTTATCCCTTTATTGTCAACGGGATAAGAGATGGTTCTTACATGGTCTTCCTACTAATATATGCAACCACATTCTAACCTTATTTCCTCCTAATGAGCAAATAGGTAAAGATAGAATCGTCTGAAATCAATCACCTAGTGACATATTGTCTTTCTCTATTGATTATAAATTTATAGCAAATCAAATTACTATGTCCTTAAAGCACATATTGGTCTAGCATGGGGGGGGAGGGGGTTGTTCAAGAATTAAATTCCTTTTGTAAGGCATTATGCCTTCTAGATACATATTGGCCTATTTTCAACGGATTTGGTTGCAAACTAAAGACTTGCGATTTAAGATTCAAGCTTTTATGACTAGTACCCTACAAGCGCAAGAGCTAGATACCAAGATGGACCTCAAAGTAAGGAATCTCAACTTCTTGTCCGATTGCCCCCAATGAAAGGTTGGATCGAATTGAATATAGATGGACTTGTGAACCATTTAGCATTGACTATTGTGGTAGTGTCATCAAGGATTGATATGGATATTTCATTTTTGTTTTTTTCTTAAAACCTTTGAGAATGTTGTACTATGCTTGTTGGATTGTGGGCTAGTCTCCATGGTATTAAGTTGACTTGCGTTAGAGGCTTCAGGAAAGTTATCGTTGATTTAGATTCACTAGTAGTTGTGTAGTTCATACCTAGAGTCATAAGATCATTAGGGAGATAAAAGGTATAGAGGTTAGATGGAATAATTATTTCATAGAGGCTAATAAAGTTGTCAACGCCTTTGCTAAGTTCAGTTTATCAATTGAAAAGGATAGAATTTTTATTGTGTGTTTGATCTCTTATTATATCTTGTTGCTAGCTGATGTAATGTCAGGTATCACAACAAATTCCTCTCATTATTTATCATAAGGCTCACTCTGGGATTTTTTAGCTGTAGATTAATGCTCTCAAGGAAGTTATTAGTCTTAGAGGAACCACCTTGTAATCATTTCTTTTGGGCCTTAGCCTTTTTTAGTAAAAAAAAAATGTAGGTTTCGTTGTCATTGCATCTTCAAGATCTGGCGCATAAAAAATGATGTGATCAAATGACCTAAAAAGATAAATGTTTTTTTTTCATATATCGTGGTCAAAAGCCAAAAGTTCGTTATGTAAAATCTACGTGACCTCAAAATTTTTTATCTTTGAAGGAAAAAAATGGATGAAATGGAAAAGGGAAGCAGAGTGAGACTTTTATTTAATAAAAATGATAAAAAACTTTAATTTCTAATATATATATATATATATATATATATTAAAATTGATGATAAAAAGTAAATATATATTATATCATTTTTTTATAAAATTATTTTATTTATATTTACATTTTTTATCCATCCAAATAACCTATTTTTCCTATTTTTATTCATTTGACTAACCATTTCATTAATCCATTTTGTTATGGATTGAACTTGTGTCCATAAGGTTGTCTATAATGTCACAAGTTCAAACACCAATATAAGAATCTTGTTGACGAGTGATTTATAAATACCTCTCTAAACATCTGCTGAGTCTTAAGGCATATTCAAACTCAAGTGAGCCCCCATGACCAAACCTATCAAACTTTGTTTGCCAATAAAATCCCATCCAAATTAAGTCTTAAATAAAATTTTGACTTGAAAGTGATCTCAATTTATGAAATAAACACCATTACATTAATGTGTATTCATGTAATTAGAGGTGGGCATAAATCGTTAAACCACTTCCACACATTTTAGCCAAACCAAAAACACAAATTATGGATAAAGCAAAATTAAGTTACGAGTGAAAATTACAAAAAAGTTATCAATAAGTTACAAAATTAAATAATAAACCCATTGGCAACCGACTACAATCAAGTAATTATTGTATAAAGGAACTCATTCTTGATGGCCTAAAATACGTTCTTAAGGGTCTCAAACTCGATAATAGTCATTCTCAAGCTTTTATCCTTCTTTTCTTCTAGCAATAGTTGAAACTTTTGTCTATTTCCTTTTCTTATTTTTCACCCTCCGTATTTCAGTTGAGTAAATAGAATTATGAAAATAGAAAAACCTAAAAGTTAATATTAAATATTTACATAATTCGAGACAATTAAAACTACGATTATAAAATTTATTTTTGGGTTGGAAAACCAAACACACCAAAAAAGCATAAACAGTGTCTTGAAATGAATGGATTAACAATGATTAGAGAAAGAACCGCGTACAGAATGAGCAATCTGTTTGGAAATCTACAGCCACGAACAACTCATTCACACGTCAAGGTACAGCAAAAAAAACCAAGATTACAGTTAACAGTAACACGTAACTTAATAACACTACACAACATCATGTTGACAAAAAAAAAAACACACATAATCATTACAAATATACAACTTACCACACAACAACATGCTCTCTGTCTAAAGCAAAAGCTTCTGTCTCTCCCCATTCTCCGCATCATTTCGTGGGCAGCGATAGATACAAAATTACTAAAACAAAAATAAATAAATAAATGCATACAATAAAGTATTTATTTATTTTAGTAAAGGAAGGGAATTAATTATCGTATTTACCAAAAAAAACATAACAAAGAATAAAAGGAAGAGAATGCAACGCTGGATTGAGTCAAAGGCGAAGAAAGAGTGAAGGAAATCTATGAAGCTAGATGGGTGGTGGAGGAACACTCGTGGAAGGGATTCGACGCTTGTTTCAACGACGCGCTTCTACTTCTTCTCAACATCAACACAATGCCAATAATAGTCTCAGAGATTTGCGCGCCCAATTAGCCTCCATTCCCAACCACGATAATACTCTTGACCCTGATTTTGATTTCTCTCTTTTGAAACCCATCAAAGTCCCTTCACAAACCCTCTCGCGACCTTCTTCCATGGATCCTCCCAAAAAGGTTCCTTTTTTGTTTTTTTTTTCCATCGCCCCATTTTCTGGATATCTAGTTTTTTTAACGCGATCTGCATTCACTTGTCTTTTGTTTTGTTGTTTTCCGTATTGGGTACTGCTCAAGTTTCGTTTGATTGTTTTTGTTTC
Organism: Clitoria ternatea; assembly: GCA_037962975.1. Classification (NCBI taxonomy): domain Eukaryota; kingdom Viridiplantae; phylum Streptophyta; class Magnoliopsida; order Fabales; family Fabaceae; genus Clitoria; species Clitoria ternatea. The sequence continues at coordinate 305,507,711 of CM075669.1, forward strand.
TCGGTTACCTGGTCTTAAGGAGAAGATGGATAATATCTCATGGTCTTGACTTTTGATCTAGTGTGTATTTGGTTCAACTTGTTTTTCGAGGAATGATCGTTTGTTTTTACCAGCTTTGTGAGAAAGTTTTTGAAAAAAAAAAGTGATTTATCTTAAAAGAAAGGGGGGAAAAACAGCTTTACCAAGCACATGCTAATTCCTCTCCCAGACACTTTTCTTAATTTGATGGTGCGAGTTCTGCTACCTGATTGGCGTATTGTGAGACTAAGTAACAGATTATCTTATTGCATTTTCGGTCGATGTGGAATTTGATGCATCGTCTCCTCTCCTTGTGTAGAAATTAAGGCTGGTCAGAAGCTATAGTCTTCAAACAAATTATGTTTCCTAATGTTGTTTTTTTGTTATGAAACAGGGTGCACCAGAAGCAGAGTTTTTTACTGAGTATGGAGAGGCAAATCGATACCAGATCCTAGAAGTTGTTGGAAAAGGAAGTTATGGTGTTGTGGGATCTGCTGTTGACGGTCACACCGGTGAAAGGGTTGCAATCAAGAAAATTAATGATGTTTTTGAACATGTATCCGATGCCACTCGGATCCTTAGAGAAATTAAACTGTTGCGGTTGCTACGGCATCCAGACATTGTGGAAATTAAGCATATCATGGTTCCTCCTTCACGGCGAGAGTTCCAGGATATCTATGTCGTGTTTGAGTTGATGGAATCTGACCTTCATCAAGTAATCAGGGCAAATGATGATCTTACTCCTGAGCACCACCAGTTTTTCTTGTACCAACTTCTTCGGGGCCTGAAATATATACATACAGGTATGGTATCCTTATAAGTAGGTCGTTGACCTTTTCAGACAGTGATATTAAACTAGTATGCCAATTTTCTTGCAGCAAACGTGTTTCATCGTGATTTGAAGCCTAAAAATATTCTTGCGAATGCTGATTGCAAATTAAAGATTTGTGATTTTGGCCTTGCTCGAGTTTCATTTAATGATGCTCCATCAGCTATATTCTGGACTGTGAGTACTCCATTGTGTAACCATGTTGAACTGTTACATTTATACCATTTTCAGTAGGAAATCACAAATTGCAGTCTAGGTTTCTCCCTAAAGCTCTTGCTGACTGACTCATTTTACCTACTTTAACTAAGGATTATGTTGCAACTCGGTGGTACCGTGCCCCTGAACTATGTGGTTCTTTTTTCTCAAAAGTAAGCATCTTTGGTAATTATCAACATCTTTTCTCGTGTTGTGTATGATATAAGATGTTCAACACACTTCATGTATTGAAAGATGTATGTAACTCTAAACATTTGTCCTTTTGCAGTATACCCCTGCAATTGATATTTGGAGCATTGGATGCATATTTGCAGAAATGCTAATTGGGAAGCCATTGTTTCCTGGGAAAAATGTTGTGCACCAATTGGATCTCATGACTGATTTGCTTGGTACTCCTCCTCCTGAGTCCATTGCAAGGGTTAGTATATCAAAATCTAGCTGGCAGGTTTTCTGAAATCATAAGTCAAGCTTGTGACATTGTGTAATGAGACTATGAGAGGAATTCTAAATGTGAAATGTCTAGTATTCCTTTTTTAAAAATTCTTACTGTGTTATGTTATCAAGATACACCTTATGATTTATGGTACTAAACACCATTCAGGCTTAATTTTGCTTCCTTTCCCATGTCCTCTGGTGTATAAATTCTTAATCTTAATTTTACAGATTCGAAATGAGAAAGCTAGAAGGTATCTTAGTAACATGCGAAAAAAGCAACCAGTTCCATTCTCCCAAAAATTTCCAAATGGAGATCCATTGGCCCTTCGTTTACTAGAGCGATTACTTGCATTTGATCCTAAAGACCGTCCAACAGCTGAAGAGGTTGATCTTTTATCACCTACATATAATTGTCAGAGAGGAAATACCATTGATAATCACTAAGGAGGATATTTCTTAATTCCTTTTGGTCAAGAAGATGTTTTCATAATTTCTATTTTGCTTGTGATATTATCAGGCATTAGCTGATCCATACTTCAACGGTTTGGCGAATGTGGAACGCGAACCATCCACTCAACCCATTTCAAAACTTGAGTTTGAGTTTGAGAGAAGGAAATTGACCAAAGATGATGTTAGAGAGTTGATTTATCGAGAGGTCTGATCATAGATTTATGTCTCTCCTGCTTCAATTTATTGTTTTCTTTGTGCGTGTGGTAATTATTTAAATATTTGAACAGATTTTGGAGTATCATCCCCAGATGCTCCAGGAATATCTTCGTGGTGGAGATCAGACTAGCTTCATGTATCCAAGGTAGATGTGCTAGTATGCTTGACATTTTTTTTGAAGGCTGCCTTGATGCATAATCAAAGCAGATGTCACTTGACCATCTGTCTGCTCTGTTACAAGGGACAAGGCACAGTCTTCTATTATTGAAATAAGATATTAAGCCAGTTTTAACTGTATAAATTTTACAATTCTGCATGCATTTATTATTGTTGCACTGAGTTTTTTTTTTCCTAATATCTGCACAGAACTCCGTTAGCAAAACATGAGCATGCTTATTTTACCTGCCATACTTTCAAAATCTTAATTCCTTGTGAATTTGTTTATGCTCATCCTTGGAGTGGTTAGTTTTTTTACTCAAATGAAACCACTGGTGCTTAATTTTCTATGTTTTGCATATCATCTAAAAACTCTTACATGGAATGTGCAATTTTGAATTTTGTATACATGTCTTGGGTATTAGTTGATAATTGTGTGTTATCTTGTTTTGTAGTGGGGTTGATCGGTTCAAGCGACAGTTTGCACATCTTGAGGAGCATTATGGTAAAGGTGAACTGAGCACTCCTCTGCAGAGACAGCATGCCTCCTTGCCTAGGTAAGTGTAGTTGAACATTTTTGTTCTCTAATTGTTTGAGAGGAGATTTTTGGAGAGGAGAGGAGAGTCAATTTTTTCATTTTGAATTATATATGGTTTATGAGGATAAATATATGATTAATGCATTGAATGTGTGTTTGGCAAAACATTTCAACTAACTGAAAGCTTATTTCACCAGCTGAAATGTCACTTTAAGCGAAATAGTGGTGTTTGGATAAGTATTATCTTTAACTAGCTGGTGGGTAGCATTCTCTTGAACGTTATTTGAACTAGCATTTCAACTTTTCATCTATTAGTTGAAAATTGTTTCTTTGATAATTTTACGCTCTATATTTTTTTAAACCTAAAATCCTCTTTTGTTCTTAGCACAACAATTTATACTTTTAATGTTTGTATAAAATTTTATTTATAACGATTTTTTCTTTTAAGAGATAAATGTTTACTTAGTTAAATTTTAGCAGTAGGTGTTTAATTTTTTAACAAGTATTCCACAAAATATATAAAATAAATAAATGTATTATAATCTATTAAAATTTATTTATTACAATATAAATTAAAAATTTTCTATCATAATTTTTAAGATAAAAGATTTAAGATAAACCAAAACATGAAAATAGAAATTCATAATTATGTGAAAATATTATCAAATTACAACTTAAGCTTATGTAAATAATCATATGTCCTTATACATTTATCAGTTAGTTCAATAGATAATTTTATCAACACTTTCAATTCATCCAACTAGTTTTTCAACTTCCACTTTTTATCATTCAGCTTCTAGCTAGCTTTTTATCTTTTAACTAACTTATTCATTAATTTTACTAAACATACAGAGAGTTTATGCTAATATACCATTTCCTATATTTTATTTTTAAAAACTATTAATTTAAAACATGTTTATTTATAGTACAAAAAACTGCACTCAAACAAAGAGAGGAGAGGGTTTCATGAAAACCTTTCTCTTCCGTTTCTTATGCTCTCATTCTTACTTCCAAACACACCCCAAGCAGTTTCTACTTCTAGCCTTATCATTAGTATTTTCCCAAACTTGGTGAACCCGTTTCTAGCCTTGGCCTTGTTCTTTAAGAGATTTAGTTTGTTTTATATTTTGTTATTTGTTATTATTCTCGTATAGATCCAGATTATTAGTATGTTCACATTTTTAATTGATATCATTTGTTCACAGAAGAGGCTGGCACTTGGCAGACAAGCCTGTGAACCTTCTGGTATTGTGAGTAATATGCATTTGACGTTTGCAATTTCACTTCTGCAGAGAACGAGTTTGTGCTTGCAAGGATGAAAATGAACAAAACAAGGATGATGAAAAGCCGAGTGGATCGAATCTGTCAAGTCCTCCAGGGTCTGATATGGCAGGTGCTCAAAATGGAACCTCCAAACCAAACTACAGTGCACGTAGCTTGTTGAAGAGTGCCAGTATTAGTGCTTCCAAGTGTATAGAGGTTAAAAAAAGTAAAGATCCAGAGGTAGTTAACTTTATCTTTCCATTGTTTTCTTAAAGAGAAAATGCAGATCAATTTTGTTTTGGTCTTTCTGTTCTGGCTTATTTGATGTCATCTAACCATGCACAAACACGTGTTTAAAATTTACTTCTTGTGCATGCATTAGCAGGAGTCAATTACAGAGGCCAATGATGAGGCACTGGATGGATTGACAGAAGAGGTTACTCTTCCCACTGCTTAGTTGTAGACTGATTATAATTTTGCTGTTGCTTCCTTTCATGCTCTCAGTCGTTTCCACAAAGAGAAAGAACTTGTGGTTTGTAGCACTGCATAGAAATGCTCCCCATTGTTAGTGCTAGAAGCTTATTAGGACTTCTACCATTTTGTGTTATTGTTGTAAGTTTTGTAATTATCTATTTGTGAAGGGGGAAATCAATGTATACTATTCATATTTTATGGGACGATATGGATGAAAGGTCCCAGATATACCCACTTGTTTCCCAATTGATAACTATTGAGATAAGTATAATTAGTCATCGTAATTGATAGTTTGATGCTATCATGTCTTTAATTTTTTAAACTTTTGTTATTATTCTTTCATTACCTCAATACGTATTTTTTTTTTGTTTGGTGAATCAATACGTATTTTTTTGGTATTACACTAAGAATTGGTCGGGGATGGGAATCACAGTCCAAGGTCCATGTGCATGCTGAAAGGTTTGTGTAGTTTCTTACTATTTGTCTTAAAATATAAACAATAAAAAAAATCTCACCCTTTAAAAAGAATAGTTAGCTTTATTTAATATCATTGATTTTATCTTAAAATTATATATATTTTATTTTAATACCTTTTATTGGAACTTGTTAATAAAGTTTAGTCTTTCTTCATTGAAAATTAAAGAATATGTTAAATAAAAACGTTTTAAAAATGGTTTTGCACTTAATTAACTATAGATAGTTAGATTTGTTTATATTCTTAGATAAAATTATTTTTTATATATATTCTAAGACGGATGTAGTATTTACCTTTTTGCTATTTTTTTAAAAGAAGCAAACACATAAATTTGATTTAACTAAAAATAAAAATACAAGATGTACTTTTAAGGTAATAGCTAAAAAGAAAAGTGTTGTATAACCACTGCAACCTGTATCACATAAGCGGAAATTTAACAAAATCTAACCAGCCCGATTAATTGCCCATATAGGAAGGATGGAGTACTAATTCTGCATCGCCAATACTGAACCTGAATATTACATTCAACGGGTATTTCGGTCTTCACTTCCAAATGCACATATAACTGTCCTATATCATATCCACACCAAGAACAGAATTACACAGGCACCTACATAATAGAATTATACATGCTTCCCATTACAGAGTCACCTGTTCTCTACATGTGTCCTTGCCACACATGATATCCATTGCTATAAACCAAAACCTGCATCTAACCAAATAAACCACGAGACACACTTGGATTATATGCACTAAAAATCTTATTATCCACTGGATATGCAGAATGACATAGCAATATGCCAAAATCATATCCTCCCTCCACTGCAGTGCACAACATTACCCTCCAAAAACCAGTAAAATTGCATATGATTCACTGCAGAATCCATATCAGTGAATATTCACAGGAGTACCACACAAAAACCAGCACCCACCTACACCAGTGAAGCAATCTCTTGTGCTATATCTGCCCTGCAAACAGCATATTGGCTCTTGAATCCAACTTGACACAGAATAAGCAGAGATAGAATCATTTGAACAAAGGTGCAAGTTTGTCAAATACAAACCCTAAACACAGGTTGACAAACTCCCCCTAGATACAGGCATATATCAGTACAAGTTAATCTGTTCAGTTGAGATTATGTTGACTAGTGAGTACAAGAACATCTCTTGTTTTTGTTGAGGCCAATACGCATATCCAACATTAATCAGCAACATCTTAGCAGTTAGCATATGCTCTTAAAGGGTAAATAATTTTCCCTTTCCCCCTTGAACCTGAAAAACACTTCACTTTATATTTGTTGCATGAAACCAATAACTGTTAAAAATTATCTCAAGTGGCAGTCCTTTAATTATGTAGCTTTAGAAACAAGATTTGATGTTTGCAAATTGAATATTTTGTTGAGTATAAAAAAAGACTTATAAAAAACTATCTTTTATAATCTCTAAATTCCAAAAGACTAGTATAAAATTGTTAATTGGAAAACACTCTTCACCTACTCAAAAAAATCTAAAATATTTCTAACTAAACAAAATCTAAAATAAAATTTACATTTGGTTTTGGGATTGGGAATAGAAGATGAAGAGTGTTTTGCAAAAAATTGAAATCTATTACTTTTTGTACAAGTATATTTCTCAATTGTTTGTTTGATAATTAGAAAAGTATTGAAAAAATTGATGAGAAAGAAAAATGTGAGAAAATAGTTGTATTAGTAAGTTTGGTATGTGTGAAAAAAGGTAACAACAGATCTTATGCACATTAATTTATAAATATACCCCTATCATGATATGAAAAAGTGGTACAAATTGAAAATTACAATAGTTATTTCATATAGAGTGAAAAAAGTGAAAAAACTGGGACTCACAAGATTTATTTCCCATCAAAAGAGGACAAAATCATCCAAAAACATAGGGAAAAAATTACCATCAGATTCTCCACTTTCCTACCCACCAAACGAAGGGTAAATGAATGTAGGTGAAAAAATGAAATACAGTATATTTGAAGGGTTGCAATGAGTAAGTGACAGTCCATGATAGTTGGGAGTTGCTATTGCTCTCCGATTTCGTTATTGGGCACGGCACCACTACTTCGACAAGTTGCCAAATATCTTATGAAGAGCATTCCACTAGCTCGGTGAAAATTCAGTTGCTCTTTGGATTTATTCTTTGCATGTCATCATGTCATGCAACCTTATCACCTTCTCTGTGATGTAATTCAAATGGATGCAGGATTCCAACTTTCATCATATGATGATTCTTTTTTGTCAGTATTTTTCATTCACATGCAACAGGATTGACATAAATGCGCTTGTCACTTTTTCTCAGCTCTTCTTTGATCGCATATAAATAGGCCCAGAGAATGCAACTAACATTCAGTTTAATGTTTACCATATCTCCATTTTTACCAATAATCCCCACAGGAACAAACACCCTCATTGAAGTGGTGAAAGCGGTGTGAATCCCTTAAGATTATCAATCTTCCAACAATCTTGGATATGTACTTGATGGCATTATGACAGTCTTGACAAACCCGCAAGTTTTTCATGACACGTATTGGTCTGCCAGCAGGTATGGTCAGAATTCCAAACGCTACAGCTAATTTCTCACTGTGATACTTGAGCATATGTTCCTTTTCTTCCTCTTCCACATCATGCAAAACCAATTTTGTTGAAGAAACATACCCCTCACGCCTCATTTTCAGATCTAGCTCTTCTAAGAAAGCATATATTCTATCCTTTTCTGGATGGAAACAGTCCCCAACTGCGAAGGTATGAATCTTGTTTTGTACCTCAACCCAACTATACCCAGTTCTTTTGTGCACACCAACATCCTTCATTTTTGATCTCATCTTGCCAACATCAGCCCACCTGCCAGAAGCTGCATATAGATTTGAAAGAAGAATATACATTCCCGAGTTATGAGGTTCCATCTTAAAAACCATCTCAGCAGCTTTCTCACCCAATTCAGTATTGCCATGAATTCGGCTTGCACCTAGTAGAGCTCCCCATGATGCAGCAGCTGGCTCAAAAGGCATGTTTTGCATTAACTTCTCTGCTTCGTCCAGGCGACCAGCTCTTCCAAGAAGATCAATCATGCAAGTATAATGTTTTGAAGTTGGTGTTAAACCATAATCCCTATTCATTGTATAAAAGTATTTGGTTCCCCTGTCTATCAAGCCAGCATGACTACAAGCAGACAGAACACCCACCTGAAACACGGTTAGAAGCCTATAAGTGTAAGCGGAATGTTGTACTTTGTTGGGCTACTACTGTCTATCAAGCCAGTATGATGCAAAAATGGCTTGCGACTACTGATTTGTAAACAGAAGAGTATTGACACTTCCTTAATAATTCATATCTCAGGACTGGATGATTATTTTCAAATTTGTTTACAGGAGGAAGCCATGTACGAAACCATTAGCTCAATTGTATCTACTGAAATAAACTCCCAATGAACTTTCTACAAAAATGAAGATACCAAAGAGAGGAAGAAAACATGGAAACACTTATTAGTGCACGGACCACCTATCTGGCAACTTATTCTGTTTTTCTCAGTTTTTCATATACTAAATGAAGCATTTCTCTTCAACAAAATTAAAAGCACAATACACCATGTTAGTGACATGATTATGGAGTGTAGCTTAATGGAACCTCTAGCTTATTCATGAGATTGCCATACATATTTCGTAATATTCTATTCCAATTACTAAGGTCAAGAACATTCTTAATACCATAAAGTCTTAATACCATGTAATTAAAATTAAAGATACAACATGCTGACAATACTGGTTCACACTTCACACAACTGGATAAAATAATAGAAATTCATGCAAACAATGAGCTCTAAATAATATTTTAAATGCATATGAAATGTATAGAATGCATACCATAGTAATTTCATCTGGTTTGACACCTGCTTTCTTCATTGACTCAAATATCATCAAAGCTTGTCTGCCAAAACCATGCCTGGCATAACCTGCTATCATTGTGTTCCAAGAAACAATATCTTTGTCCTCTATACCTTCAAACACATTATTGGCTTCATCTGTGGTGCCACATTTCAAATACATCCCAAGAAGTGCATTTCCCACAAAACACCCAGTCTCAAATCCTGTCTTCACCACCTGCCCATGAACCTGTTTCCCTAACTCCAAAGCAGCAATATCAGCACATGTGCTCAAAGCACAACTAAAAGTCGACCTATTTGAACTTTCTCCATCCCGTTTCATCTCCACAAACATGTTTATAGCCTCTTCATAGTGACCATTCTGAGCATAACCAGCAATAATAGCTGCCCAAGATACAGAATCACGCTGAGGCATCATATCAAACAATTTCCTAGCTTGAGCTACACCTTCATTCTGACCATAGCCAGTAATCATGGTATTCCACGAACTTATATTCCAACAAGGCGTTGCCTCAAACAACTCCCTAGCCATGTCCATTTTCTTGTGTTGCACATAACCCGCAATCATTGCATTGTAAGAAATTTCATTTTTCACAGGCATTTCATCAAAAACATTTCTTGCTTCATCCAACATTCCGTTCTGCACATATCCAGACACCATTGCCGTCCATGTGAACACATCCCTAATAGGAGATTCATCAAACAACCTCTTGGCCTGAGACAAATCTCCATCCTGGGCATAACCTGAAATCATGGTATTCCATGAAATCACATCCCTTACAGGCATTCGGTCAAAAAGCTGCCTAGCATCAGCTAACATGTTTTTCTTGACATACCCACCCATCAAACAGTTCCAAGAAATCAATTCCCAGTCCAACTTGGACTCAAACAAGCAACGAGCCTCCTTGAGTCTCCCATTCTGAACATATGCAGCAAGCAGGCCATTCCAGGAGATGGAATTCTTATGAGACATCTTATCAAAAACCGCCCTTGCCTCATCAACAAACCCATTTTGGGCATACCCAGACAGCATGGCATTCCAGGAAACAACATCCTTTTCGGGCATTAGATCAAACAGCCTGCGGGCGTCACCGAGCCTGCGGTTCCTAACATAACCAGTAAGCATGACGTTCCAAGAAAACAGATCCCTTTCAGGCATTCTATCAAACAGGTCCCTTGCGAGGGCGAACTTGGAATTCTTTAGGTAGCCAGATATCATGGCGTTGTAGGAGACAGAGCTTCGACGGGGCATGGTGTTGAAAACACGGAGAGCGGAGTCACAGTGGCCATTGCGCATGTGGGTGGAAATGGCTTTGTTCCAATGCACAATGTCAGGGTCTTTGACGGATGGAGATGGAGAGTAGGTGCTTGTGTTTGGTCTCCTCCTTCTCCTTCTGCCTGTACATAGAAAACGCGAGTGTCTCAAAACACAGTTCCCGCGCATTATGTTTAACGTCTTCATCAACTACCATGCTACCCACACATGTTCCGTCTTCTCACCGCTGGTGAAAGGTAAGTAGATATGTATCTACCGTTGATTTAATAATGTAAAATGTTGTGTGGCTGAGATGAATCCTAGATGGTATTAATATAAAATGTAAGTTAAGGGTTGCCCCCAAAGTGACAACCTTTGTGTGAAAAGTAGTATTGCCAACACTTAAATAACTTGGGAGTGTAGCTACCAAGCTTAATGCAACATTTTTTAAAAGAATTGCGAGAAATAACCTCTTTAAAGAGGATTGTAACTAAACTTTTTTTTTTGGTACCTTTCAATGAAATTTGGGTACCCCTTGTACCTGGGTAATATATATTTCTTCTTTTGTTGATAATTAAAAATTATCAATTTGAATTTGTTAATCATTATATTTATCCAATTTAGGGGGAGGGTACAATTTATATGCATACATATAAGGTTTATTTTAGTCATTTCTCTAATGTTACCAATAATCCCCACAATTACATATACCCTCACTGAAGTGGTGAAAGCGATGAGAATCCCTTAAGATTATCAACCTTCCAACAATCTTGGATATGAGTTTGATTGCATCATGACAGTCTTCACACACTCGTAAGTTTTTCATGACACGTATTGGTCTACCAGCCGGTATAGTCAGAATTCCAAATGCCACGGCTAATTTCTCACTGTGCAATTTGAGCATATGCTCCTTCTCTTCCTCTTCCACATCATGCAAAACCAGTTTTGTTGAAGAAATATATCCCTCATGCTTCATTTTTAGAACTAACTCCTCTAAGAATGCATATATTCTACCCTTTTCTGGGTGAAAACAATCTCCAACCGTGAACGTATGAATCTTGTCATGCACCTCAATCCAACTATACCCTGGTATTTTCTGAACACCAACTTCCCTCATTTTTAATCTCATCTTACCAACATCGATCCATCGGCCTGAAGCTGCATATAAATTTGAAAGAAGGACGTACATTCCCAAGTTACGAGGTTCCGAATTAAAAACCATCTCAGCAGCTTTCTCACCCAATTCAACATTACCATAAATCCGACATGCACCTAGTAGAGCTCCCCATGTTGCAGTTTCTGGCTCAAAAGGCATGTTTCTAATTAAGTTTGTGGCTTCTTCTAGACCGCCAGCTCTACCAAGAAGATCAATCATGCAAGTATAATGTTTTGAATTTGGTGTTATACCATAATCCTTATGCATTGAATAAAAATATTCAGTTCCCTTGTTTGTCAAGCCAGTATGACTGCAAGCTGACAGAACACCTACCTGAAACATGAGAAAATTAAGCAGAATGAAGTTACTCCTTACTCGTATTAAAGAGTTAAACGGTATGCTACAGCATTTTAGATAGAACAGTATTATTATTTCTATTCTTCACTCCTAATTTATTTGCCTGTGATTCACCATGAAGAAAATACACATAGCAAGAAAGTAATAAGGTTTGTTATTCAGACTGGATTTAGAGAATCCCAAGTAGCAAGCAATCCCAGAGATTTCCTTCCTTAGAATAAAATTTGACCATATTAACCAAGAAAAATTAATCAGAAAATAAAGTTGTATGTAAAGATTAGAATACAATGAAGTGAAATAGGAACCACTGAAAACTGTAGCTCTTCCAACACAGCTACATAATAAGGAGTAGTTATTCATGCATAGGAAACTAATTATAAAATACATACCATGGTAATCTCATCAGGTTTAACACCTGTTGTGATCATTGATTCAAATAATGTTAAAGCCAGTCTGCCAAATCCATGCCTAGCATAACCAGCTAACATTGTGTTCCATGAGACGATATCTTTATGTTGTATTCCTTCAAACCCATTATAAGCTTCATCTATGCTGCCGCATTTACAATACATTCCAACAAGTGCATTCCCCACTAAACACCCATTCTCATACCCCGTCTTCACCACTTGCCCATGAACTTGTTTCCCTAACTCCAAAGCAGCAATATCAGCACATGTGCTCAAAGCACAACAGAGGGTAGATCTATTTAAACTTTCTCCATCTCTTTTCATTTTCACAAGCATGTTCATAGCTTCTTCATAATGCCTGTTCTGAGAATAACCAACAATAATAGCAGCCCAAGATACTGAATCATGCTGAGGCATCATATCGAAAAAATTCCTAGCTTGAGCTATATCACCGTTCTGACCAAATCCGCTTATCATGATATTCCATGAACATGTACTCCGACAAGGCATTGCTTCAAACAATTCTCTTGCCAAGTCCATTTTATTGCATCGCACATAACCTGTAATCATCGCATTGTACAACATTTCTCTTTTCTGTGGCAATTCATCAAAAACTCTTCTTGCTTCATCCAACATCCCATTCTGCACGTACACATGCAACATTGCAGTCCATGTGAAAGCATCCTTTACTGGAGACTCGTCAAACAATTTCCTAGCCTGCACCAAATCTCCATACTCGGCATAACCTGAAATCATGGTATTCCACGAAATCACATCCTTCACAGGCATTTGATCAAAAAGCTGCCTAGCATCATCTAACATGTTTCTCCTGACATACCCACCCATCAAACAATTCCATGAAGTCAGTTCCCAGTCAGATTTGGACTCAAACAAGTGACAAGCATCCTCAAGTCTCCCATTCTGAACATATGCTGCAAGCATCCCATTCCAGGCGATTGAATTCTTATGAGGCATGTTATTAAAAACAACCCTTGCCTCATCAATGTAACCATTCCGAACATATCCGGATAACATGGCATTCCAGGAAACAACATCCTTTTCAGGCATTGAATCAAACAAATGGCGGGCCTCACAGAGTCTACAGTTCCTGACAAATCCAGTAAGCATTAGGTTCCAGGAAAACAAGTCCCTTTGAGGCATTTTGTCAAACAGGTGTGCTGCGAGGGTGAACTTTTTGTTCCTGAGGTAGCCAGATATCATGGCATTGTAGGAAACAGTGTTCCGAAGAGGCATGGCGTCGAAGAGACGGAAAGCCAAGTCGCAACGGCCATTGCGCATGTGGGTGGATATGGCTTTGGTGCATTTCACAATGTATGGGTCTTTGGATTCGGGTTTTGAGGATGTTATTGTTAATGGCCGTGGTCGTTGAACTTGCAAGTTGCTACTACGAAACTGTCTCAAAATATACTTCCCGCGCATATTTTGTTGTTGTCAAATTAAGAGAATGTTCATGTTTTGTAACTAATAACTGAAACTAATTCTTTTACGCTTTTTTCTTCTTAATTTTTTTTGGTAAAATTTTTTCTTGTTAAATTTACCATCCTTAATTAAGAAATAAAAGTTGTAAAAATAATAATAAAATTTAATAGTTAATATTAATTTTTCTCATTCAAGAATATTTAAATCTAATTAAATCATTAGATATTAGAACCATCATTTATCAAATTCCGTTAATTTTTTTTAAGTAAACAGAGTTTTAAATGAATGAAAAGATACTCTTCATTGTATTTGTAAGTAGCATATTTTACAATGCTATTACATTAGTGTAGTTCTACTTTTTAAAATTGTTTGCTAATTTGATTTCTCATTTTTTGGGTACTATTTTTGTCACGTTAAGTATATAATTATCTGCTTACTTATTTAGTCTTTGATTAAGATGATCCACCGAATACCAAAGATTCTTAAACAATCACTTCAGTATGCTAACAAATTTCTGTAAGTTACGCAGAGTTACTAATCATTTATGATATGAATAAGTTACAAATCATTTAATTTATTATATACATGAGAAGATGCTTGTTTTTGCGATATGAATAAGTTACTAATAATTTAATTAATATGCATCCCTCTTATTTCATAATTCATATATATACCTAAAAACCTAAAGTTTTAATTCCTATGTATATTTTCAATCACTTCCAGTTTGACTTTATAAAATTGTCTAACATGATGAAGAACACGCAACATGTTAAAGAATTAAGGGAGGGTAACAACTTGGCAGTAACAAAAAATATAATAAAAAACTAAATTAAAATTAAAATGCATATAAAAAATTAGGTTAAATTACAGTTTTAATCTCATATCTTTTCATTAAATTTTAAGTTACACCTCTAACTTTTTTTTAGCTAGTTAGGTCTCATATTTTTAAATGTTTCAGTTAGACTCTTGGTTCATTTTTATTAGCTCCATTAACGAAGATTTAACGTGTCATTAATCTTACCGATGTATGTGTTAGATGTTGTTGACGTGATCACTCCACCTGTCAAATGTTCATTGACAATTCCATTTGTTATTTACCTTTCAGTAGGGATGGCAATATGGGTTAGGCCCGCGGTCTGGCCCGTTAAAACGGGCCGGGCCGGGCCAAGCTTCGAGGCCCGTTATCCTGAATAGGCCCGGCCCGTTTTGGCCCGTACAAAAGCGGACCCGTCACGGGCTAGCCCAACGGCCCTTTATTAAAATATATATTAATATATTATATGTATAATATTAATATTTAGTTGGTTGAAATTTTAACTATTTGTATTTATTGTTTTCATTTAATGAAATAAATTGAACTAATTATAAAAATTTTGCTTTAGAAAGGTGAAATCTAATTTTTCTTAAAAAATATTTAAAAATAGTTTAAATTTAAAATAAAAAATATTTTGTATAATTATATTAAAGAAAAGGGTTGGCCCGTTTTGGCCCGCGGGCCATAAAGAAAATGGGCCGGGCCAATGTTTTTGGCCCGGTTTCCTATTATGGCCCGGCCCGACCCGTATTTGGACGGGCCTATGCGGGCTTTGGCCCGGCCTGTAGGCCCATTTTGCCATCCCTACCTTTCAGTCAATAAACATTGACACTCAGATCAGAATAGTCACATCATGTCAGAAACATTTGACATATGTGATGATGTTACATAATTAAAAAATAAGGACATGATCATATGTGATGTTTGTCTACTATATCAAGACTCTGTTAATAAACTTAATTAGTGAAAATTGGATGGGGGTGCCCAACTAAAATATTTTAAAAAGATAAAAAAATTAACAATATAAAAAATGTTAAGATGTAACTCAAAATACATATAAAAAAGTAAGGATGTAACTTCAAAATTTTTAACAAATAAAATAAGAGGTTTACCTCAAAAATAAGACTGATCCGGTGTGAATACCGGTCCCATAAACAACCACGAATAACATAAAAACAACATAAAAATGTAAATATTGAGTATTTACAAGATACAGACAAAACCAGACTAGCCCTCAGGCATACCAGAATTAAAGGTCTTTACAGTACGGAATATATAATTACGAACGACACCGACCAAAAGAGGCAAGTGGGCAACTTGCACTTGCAAAAGGTGCAGACTCTGCCCCCCGACACAGGTCAAATCACCCACTTGTGTTTAAGGGTAAAGCTATATAAAGAGCTCATTCATTAATACATAACACACTCTTAAGCAAATCAGAGACCAATCTTACCCTTTCATTCTTACCCTGTAATACAAATTTCTCCGTTATAACTGTACTGACTTAAGCATCAGAGTCCCTTTTGCGAGTACACCTCCGGTGTGGTTTCAAGGACAATGGTTGGAATTGACTTTTCATTACCTTAACGTGGAGGGCTTGGAGTTCCCATTGAACCCAAGTTTATAATATTGTACTCCTACTGAGACGATGTAAAAGGCGAGAGAGGGAAAGATTTAAGACCGGTGCGGAAGTCAACAACTTTGATTCCGTACCCTGGACAGATCAAAGACTAACAAAATTTTTAAGGGTGAATATGGAGGGGTCCACACTTAACTGATCCGTTCTATGAATTCCATGGGGGAAAGTTAGTCGCAGTGGTTGATGATAGCCACGAAGATCCTCCGATGTCCCTGTATGGTTTGCCCCCTCTTCCCGAGGGCCAAACTATGGGGCCGGACTTCGTTCTTCCTGTGTCCGAGGTTCCCTCTTCTGAAGAAAGGGCTGAGGCTCTTGGAGGGGAGACTCCTGTGGATGTTCCTAAGGAAGGTGCACAAGAGCCTGGTGCTGAGGAGGCACAGAAAACTGAAGAGCAGATTCCTCCTCCGTAGTTTTCTTTTTCATTTACATGTATAGTTGTGTACCGGGATCAACTCCGGATTTTGAACTATTGTATACAGCCTTGTTTTTAATGAATGAATTCCATTTAAGGCATTTGTCTTCATCGTTTCATGCATATATAAATCGTTGCTAATCCGTTCTGTATAATTAATCTTAAGGCCAGATTGAAATAATTGCCTCGGAAGATTAAACAATAGGTAATTTTAGAACGGTGAAAGATATACATGTCCCCAAGTATGTGTTAAGAAAAAAGGGTGTTGTCCTTAAGGCATGGTCCTTAATTCATTTGGGGAAGAGATGGGCCGATCCGCTGTTTAGCAGAGTAGTGTAACAGGACGGATGACTGCTTTTAATCCGTAATACTCTCACAGGAGATGACAATATTGTTCCAAGTTTAGGGAACTGCAAGGAAGTGGTGTTTGAGTCCTTCATCATAAGGATGATGATGGGAGTTTTTTCTACGCCAGGAGTTACGTCGTTGTATCACAGAATAGGTGATAAAGAGTATCCGTCCTGGGAGAATACCACTTGAAAGCGAAAGTGCGGACTGACTTTCGGAATTTTCCATCATAAGAATGATTATATGAATTGATCATGCCAGGTGTTTTGTCATCAAATCACTTCATAAGTGATTGAGATCATCCGTCTTGGGGATGTGTACAGCACCAGAAGTTATATCGTCGGATCACATAACAGGTGATTGAGATCATCCGTCCTTGAGGTGTGTATGGCGCCAAGAGTTACATCGTCATATCACAGAATAGGTGATTGAGATCATCCGTCCTGGGCAGGTACACCATGTCAAGGAGTTACATCGTCAGATCACATAATGGGTGATTGAGATTGTCCGTTCTGGAAAAGTACACAACACCAAGAGTTACATCGTCAGATCACATATTAGGTGATTTAGATAATCCGTCCTGGAATGATTATTGGAGTTCTTCGCACCAGGAGTTACATCATCGAATCACGGAATAGGTGATTGAGATCATCCGTCCTGGTGAATTTTTTCCAATCATGGGAGTGCGGATTAGGCAATTTTCGCATCCATCCGAAATCCGAGTAATACCTCTACTAGCCCCCTAGCTGATGTGAGGAAGCAGTTGACTTGCTCATATGAGCTATATTGATCATAGTACGTTTGGATTTCGGAATTGCACCGAAGTGTAAATATCCGCTCTAGGAACCAGGTTCCGTAGTGATGAAATTTTAAGGGCGGATTCGACAATGGGAATATCAGAAGTTTATCGAATTTCGCAACCCTTGGTATTCGGGTAATGGTGGCCACGTTTCTAATGATTGGACATTTAATGCCTTAATTCACGTGGGCGAGCCATTATTGCGTTAAGTGCGCATGTCTTAGTAACTGTCACGCATAGTATTGTTGGGCCTAGTATTTGGTTTTAATAGGCCCATTTCGATGGCTCTGTGACAAAACGATGGCATTTTCACGCCTTGAGGTACTAAACGACAATTTTGGTCCACTAAACGGGGAGTCGTTTGGGGGTAAACGACAGGTTGTGTTTAGTGGGTATTTGAAAAATTTTCGTGCCCCGATAAAGGCATATTTGGCAATCTCAGTTACCATTTCGTCTTGCTTCCTTGACGAACCTCTGCAAAAGTTCCAAGAAGTTCTTCGTGTCCGCCTCTGTGAATTTCAATTCACTATCCTTAGGTAACCACTTTCCCTTCGTTTTCTATATCTCTTTTCAATATTTGAGAATGCCTAGGAAGGGTGTTAGCTTCAGTGGCGTTAGCCCTAGAGGAAGAGGAGGAAGGGCTTTGACTCAAAACCCTAGCGTTCGTGGTGGGAGGATCCCAGTGATCTTCCAGTCGAAGCCACAGTATACAGAGAGGGAGGAGTCGCAATATCAAAGGCGAAGGGTGATTATACCCTCTTCAGAGTCTTCCTCCTCCAGTGAGAGTGTCGAGAGTGGGGATTTGTATCTCTCTGATGATGTGAAATTTTATCGCAGCATCAAAGCTTTCACTATGGTGACAAAGAAAGTTACTGGGAGGAAATCGTCTGAAGGGGAATCTCCCTCTGAGAAGTATATTTTGAAGACCCAATCCGGCCTATGCAATGTGGTTGCACACCGGATAGACTGGGTGAAATTCCAACAGAAACGCCCATTCAGCTGGGTCACTGAGGAATTTCGTGAAACTGCATCCGTGCGTGCTCGTGAGGACGGAGCAGAGTTAGAACCGCGCTTCACAGTCTGGAAGAAGAATAAGTACCGATGGTGTTTTAAGGAGTTCGCTCCTCTTCCATCAGAACGGATATGTCATACACCGGACGAGAGGTCCTTGTTCATGTATGATTTTTTATTTCTGAACTTGGGCGTGCGTTTCCCTTTTACGAAGTTTCAGATGGGAGTCCTGAGATTCCTGGACTGTGCTCCCTCGCAACTTCACCCTAATGGATGGGGATTGGTCCGCTCTCTTGAAGTGCTTGGGGAGCACTTCAACTTTAAACCGACGGTGGCCATGCTTTTCTACTTCACTCAAGTGGTCCGTCGTGCGAATAAGGAGAAAGGAGGAGTGAGCTTGATATCCCTCCAGACTATCTCCAAGATCATCAACTTCGAGGCGTATACTGACTCTGCCAAAGTTGATGGGTGTTCATTCAAATCTTATTATACGAAGATCAGCGTCGATCTGAATGAACCAGTTTTTTGGTTAACTGAAGATGGGATTCCAAAATTCCCAGTGACTTGGACGCACGAACATTTTTTGTTGACCTCTCAAGCGTACTACACCGAGGAGGACGAACTGAGCCCATCCTCGATCTCTGTTCTTTCGGCTCTGCAATCCTACACAGCCTCACATCAATTTTTCTCCTGCAGGCGTTTGTTAGGACCAAAGTCTACTTGCGAGGAGTATTTACGTAATTTCCCTGCCATTCTTCATGCGTTATTATGTCATGCCTTGAAACTTTTTCGTCTCTGATTGTGTCTTTTGATTTTGCAGGTGAAATTCAGAGCGAGTCACCAGAGATGAATAGGCTAAAAGGTCTCAAGGCCAGAGAGACTTCCGTTGCGGCTGAAAATGACATTTAGGCAAAGCGGAACTCGAAGAAGGCTACTGCTGAGACGATAATATTAACTTCGTCTGCTGGTGACGATATTCCTCTGATCGAGGGCGGATCTGAGAAGGTTGTTGAGAAAAAGAAGAGGACAAAGCGTGACCCCTCGAAGATCTCAGACCGTCAATCCTCACCCAAAAAATCAAAAACTTCAAGAGGGGTTATTGAGCCAGAGCCCTCCAAGGAAAGGAGAGCGGAAGAGCCCACTTCTGATGCCCCAGGCAGTGTAATCACTTATGGGGTGAAGCCAATAATGACTTATTTCGCGCCCAAAGCCCCTTGCCCTCTTGAAGGTAATTCCGGTCTTGTTTAACATCCGGTGTATGAGGGCTCCGTTCCTGTGGGCATTCCTGAACCTTCACCCAAAGTGAAGCCCTCGTTGAAGAGTGATGAAATGATCAAAGCTTGCGACGACGGACAGAAGCACTTGGCTGAATTGTCCGGGCTCCTGAAGTCGGTTCGTGAGCTTACAGAAGAGAACGAGAGGCTCACCTCAACGGTTGGCAAGGACAAGGCAATCATCCTCCAATTAGAAGGAAAATTAGAAGCTTCCAGAGAAGAAATTCAGAAGAAGGATGAAGAAATTGACAAGCTGAAGAACCTTGCCAAGGAGCTGGAGGGTCAGGTTCTTGATCAGAAGAAAATCAACGCTGACCTCCATGCCAAACTCTGTACGGAGAAGGAATGCTCTTCGAAGCTGGAGGAGGGGTTGAAGGAGGCTAAGGTCGTCCATTCTCGAGGAGTGGATGATTGGTCACGTAAGGAAAAGGAGTTGCTCTTAAAGTTGGCGGATTCGACCGACGAAGTCAAGACCCTGAAAGCAGACTTAGACGATGCTGTAAACATGTGTGATCAAGCAGTCAAGGAGGCTTTCGGGTTGGCAGTTCGTCAAGTGCTATACCGGAATCCCAAGGTGTCAATTAATCTGAACGGCATTGATCCGTTTTATGAGTTTCACCAAGGGAAACTGGTGGCCATCGTTGATAACCGTCATGAGAGTCCGCCTAACACTCCTTATAAGTTTGCTCCTTTACCTAAAGGTCAATCAATGGGACCTTCACTCCTGAAGCCTATAAGCACAGGAACAAGCTCTCGTACTGAAGAAGGCAAGATCGGAGACGAAGGCAAAGGGAAGAAAGGAGACTCAAGCCAGAGAAAGTAGCGCCTTCCTCGTTTCCTTTTTCATTTTATTGATTCAAATTCACTGTGTTCCGGGATCAGCTCCGGATTATTACACGAATTGTAATTCTCGTTTAATCAATAAAAGAGTTTTTTACCTCCATTCTTGTTTAGTGAAAAACAACTTTAATAGAGGGATTGTATGTGTATTGTATCATTCCGGATTTAAGTAATGAAGATCGGATTGTAAAACAAAATCTTATACATGCAAGACCGGACTTATACATGCGAGATGAATTTCATAATAAGATCACCGCTTGTGAGGGAACACATCATCGTCACAAGAACGGCTTAAGGGGAATGATTGTGAGATCGTTTAGACGAGAGTTCATTTCTCAAGATATTCGTTAAAGCGTTGATGTTGTCCCCCAGTATCATTGGGTGATCAGAACTTTGAACAAACTCTGAGTGAGACTTTCACGTGAGAGTTCTTGAGAGTGAGGATTTAAAATAGAAACTCCTCTTCAAATATTTCCGACTGAAAGATTTCGGGTGAATATGCCTTAGATTGTGGCGTACCCGAGTGAATTGTTTGTGTCGGAGTTTATGAGTCAGGTCTCAATTGAAGAATTGATGACTCAGAATTATAAGCTATAAAACTTCCAAATAAAGAACTTCATAAGAGAGTATTAATCTGGAGTTCAGTATAACTTACTTGTTGTGTTTGGAGTTCGGTTTGATCCTACTGTCCATGTCATATTTGGCGTTCGGTTTAATCCTAGTAGCCGTTCTTCAATTGGTCTTTGGTTTTATCCAATGACAATTCTACACCGATGTTCGGTTAATCCTACTAGTCATACTCAGAGTTCGGTTTAATCCTACAATCCGAGCCTTCGATACGGGGTTCAGATCAGGGCTAATCCTGAACCTACTTCGCCCGTTACTTGGGGTTCAGCGTGGTCTTGAAGAAGAACCAGCTTACTGCGCCCAAGCCTTTAATGTTTTATGAAGAGTAAGGCATTCAATAATCCGTTCAGCGTGATCAATATTGAGGTCGGATTGGGGAAGTGTATCTCAATCGTAAGAGTACGGATTGAGTCTTCAAAGACTTCCATCATAAGGATGATGATGGGAATTGTCCGCGCCAGGAGTTACCTCGTCAACTCACAGAATATGTGATTGAGAGCATCCGTCCTGGGGAAATGTATCTCAATCGTACTTCTTCAACCGGTGTTGGATTTCACTCATTCACCATCCTTCAAATAGGGTTCGGTGCAATCCTACTACCCATTTCCTGAGGTTCGGTTTAATCCTACAACTCAGGTCTTCACCGACGTTCGGCCAAACCTACTAGTCGTACTCGGAGTTCGGTTCAATCCTACAATCCAAGCCTTCACCGGTGTTCAGCCAAACTTACTAACCGTACCCAGAGTTCGGTTTAATCCTACAATCTGGGCCTTCGAATGGGGTTCGGTTTGTTGCCTTGAAAAAGGACCAGCCCTACAACCCATGTAGTCTTCGAATGGGGTTCGGTTTGTGGCCTTGAAAAAGGACCAGCCCTACAACCCATGTAGTCTTCGAATGGGGTTCGGTTTGTGGCTTTGAAAAAGGACCAGCCCTACAACCCATGCCCTGAGGTTCGGTTTAATCCTACAACTCAGGTCTTCACCGACGTTCGGCCAAACCTACTAGTCGTACTCGGAGTTCGGTTCAATCCTACAATCCAAGCCTTCACCGGTGTTCAGCCAAACTTACTAACCGTACCCAGAGTTCGGTTTAATCCTACAATCTGGGCCTTCAATCAATTAAACACACTCGAGGAGTTACATCGTCAATTACAGAATGGGTAATTGAGATCATCCGTCCTGAGTATGCTCTTGTATGTTGCGCATATTCGAGAAGTTACATCGTCAGCTACAGAACAAGTAGCTGAGATCATCCGTCCTGAATAGGTTTCTGTACACCGGATAAACTGAAAATCACAGCATGAGAAAAACTCGAAAGAGTTAAATTGTTGTGAGAGATTCTTATTAAATCAAAAATAAGAATTACAATGAGAGCGTAGCTGTGAAAATAAATTCTCCAGTATTCAATCCAAGATAAGGATAGGAGATTGTGGATGGTTTCAACAGCTAGCTATAGTAGATGCGCAAGTTTTGGGTGTTCCACTTATTTCGGATTGGAGTGCCATCAAGGTTTTCAAGGCGGTAAGAGCCTTTGCCAGTGACCTCGGATACCCTATATGGGCCTTCCCAGTTTGGGGCTAATTTGCCTTGATGAGCGAATTTGTTCCCTATACTTGCTTTCCTCAAAACCAAATCTCCAACGTTGAAAGTCCTTGATTGGACTCGTTTGTTGTACTGGAGAGCAACTTTGGCTTTGACGGCTTGATCTCTGATGAAAGCGTCTTCTCTGAGTTCTTGTATGACATCCATTTTGGATGCCAAGTTAGCATTGTTGGTTTCTTCAGAGAAGTACTTAACCCTTGTGGAAGCAATTTGCAGTTCCACAGGTATTATTGCCTCGACCCCGTATGTTAGGCGATATGGGGATTCATTGGTGGATGAATGAGGCGTTGTCCGATATGCCCATAGGACATGACACAGCTGGTCTGTCCATCCGCCCTTGGCTTCACCAAGGCGTTTCTTTAGTCCCTTCAGCACTTCCCTGTTGGCCACTTCAGCTTGACCATTAGTTTGGGGATGTTCGACGGATGAGAATATTTGGGTTATTCCTAACCCTTCAAGCAAATCTGTGAATTTTCTATCCGTGAACTGGGTGCCATTGTCTGTGACAATCTGTGCTGGGACCCCGAACCGTGTTATGATGTTTTCATACATGAAACGACGAGTTCGGGCTGAAGTAATATGCACCACCGGCTCTGCTTTTATCCACTTAGTGAAATAATCGACCCCTACAATGAGATATTTGATACCCCCAGGAGCAGTTGGAAAGGGGCCCAGAATATCCAATCCCCATTGGTAGAAGGGCCATGGAACAGCGGATGTGAAGAGTTCTTCCGTCGGTGTGTGGTGAAGGTTAGAGAATTTTTGGCAAGCGTCGCATTTTTTGACGAAGTCAATGGAGTCTTGCTTCATCGTGGGCCACCAGTATCCAGCTCTGAGGATTTTTCGCATTAAGCTTCTTCCTCTGGCGTGGTGTCCACATTGTCCTCTATGCACTTCCTCCATTACATCTTGCACCTCATCCTCTTTGAGACAAATCAAATAGGGCACAGAGAGTGCCCTTCTGTAAAGATTACCATCAATCATAGTGAAATACGGTAATTCTCTCCTTAACCTCGTCTTTTCCTTCTCATCTGTGGGTAGTTGTCCATCAGCCAAATAACGGATGTAAGGAGCCATCCATGTATCTCCGTAAAGGGAGTTAGTCATTATGGCGTTTAGAGAAGGGAAAAGAGGAATGCTGGG
Organism: Clitoria ternatea; assembly: GCA_037962975.1. Lineage (NCBI taxonomy): Eukaryota > Viridiplantae > Streptophyta > Magnoliopsida > Fabales > Fabaceae > Clitoria > Clitoria ternatea. The sequence goes on from CM075669.1 coordinate 305,531,807, forward strand.
CGACGTTAGCGTGCTTTGAACCAGCGTAGTGGTGCTACCTGGTCGTTTAGTGCTTGCTAACCTGGAGAGTATATTCGCTCTCGTATTCTCTTCACGTAGAACATGCTTGAATTCCACCTTTGAGAATTTCTCAGTCAACTCCTTGACACAGTTCAAGTATAATTGGAGTTGAGGTTCGCGAGCTTGATAATCTCCTAAGATCTGCGAAATCACCAGCTGTGAATCGCTGCAGAGTGTCGCCTCAGAAGCTCCGATGTCAATTGCAGCTCTTAGCCCGGCCAAGCAAGCTTCGTACTCAGCTTGGTTGTTGGATGTTTTGAAATTGAAACGAAGGGAGATCTCCAGGTGTACTCCGTCGTCACTTTCTAGAACTACACCTGCTCCAGAGCCTCTTTGGTTTGATGAACCATCAACGTAAATGGTCCAATGGACTCGAGGGTAATCTGGATCAGTCCCTGTCATTTCCACAATAAAGTCAGCCAGGACTTGACCTTTAATAGCGTTGCGGGGTTCGTAGGATATATCAAACTCAGAGAGTTCAATAGACCATTTGATCATCCTCCCAGCGAGATCGGGCTTGATTAAGACAGAACGGAGTGGCAAATCCGTTCTCACTATGATTGGATGGGCATGAAAGTACGGACGCAACCGTCGTGAGGCCCAAACAACAGCGAGGGCGGCCTTTTCGATTTTCTGATACCGGATCTCAGCTCCTTGCAAGGTCTTGCTAGTGAAATAGACCGGTCTTTGTCCATCAGGAGTTTCTTTTATCAAGGCAACGCCCAAAGCTTCATCTGAAATAGCCAAGTACAGAATGAGTGTGTCTTCAGGGTCAGGCTTTGTGAGAATGGGAGGTTTGGACAACACCTCCTTAAGCTCTTGGAAAGCTTTTTCTTGTTCCTGTCCCCACTCGAATTTCTTGGACTTTTTCAGTATCCTATACAAGGGGAGCGACCTGTGAGCCATCTTTGGCATGAATCGTGCCAAAGCTGCCACCTTGCCATTCAGGGATTGGACTTCTCTGAGATTCTTTGGACTCTGCATGTCTAGAATCGTTTGGCATTTCCCTGGATTGGCTTCAATACCACGTTGAGTTAACATGAAACCCAAAAACTTCCCAGCAGGGACAGCAAATGTGCACTTCATTGGGTTCAGCCTCATGTTAAATTGTCTCAAACGGGTGAATACTTGGCGTAGGTCCTCAATATGATCGCCACCAACCGGTGTCTTTGCTATTATGTCGTCAATGTATACTTCAACAAGTTTGGTGTGCATACCTTCGAAAACCTTGTTGATCATGCGCTGATATGTTACCCCAGCGTTTTTCAGGCCAAAGGGCATAACTGTATAACAAAAGACACCACGATCATTTATGAAAGCTGTCTTCTCTTGATCCTCTTCGCACATCGGAATTTGGTTGTAACCAGAGTAAGCGTCCATGAAGCTCAGGTATTGATAACCAGAGGAATCATCCACCATCCGATCTATATTAGGAAGAGGATAAGGATCTTTTGGACAGCAGCGGTTGAGGTCCACGTAGTCGATGCACATTCTCCATTTACCATTGGATTTAGGGACCATCACCACATTCGAAAGCCAAGAGGAATATCGGATTTCCCTGATAAATCTGGCCTTCAGCAACTCCTCAGTTTGCTGGCAAGCTGCCTTCTGTTTCTCTGGGCCCAATCGTCTTTTCTTTTGGGCCACAGGTTTCGTCTCTGGATAGACGGAAAGTTTATGACAGCAGAATTCAGGGTCTATGCCTGGCATATCGGTTGCGGTCCATGCAAAGAGGTCTTTAAACTCTTGCAAGAGAGCCAGCAGTCGCTGCTCTATTTCAGTATCTAGCTTGTCATTGATATGGGTGATCTTTTCTGGAGAATCTCCCAAGACGATGTCCCTGGAACTTCTATCCGGTGTGGGCTTTGATGGGTTGAACGGATCAATGTTCAAATCCGCTCTAGGATCCAGGTCGACAAGGCTTACAAATCCAGCCGATGTTCTAGCATCATTAAGTTTTCTCTTTTTATTGGAGGCGTCCAGCTTTGTCATGTTGAGGCTAAGGTTGTAGCAGTACCTAGCCATCTCTTGATCACCCCGGATAGATGACACAACATTATCCTTGTCAATGAACTTGATAAGGAGATGTGGGGTTGATACAACTGCCTCCATTGCATTCAGAGTGGGACGGCCTATGATGCCATTAAATGGTGATTTGACATCAATCACTAGCACCCGAGACCTAACCGTCCTGGCTCCTGGCTCGCCTTCAAACGAGATAAGGGTGTCAAGATACCCTTTAGTTGGTTGCTTTGCGCCATTGAAAGCTGTTAGTTCCTGCGTGTAAGGTTGTAAGTCTGAGTCTTTAAAACCCATTCTTTCAAAGCAATTATAGAAAATAACATCGCAGGAACTTCCCTGGTCAACAAGGATTCTTCGGACGTCCTTGTTGGCGATCACAGCAGTGATGACTACAGCATCGTCACCACCAGGAATGGTTGGGCCAAAATCCTCATCGGAGAAAGAGATTATGGGAGCCTCAATCCCTCCTCTGTAAGGGCGATTGTCTTTAACCTTCCCTTGCACAGATTGAATCATTCTGTGATGATTTTTACGAGCTGTAATTGAAGCTCCTCCTCCAGCAAATCCTCCAGCAATCATGTCAATAACTTCACGTCGGCCCTGACGTTGTTGCTGGGGCATCCCGTCTCTCTGCGTTGCATTATCAGTCATCACACCTTTTTGCTTTTCTGCAGCAGAGAACTTTCGGACTGGATTGCCGTTGTTGTCATCCCCGTCGTCTGGATCTCTTTCTCTCTTCTCATTCCGTTCTACCCTGTCAAAAGATTTTTCTTTGAACAGGTACTGCTTCAATTTGCCTTCTCTAATTAGCGTCTCAACCGCGTTCTTTAGAGCTTGGCATTCATCAGTGGAATGACCATTTTGTTCATGAAAATCACAGTACTTAGGGGAATTTCCTGGTCTTTTCATAGGGGTTGGTCTCCTGATGCCATATGTGCTGAAAACTGGCCATCCGACCTCTCTCAAAATCTGAGATGGTCTGGCAGACAACTGTGCATAATGGCTGAAGGAATTGACGTGCTTTTCTCGAGGTCGAGGAGGGTGGTTATTAACCTTAGGATTGGTGAATGGCCTCTCCATGCGTTCTGACCTCGTCTTCTCCTTACCCTTCTCGGTTTGGGGAGATGGTGTTGGTAGCTTTTTCTTTGCAGCCATTGTCTCCAGGTGCATCTCTATGCTCACGTACTTTGAGGCTTTTTTCCTGAACTCCTCAAAGTTGCTGGGGGGCTCTTTGCTAATGAAAGAGTGAAAGCTGATCCTGGCTGCAATGCCTCAATAACGATATGCAGCTTGATAGATTCTGTGAGGTTAGGAACTAGGGCTGCTTCCTTATAAAACCTCTTCAAAAAATCTTTTAAGCCCTCTGTTTCACCTTGCTTAATCTGAGCCAAGGTATGAGACGTCTTGGGTATGTCTCTGGAGATGACAAAGTGGGTTTCAAAGGCAGCTGCCATTTCCGTCCAAGAATCTATGGATCCAGAAGGCAGGCCTTTAAACCACCCGAGGGCCTCCTCAGACAATGTTCGAGGGAACATTCGGCACATCACGTCTTCATCAGCCCCCAAGTACATGGCTTCAAACACATAAGCATCAAGGTGCTTAGTTGGATCAGTTTCACCATTATACTTTCCGATGGAAAGTGGTTGAGTAGTTTGAAGGTGCTTGGGGATGTTGATGCCCATAAGTCTCCTTGAAAAAGGAACCTTCAGATTGTAAGACAATGGGGGTGCTGTTGTTGAATCTCTCTTCCTTCGGGAAGCTGCATCCTCAGAATCGCGAGTCTGTTCTCCCCCCTCAAATGTAGGGATATTTGAGTACTGAAGAGTGGTGGACTTTTCACCATCAATTGCGTGGGGAGTGTGTGAACACCTATTTTTGTCCGGTGATATATATTAAAAAGAAAAAAAAGAAAAAAAAAGGAAAAAAAAGAGTTTTTTTGTCCTAGAGTCCGGAGTCAATGTTGACTGCATTAACCGGGGTCCTAGCACGGTTTCATGACCGGTGTTACCTCATTAGTTCTAAGCTCGTACAGCCTCAGTGGAGTACGGTATTTTACACCTCAGTTCGAAGGGAATCCGAGGTTCTTCAAGATTAAAACTGATGTGTTAATCCGTACTTGAACTTCAAGACACACCGGAAGTACACCTGCAGGAGAGTCCCCAATGCTTAATATTTAACCGAGGTGAAGAGAAATGTCTATAGTTGACCAATGATTTCAGACCCCGGTTATGACTTACCAGTTCTCGTTGGTGACGCGGTACAGTGCTTAGAACCCCGCCCAGTCCAAATTGCCACCCCGGATCATATTAAAAAAAAATAATATTAAAAATTGCATAGTGACCGTTGGAATAGTAACCCTTCCTCATCTCTATAAATACCCAATCCCTCTTCATTTCCTACCACACCTCTCATTTCATCAATTCTCTTCATTTCTCTCAAGCAATGGCTGATGGATGCCGAAGCCAAGAGGAAAGAATAAGGGAGGGAAGACGATGTTTTGTGACTACCTTTTTACTCCTTATAGTGTGGGTAGTAATTTATATTTATTGGATATTTTATATATTTCCATATATGTAATAAATAATTTATGTTTCCATTTGTACCTTTAAATAAAAGGCCCAAAAAAAAAATCAGAAAAATAAATGGGCAAAAAAAAAAATCAGAAAAAAAATCAGAAAAAAAATAAAAATAAAAAAAACGAAAATAAAATAAAAAATAAATAAAAAGGGCCAAAAAAAAAAGAAAAGAAAAAGAAAAAAAAGAAGAGAAAAAAAAAGGGGCCCAAACAAAAAAAACTAAAAAAAAACTTAAAAAAAAAGAAGCCCAAAAAGAACAAAAAAAAAGAAATGGGCCCAAAAAAAAAGTCCAAAATTTTTTTTTTTTAAAAAAAACGAAAATAAAAAAAAAATTAAAAAAAAGAAAAAAAAAAGAGAAAAGTCACGGTGGTTTTAGTGGTGGGCCCGGTTTGGTTGGATAATTGGAGAAAATTGGGGAAATTGACATCAAATTTGGACAAATTGAAAAAGTAGAAAAGTGATGTCATTTATGGAGAATCCAATGCCAATTTTCTTCTATAAATAGAAGGTGATATTGAGACATTTTGGAAGAAGAAGAGAAAAAAGAGGGGAAAGAGTGATAAATTTTTGTGAGAATTTTTAGAAGTTTGGGTTTTCAAAAATTACTTTGTGTAATCTTAGTTAGGAAAATGAGTGCACCACTCTTGTTTGTCTTAGTATGTGAGTTTTTGTGAGCTAAAATACTGTCCAAGTGTTGTAACCGGTATCCAAATACCTTCAAATCAAGTCCAAACAAAGCCAAAAGCAAAGGAAATCTACACAAAATTGATTTCCCGACTTCCGTTCTAGTTTCTCTGTAATTGATCTTGTACCAAGGTATTTTTTATTAATACAAAGTTGTTTATTTATATTTATTTATTCATCTTATTTAATTGTTATTTATTTTTCTGCACTTTTATTTTTCTTTATTTATATTCAAGCACTTTATTTTCCTGCACTTTATTTTTCTGCAGTTATTTATCTGTTTATTTATTTTTATGCATCTCCATCTTTATTTATTTATTTGTACCTTTATTTTTCCTTATTTTTTTTTTACACTTTTATTCCTCTTTATTTACTTTTCTGCACTTTTATTATTGTTAATTTATTTTTCTGTACTTTATTTATCCGCACTTTATATTTCTGCAATTATTAGTTCATTTTTTTATTTTTTACATTTTTATCTTTATTTATTTATTTTTATGCCCTTTTATTTTATTTATTTACTTTCTCGTCCCTTTATTTTTGTTATTTACTTTTCTGCCCATTTATTTTCATGTATTTACTTTTCTGTCCCTTTATTTTTGTTATTTACATTTATGCCCCTTTATTTTTATATATTTACTTTTCTGCCCCTTTATTTTTTTATTTACATTTCTGCCCCTTTATTTCCATGTATTTACTTTTTAGCCCTTTTATTTTAGTTATTTACATTTCTGCCCCTTTATTTTTGTTATTTACATTTCTGCCCCTTTATTTTTGTTATTTACATCTCTGCCTCTTTATTTTCATGTATTTGCTTTCCTATCCTTTTATTTTTGTTATTTACTTTTCTGCTGCTTTATTTTTGTTATTTACTTTTCTGTTCCTTTATTTTTTTATTATTTATTTTTCTGCCCCTTTATTTTATGTATTTATTTTTTTCTGCTCTTTTATTTTTATATTTATGTCTATTTTTTTTTTATTTTTTTGAACTTTTCATTTTTTTTTCTACCTTTATTTTTTTTTATTTTATTATTATTATTTATTCTCTATACTTTTTATTTTTAGTTATTTATCTTTTTACTTTTATCTTTCTACACTTTCTATTTATTTATTTACGTTTGACCATTTTAATAGTTTATAAATATGTTATATATATACATAATTATCCATTTTTATTATGGTCATGATTTTCTATTATTTTCTCTTAGTAACCTTTTAATAATTAAGAAGAAATTATTTTCATAAAAAAATAAAAAAAATCAAGACTAATAAATAGTGTGTTATTTATTCATTCATTTTTCTCTTAAATTTAAGATGAGATTAATTTAGATGAGACATCTTATTAATCTTATTTTCTTAAAAGATAATTAAATAATATTCCGTGTCAATTTTAATTAATTAAGTGTATTATATTTCTTTATCTTCATGTTGATGTGTTTAATTTTATTTTTTTTTCTCTTATCTTTATTTATTTATTTATTTATTTGTTTTGAACTTTATATTTCTCAATAAAAATCAATTTTTTTACTAGAAAATAAGTAAGACAAGACGTCTTATTGTTTTTTTATCTTTTTATTTTTATGGTCTTTTAATCATTTGTTTATTTATTTTCTTAGAACTAAAAAACAATAAACTTAGGAGATGTATTTTTTTTACTATCTTTGTTTTATTCATATTTATATATTTTTTTATTGTGTATATTATTTATGATTGTTTTATGAAGGATGAAATATTTGATAATCATTTTTTAAATTATGCATGATCAATTTGGGTAACCGTTTTTTACGGACAGTGTGGGGTGCTAATACCTTCCCCTCCTGTAATTCGACTCCCGGACTAAACAGAATCTCATTTTTTTTAAAACAAAAAAACCAGTGCTATTTAAAGGTTTTCCTAATATTTTCCTTAATAAATATTGGTGGCGACTCCTTGAACCCTTTATTTTTTAGGCTTCTCAAGAGCCTCACTTCAATGTCGTTTCAATTTTCTTTTATTTGTCTTTAACCAGTCCGCGTCGTGCGCCGGGACCCCGGTCGCGACAGATGGCGACTCCACTGGGGACATTTTGAGAGTCAAGCCCGTTAAATTGATCTTGTGTATTTTGTTGATTGTTAATTATTTCATCCTTTATATTTATTTGTTATGTTATTCTTGTTGTTTATCTAATCTTCCGTTAATTTTAGATTTTATACTGTTTTTTTTTTTACTTCTTTATTGCCTTAATTTAGAACCTTAGGGTAGAAGACATGTGATATTTATTTTGCTTTATGTTTGTTCATTGTGAAGAATGGGTAAAAATCCAGGTATGAATGCCCCACACACTTCACATTCACCATAATGCACACACTATTAGAAGGGACCCTATTCCCGGGCCCCGCAAAAGACATAGGCTAGGGGAGATTATTAGCGGTGTCATTTAGGACGAGACGTCCTACCATGATTCGCGTGAAAATCTCAGCCGGGGTGTTATCTTAGTTATGATGTCCGCACTAAGTAGGATTCCCTACTTTTTGCATAAGACTCATAGCTAAAGATCAGAGCTCCGGTGACCTTCTTAGAACCAATTGGAACAATTACCTTTTGAAGAAACACGATTAAATAGCCTTAGAGCCAATTAGGTGGTTACCTTGTCTAAGACACAATTGGGCAAACATTCCTTTTATCTTTTATTCATTTGCACAAAGTTTTTTTTTTAAAAAAAAATCATCAAAAATGTATCTTTTCTATACTCAAGTCATGATAAATACTATCACTCTTATGTGAAAATATTTATCAAACTGTTTTCTTTGTTAATCTGATTTATTTATTTCTTTTGTTAAAGGTGAAATTTAAACATCGGTAAGTATCACTAAAAATGGAATTTAACATGAGATCAAGTGATCAAGAAGTGAACGCAACTGGTCTAAAAAATTTGTTACACCTCAAAGTCATCAGATCAAATACTAGCAATCTGTTGTCCTTAAGCAAAAGGATGTATATTACCCGAAAAATGACCTTTACAAGGAAGTATGGAAAGATCTTAAAATTCTTAGAGGTCGAAGTGCAAGAAGGGGCCCTTACTGCTCTAGCTCAGTTTTATGATCCTCCTCTCCGCTGTTTTACATTCAAAGATTTCCAGTTAGCTCCTACTTTGGAGGAGTTTGAACAAATATTTGGCTTGCCATTAGAAGATTTGAAACCTTATCGTCGAACTGAACATCATGCTTCAATCTTCAGTGTAGCTCGCATTCTTAAGATGGATCCTGAAATGCTTAAGAAGGCTCAATTAAACAGGAACCAAATTTCAGGATTCGCACTAAGCTTCTTTGAGCAGCAACTTCTCAGTCAGGCAGGGAAAGGAGAATGGGACGTGTTTGTTGACATTTTGGCGTTGGTCATCTATGGTGTGATCCTCTTCCCAAGCCTTGATAATTATATTGATTTCAAGGCAATTGATGTTTTCCTAGCTAGAAAGCTTAGAGGTGAAAGTTCCATGACTGCTGTCTTAGCTGATATCTATTGTACAATGGATTCCTGTCATAACCGGAATGGGAAAAAGATCGTCTGTTGTCTACCCGCCTTGTATCTATGGCTTACTTCTCATGTCTTCAATCAAGTTGGCAAGGTTGAATGTCCTATCTCTAATTTGAAGCTCCTTAGGTTAACCAAGAAGACTAATAGGGAGTGGGCAGGACATCTGGCAGGATTATCTGCTAGCATGATTCAGTGGTACCCTCAGTGGATGAACGTGGATTCCATTATTTACTGCTGTGGAAAATTTCCGAATGTGCCTCTCATGGGAACTCAAGGATGCATCAATTACAATCCTAGCATTGCAAAAAGACAACTTGCTTATCCTATGATACAGCCTCCAGAAGAAGAAACAGTAACGCCTTTCCTTCATTATTATATTGAGGGAAATAGTGCTCCTGTTATTCAAACTGTCATTGATGCTTGGGGCAAGGTTCATAGTAAAGGAAAAGAATTGGGTGTCCGAAGTCATGCCGCAAAAGAAAGTTACTACCAGTGGATTTCAAATAGGGTAGCCATTGTTAAATTACCCTTTAAAGATCACGGTGCTCATGTGAGAAATCCAGTTCCCGATGAAAGCAAAGAGATTGAAAATTTGAGGAGTGAGTTGGCTGAAATGACAAAGAAAAATCAAGCTTTGGAGGATGATTTAATCAAAATTCAACAAGACAATGCTTCCCTTAAGAGAAAAAGGTGTGAATTAGAAAATGCCTTTGAAGACATAGGTAAGAAGCAGCGAATTGAAAGAGAACATATGATGCAATTGGATCAATGCCTCCAAACCGCAAACAGCCAATTGAAGACCAAAGAGAAGCAAAAGAATGATATATTGGCTGACAAAGGGCAGTTACGAGAAATTCTAGCCAAGACAAAAGAAGAAGCTCAAGTTGAAAAGAACCTTATGCAAGCGCGAATTGATGAACTGGAACGACAAGTCAGAGATGTTGTTAGTGCTTGCGAGCGTGAAATAAATGAAGAAAAATGGCAAGCCATGGAAGACAAGGATAGATATGAAGAGATTATACGTTTAATGACCCTAGAAAGGGTTGAGTTGGAAAGTCTTGTCTATTCTTGGAGAGACCGTTTTTCTAATCTAGCCGGTCTTGCTAATGGAACACTTAGAGATATTCCTCACCTGTTGAAGAAGGCTGAAGCAATGATGAGCCCGCTTTCTACACCGGAGGAAATCACAACATTCATCCAATACTGCAAGGGGCGATTGGATGAAATGAAGGTCTGGATTGCTAAAGCAAGAGAGAATTGATTTTGAGTTGTTGTAACAAACAATGTATCAGAACTTGTTGATCAATGAATAAATCTCATGTTGAAATTGAATTTTTCTTCTAACTTAGTACTTTAGAAAAAGACATTCTAAAAGAAAGGTTTATCTTTACTTACCGATATTTAAAATTCATCATGTATTTACTTTACATCTCTTTATGTCATTTAACAATACTTGTTCTTGTACCAAGGGGGGTTTCTTTGTATTTATTCACATCACGGGGAGAAGGGGCTCAAAGCATCCTTATCAAACTAGACTGCAAACAAGACTCATGGCAGAGCCGGAAAGCGCAGTTGAAGAATTAAGGAATGAAGTTGGCCAGATCAAGGAGCAGATGGCAGAAATACTTAAGCTTCTTGAAAGAAGAGGTACAGAAAGGGGATCTTCTACAGGAAATGGGGAACAAACATCCACTCCTCAAGTTCAAGCTCAAGAGGGGAACCCTATACCTTTAAATGATCCTACTCCAGTCACTGAAACTCCATTCATCTCACACCAACCTTATGGTATGCCATTGCCACCTTTTGTTTCCCAAGACGGGAATGTTCAACAAGCATATGCTTGGCCTCCATATGGCTTACCTCAAGGATATTACACCATGCATCCTAATCCCAATCAAGAGAATCCTCCTGCTGTTCAACAAATTCCCAATCCCCCTGTATCTAACCCTCCAAATTTCAACCAATCAATAGCAATTCCCCAAAACACTCAGGCTCCACCCAATGTCACTCCACCTAATACAATTCCACCACAAAATCACCAGACTCCAAATGATGCTACACAACAAAACCCACAAGCAGTGCCATATTATTTCCCTTATGGTTGCCCAATACCACAGGCAGGTGTTTCCCAAAACTTGTCACACAAAGCTCAAGTCCCTCCACCAAATCCTGATCAGCCAGCAGCGCCTTTGTCAAAAGGGCAAATGGAAATATTGGAAGAAAGGTTGCGTGCAGTAGAGGGAGGAAGTGGCTTAGGCGTAACAAATGTTTCTGAATTATGCCTAGTTCCAGATGTGGTAATTCCTCCCAAGTTCAAATTGCCAGAATTTGATAAATACAAAGGAACAACTTGTCCTCGTAACCATTTGACCATGTACTGCCGAAAGATGGCTGGGTATGCTTATGATGAAAAGTTACTGATCCATTTTTTTAAGATAGCCTTGCTGGGGCAGCGTTGAGCTGGTACACTCACCTTGAACGAACTCGTATTCGTTGTTGGAAGGATCTAGCCGATGCCTTTCTGAAGCAATATAAATACAATATGGACATGGCACCAGACCGGCTACAACTTCAGAATATGACCAAAAGGAATACTGAGTCCTTCAAAGAATATGCTCAACGATGGAGGGAAATGGCTGCACAAGTTGAACCACCTTTGATAGAGAAAAAGATAGTGGCAATGTTCATTGACACTCTTCAGCCACCGTTCTATGAAAGGATGCTTGGGAGTGTATCATCAAGCTTTTCTGATATGGTGGTAATAGGGGAAAGAATTGAAAGCGGTTTGAGAACAGGAAAAGTTGTCCAAAATTCCCCATCAATAGGAAGACCTATGACAGGAGCAGGAAGAAGAAAGGGTGAGGAAGCAAATGCTGTAATGGGAAATCAAGGTCAACATAATCAAAAAATGTTTCAACCTTCCCCTTTCCCTTTCCCACCTCATTATCCACCGTACGGACCTTACCCTTATGTAGCTGCTGCTTCTGGAAATTCATTTCCCCATCCTCAATCATATAGACCCCCACCCGTCCATAATTTTAAGAATACACCACCACCTCCTCCCCAACAATGGATGCAAAATCCCAACCCAAATCTTCCACAAAAAAAGCCAAACAATGACCGTCCTTCTGTCCAATTTGATCCAATTCCTATGACATATACTGAACTTTTGCCTAAACTTCTCAAAAGTTCTCTTGTTGTACGATGTCCTTTAAAACCCGTAGGGCCACCCTATCCTAAGGGGTATGATCCTAATGTGAAGTGTGATTATCATGCTGGAGCACCGGGGCATTCTACAGAAAATTGCATTGCCTTAAAGTTTAAGGTACGTGATTTGATAAATGCCAAGTGGTTGGATTTCGAAGAAGGCTCCCCAAATGTGATTAGAAATCCTTTGCCTAATCATGGAAATACTGGGGTAAATGCAATAACACATGACTTGGGAAGTGATCATTGTTCCCCTTGCAATGATGTCAACATGATCCATGGGCAGCATAGTACAGACTCAGTAAGCCCAGTCACCCCTGTTCCTTTGGTGGTCTATTACACCAAGAAACCTTTGACCGAACCAGTCATAAACCATCCGTCCTTGACAATTAGGACCCCATCTCCATTTTCATACAAGGATACCCATGCAGTACCTTGGAAGTATGAAGTGGATGTAATCCCTCAACTCCTAAAGGGATCGTCATCCTCAGTAACCAATATTTCCGAGACAAGTGGAATGACTAGGAGTGGACGAGTTTATGCTCCTGAAAACTTGAGAAAGGAGGATGCACCTGTAAGTGAAAAAAAAAGTCGTGGTAAAGAACAAGATCCTCCCCAAAGAATAACAGAGGAAGATGCTTGTGAATTTTTGAAATTCATTAAGCAAAGCGAATACCAGGTCCTTGACCAGTTAAACCGCACTCCTGCAAAAATATCCTTGTTATCTCTCTTATTGGACTCAGAACCACATCGTGGAAAGTTATTGAAGGTCTTGAATAAAGCACATGTTGCGAAAGATATTTCGCCTGAAAAGTTTGAAGGGATAGTGGGGCATATTGCCTCAAATGACTACTTAACTTTCACCGATGAAGAGATACCTGCTGAAGGAAGAGGTCATAATAAGGCATTACACATCTCTGTCAAGTGTCGGGATCATATCGTAGCCAAGGTCCTAGTTGATAATGGCTCCTCTCTGAATATCATGCCAAAGTCCACTTTAAATCAACTACCTTTTGATGGGTCACATATGAAGCCAAGCTCAATGGTAGTAAGAGCTTTTGACGGTACTCGGAGAGAGGTCATTGGAGATATTGAGATCCCCATCCAAGTGGGCCCATGCACCTTCAATGTATTATTTTAAGTGATGGACATCAATCCTGCTTATAGCTGCCTATTGGGGAGGCCTTGGATACATTCTGCCGGTGTGGTTCCATCTACCCTTCATCAAAAGCTTAAATTTGTGGTAAACAACAAGCTAGTCATTGTTTCTGGTGAGGGAGATTTCCTTATCAGTAAGCCCATGTCAACTCCATATATAGAAGCGGCTGAAGAAAGTCTTGAGACTTCCTTCCAATCATTGGAAATTTCTCACACCACCTATGTGAGAGAAGGGTTACAACTAGCTCGTCCTTCTAAAGCTTCTATGATGGTAGCTAAAGTGATGATGAAATCTGGATTCCAGCCAGGGAAAGGGCTTGGAAAGATGCTTGATGGAGGAGTAGACCCATTATTGGTTAAGGAGAATAAGAACGGCTTTGGGCTGGGGTATCATCCATCTCCAATGGAAAGAGCGAAGGTTTTCGCAGATAAGAGAGAAAAGTGACTTGCACGGTTAGAAAACCGAGAACCCCTAACTGCGAAGATCCCTATCTGTGACCTTTACCGAAGCTTCAGGAGTGCAGGCTTGACATCTCCAGACCAAGTGGCGGTCATCGATGATGAGTCCAAGAGAGAAGAAGACTTGATTTACCCTTGTCCTTCAGATACTGAACTGTGTAATTGGGAAGCCGTTGAGCTTCCAGAGATCATTTCAAAGTAATTGTTCACTTTGTAGGTTTTTGTTTAAATCCTTTGGCTATGCCTAAAGCCTTAGGATGAGTTTTAATAAGGGCAAAACATGTTTTCTTTATCATTTCAAATAAATAAAAGTTAAGTTCAATTATCATTTTCCTTATTTTGCCTTTTTTATATTAAATAAATTGCAGATCTGAAATTGAATTCCAAAATAATAAGATTGCTTTCTCCCATCATGATTTTAATCCAACAAGCGAAGAGGATGAAGAGTCCGATGAACCTTCCCCTGAATTACTAAGGCTGCTAGATCAGGAAGATAAAGAAATTTCTTCCTATCTAGAAATTGTTGAAGTCATAAATTTGGGGAGTGAAGAAAACAAACAAGAAGTCAAGATCGGCACCTCTTTGAGTAGAGAACATAAGAGGGAATTAATAAAATTGTTGGTCGAATTCAGCGATGTGTTTGCTTGGTCATATCAGGATATGCCGGGATTGGATAACTGCATCGTTGAACACAAGTTGCCATTAAAACCCGGTTGCATCCCCATAAAGCAGAAGTTGAGAAGGATGAAGCCAGAAATGCTCTTAAAGATTAAAGAAGAGATAACCAAACAGTTGGATGTCCTGGACCGGGGTCAAGAGATCCGATCTCAAGCCAGTCACGAATAGTATGTCAATACCGTCTAGTAGACCGGATGTATGTGTATCCGATGTGGGTATCCGTTGTCCTTGAATGAGGTGAGCGGATTGGGTGTTCTGGAGATCCTTCACACCGACCTAACGCGTTGAAGTGGGCGAATGGTGGTGTCACCTGCAAAGATTCTCCGACGCTCAAGTCAGTGATTATATTCCAAGTAAGGAATGTATTCAGAGAGGAACCAGTCGTAAAAGAGCTGAAGAAGAAGATCCTCCCTAACTTCAATCATGAAGTTCGTTCATATACCTGATTGGCTCGATTAACGAGGACTCGTTGGTGGGGAACCACCAACTCCCATTAACATTATTATATTGCGCACTTACCTGCATGATTGGGTCAAGTGGCTATTTTATATTGAGCGTAGAGAATGTAGACTAGGATTAGGGAACAAGTTGACCATTCCCGTGAGCAAAATTTGGCTCGTAGTGTAGGGAATTATTGATCGATCCCTGTAGCAACAATCCTTGTCATTAGCACAGTGACGTGTGTATTGTCCGATGTCATGGTGTTATCCTGAACAACCGGTATAGGGAGAACGCCTGATACGGAATTACAGTTCGGATGTATACCGATGACACCGGTTACACGTAGATGTCTTATCAAAGACGTTGAAATATGTATAGCAGATCGGATACCGGTATTGAGACCGGATCATATGTCCCCTAGCTTGTGTGAGGGACTGAATAGTTGTTCACATAAGCTACTCAACCTGCGAGAGGTCTTAATATCGGTAAGCTTACGTGTGTAACAGTTCCTTAGCATCTGTTGTCATTCATAAAGAACCGCTCTGAATTTAATAGAAAAGACCTTTCGGTACTGTCACAACGGATTCAGACAAAGATTCGTTGTGTGAGAATTTCAAGAGTTTATTGGAATTGAAAGCTCTTGAAGTTCGTGTAATGGCTGTAAAGCGTAAATTGCGTTGCATGATTAGACATTAATGCTTTTTAATCACGTGGGCAAGCAATTATTGCGTCTGAGATGAAAATCTCATTTAACCGTCGTTTTAGGCTTAATGGGCCTGAAGTTTTCAAAACTTTTGGGCCCAGTGGATAGCCCTTTGCTGAGTTGCTATCGTTTTGGCGCCCAAGAATTTGGAACGGTTGTGTCGTTTCGCTTGTGAACAGGTGCGTTTTATCGAGAACGACACAACTTCAAGAGGAGGTAACCGGTCCTCTTTGTTTCCTATAAAAGGAATACTTAGTGGATTCTGGGTTCCACTTGCTTTTGCTTTCTCAACGAAACTCTGCAGAAATTTTGCAAGGAAGTTTATCACCTACATTGCGAGGGTTTCTTCGTTCCTCAAATTCATCACTGTCATCTGAGGTAACTATCTTTTCCTTGTCGCTTTAGTTTCGCTTTGACTTGCTACTCGTAGTTATAGAAAGTAGGCTTCATCAAAAAGGGGGGGGGGGAATCAGTTTCCCTCAACCCTAATAGTTGTGGGGAAGAATCCTTGTGATTCTTCATAAGACTGAACCGCGTCGCTCAGAAAGGGGATCTTACTCACTGCGGGAAGTGACCTTTCCCTTCTCAGAGTCGCCCTCTGATTGTAATTGCTTTTAAAATGCAGTGAGTAATGATTGCAACTTTCTGACGACATTTTATTTCTTATCATAGATTAAGGAGTTCGGTCTAGATATTTCCAATGGCAACCGGAGAAGGATCTTCTGGAGATAGTGCCATTTCGAAGACAGCTGAAGGTCTCTTCAGCGTAGTTGCTTCGAGGCTGAATTGGGAGGAGGTTCAGGCTAAATGGCCTTTCTGTTGGGTGTCCAGCGAATTTAAGGACTTGGCCTCTCGTCATGCGGATGAGGAGGGATCTCGAATTCAACCGAGGTTCACGCTGAGTACGGATGAAGAGACAAAAAAGTGATATAGGGTTTACGCACCACTTCCGACAGAGCGGATATGTCATGTCGTCCCCAACGATCGTTCAGTGTACATGTACGACTTCATCTTTCATTATTTGGGTGTCCGCTTCCCATTAACCGAACTCCAGATGGGTGTTTTGAGATTTTTGAACTGTGCACCCTCCCAACTTCATCCCAACGGTTGGGGCCTCATCCGAGCTCTCGAAGTGCTTGGGGAGCACTTCAATTTCACGCCAACTGTAGCGATGCTGTTCTACTACACTCAGGTAGTTCGAAGGGCGAATAAGCAGGGCGGAGTTGGTCTGGTGACACTCCGGACTCTCTGTTCTTTTGTGAACTTTGAGTCTTATACTGATTCGGCCAAGGTTGATGGGAAGTCGTTTAAGACCTACTTCACTCGCATCTCCATTAAGAAGGGCAAACCGAAATTTTGGAAGGACGAAGAGGACGTTGACAAATTTCCCCTGAGCTGGACACACAAACATTTCCTCTTGAGCTCACACGCGTACTACACTGATCAATCCGATCTGTCCCGTGAGACGTCGAGAGTGTTGTTCGCACTTGAATCGCACACTACAGGTCGTCACGTCTTCTCGTGTAGGCGTTTGCTAAGTAGCTCAAGCGGAGTCCGGGAGGAATATTTGCGTACTTCTCGTTTTATTCTATCTTTTCTCCTTTATCAAATATGTATAGAATATTTGTAGTTGCTGACATCTTGTGTTTGTTCATGTAGGTGAAATAGAACAGCAAACTCCAGAAATGGATAAATTGAAGAAATTCAAGGCGGCTGGTAAATCCGTTTCCCGTGAGAATGAAGTGAAACCCAGGCCCTCAACCAAGGATCGTCCTGAGTTAATAATACTGACCTCGGATGCTGAAGGGGACGTTCCGTTGGTTGAGGGCGGTTCTTCTGCCGCTGATGAATCCACGGGTCATCCTCCAGTTTCTGAGAGGAGAAGAAAAATCAAGAATGACTCAGTGGGAGGCCCGTCCAAAAAGCGCAAAACTTCGGAGGGTAAGCTTATTGAAACCTCGGAAGCAGCTGGTGCTCCCTCTAGTCTTAATAAAGAAACTGCTGCTGGGGCTTCTGGGTCAAATCCGACCTCCTTCCCAACGACCTCGTTTCTCACCCCCTTCCTCTCCTACGAAGGTTCTACTCCTGCTACTCTTCCACCACCGATGTACAAACTCCGGCCTACGCTTAGTGTTAAAGAAATTGAAGAAGCGTGTGAGGCCGGAAGGTGGCAGCTAGCCGAACTCGCTGGATTGCTATCTTCCGTCAGCGAGTTGGCTAAGAACGTCGACAAGGTTGAGGAGCTAAGTGACAAATTAGAAGAGCTCAACCTTTCCTCAGACAAGGACAAAGCCGCCATGAAGTTAATGGAAGATCGTCTTAACAAGTCTAAGGAGTTTGGGGATCTCATGATTAAAGAGAATCTCAAGCTCAAAGGCGATCTTAAAAACTTGGAAGGCAAAGTGGCAGAGAAGGAGGAAGAACTCCGCAGCAGCCAGGATAAAAATAAGGCTGATGCTGAGGAGTGGTCTCAAAGGGAGAAGAAGCTCCTTCTTGAGATAGAGGAACTGAAGGCTAGGAAAGTGGAGCCCGAGATATCCGGTGAGGAGCTGTCCAAGTTGCGGGGAGAATTGGCTACAGCGAAAGCTGAGAGAGAAGAAGCTGTTGACATATGCAGCCGAGCTGTTGAAGAGTCCTTCGGCCTAGCCATACGCCAAGTCTTCTACCGCAACCCCACTGCGAAACTTAACCTTTATGGAATGGATCCGTACTACGAATTCCATGGGGGAAAGTTAGTCGCAGTGGTGGATGGTCGTCACGAAGATCCACCGACGTCCTTATATGGTTTGGCTCCTCTTCCTGAGGGTCAATCCATGGGACCTGATTATGTCTTTCCTATGTCCGAGGTTCCCTCTACTGAAGAAAGGGTTGAAGCTCCTGGGGGGGAGATTCCTGATGAGGTTCCCAAGGAAGGGGGACAAGAGCCTGGTGCTGAGGAGGCACAAAAAACTGAAGAACAGATTCCTCCTGAGTAGTTTTGTTTTCATTTACATGTATAGTTGTGTACCGGGATCAACTCCGGATTTTGAACTATTGTATGTAATTTCATTTCAATGAATGAATTTTGGTTGAAGAAATTTGTCTTCGTCGTTTCATGTATATTTAAATCGTTTCTAATCCGTTCTGTATAATTAATCTTAAGGCCGGATTGAAATAATAGCCTCGGAAGATTAAACAACAAATAAAATTTAGAAAGGATAAATATATACATGTCCCCAAGTGTGTATTAAGAAGAAGGTGCCTGTCTCCAGGGCATGATCCTTAATTCTTTTGGGGAAAGATGGGTCGATCCGTTGTTTAGCAAAGTAGTGTAACAGGGCGGATGACTGCTTCTAATCCGTAATATTCTTACAGGAGATGATAATATTGTTCCAAGTTTAGGGGACTGCAAGGAAGTGGTGTTTGAGTCCTTTATCATAAGGATGATGATGGGAGTTTTTTTCTACACCAGGAGTTACGTCGTTGTATCACAGAATAGGTGATAAAGAGTATCCGTCCTGGGAGAATACCACTAGAAAGCGAAAGTGCGGATTGACTTTCGGAATTTTCCATCATAAAGATGATTATGAGTATTGATCATGCCAGGTGTTTTATCATTAAATCACTTCATAAGTGATTGAGATCATCCGTCTTGGGGATGTGTACGATACCAGGAACTACATCATCAGGTCGCATATTAGGTGATTGAGATCATCCGTCCTTTGGGTGTGTATGGCGCCAGGAGTTACATCGTCAGATCACAGCATGGGTGATTGAGATCATCCGTCCTGGGCAGGTACACCGCGTTAGGAGTTACATCGTCATATCACATAATGGGTGACTGAGGTTATCCGTTCTGGAAAAGTACACATCGTCAAGAGTTACATCGTCAGATCACAGATTAAGTGATTTAGATAATCCATCCTGGAGACATTTTTCAATCGTAGGAGTACGGATTGAGTGAATACTTTCATCGTAAGAATGATGATGAGAATTGTTCATACCAGGAGTTACATCGTCGAATCACTTTATAGGTGATTGGGATCATCCGTCCTGGAATGATTCACACCAAGAGTTACATCATCGAATCACAAAATATGTGATTGAGATCATCCGTCCTGGAATGATTAGTGGAGCTCTTCGTACCAGGAGTTACATCATCGAATCACTGAATAAGTGATTGAGATCATCCAATCAAGGGAGTGCGGATTCAATTTCCAATTTTCGCTCCATCCGAAATCCGAGTCTTACCTCTACTAGCCCCCTAGCTGATGTGAGGAAGTAGTTGACTTGCTCATATGAGCTATATTGATCATAGTACGTCTGGATTTCGGATTTGCACCGAAGTGTAAATATCCGTTCTGGGAACCATGTTCCGTAGTGATGAAATTTTAAGGGCGGATTCCACAATGGAAATATCAGAAGTTTATCGAATTTCGCAACCCTTGGTATTCGGGTAATGGTGGCCACGTTTCTAATGATTGGACATTTAATGCCTTAATTCACGTGGGCGCGCCATTATTGCATTAAGTGCGCATGTCTTAGTAACTGTCACACATAGTTTTGTTGGGCCTAATATTTGGTTTTAATAGGCCCATTTCGATGGCTCTGTGACAAAATGATGGCATTTTCGCACCATGAGGTACTAAACGACAATTTTGGTCCACTAAACGGGGAGTCGTTTGGGGGTAAACGACAGATTGTGTTTAGTGGGTATTTGAAAAATTTTTGTGCCCTGATACAGGCATATTTGGCAATCTCAGTTACCATTTCTTCTTGCTTCCTCGACGAACCTCTGCAAAAGTCCCAAGAAGTTCTTCGTGTCCGCCTCTGTGAATTTCAATTCACTATCCTTAGGTAACCACTTTCCCTTCGTTTTTTGCATCTCTTTTCAATATTTGAGAATGGCTAGGAAGGGTGTTAGCTTCAGTGGCGTTAGCCCTAGAGGAAGAGGAGGAAGGGCTTTGGTTCAAAACCCTAATGTTCGTGGTGGGAGGATCCCAGTGATCTTCCAATCGAGGCCACAGTATACAGGGGGGGAGGAGTCGCAATATCAAAGGCGAAGGGTGATTATACCCTCTTCAGAGTCTTCCTCCTCCAGTGAGAGTGTCGAAAGTGGGGATTTGTATCTCTCTGATGATGTGAAATTTTATCGCAGCATCAAAGCTTTCACGATGGTGACAAAGAAAGCCACTGGGAGAAAATCGTCTGAAGGGGAATCCCCTTCCGAGAAGTATATCTTGAAGACTCAATCCGGCCTCTGCAATGTGGTTGCACACCGGATAGACTGGGTGAAATTCCAACAGAAACGCCCATTCAGCTGGGTGGCTGAGGAATTTCGTGAGACACCGTCCGTCCACGCTCGGGAGGATGAAGGGGAGCTGGAGCCGCGGTTTACCGTTTGGAAGAAGGACAAATACAAATGGTGTTTTAATGTATTCGCTCCCCTTCCATCGGTACGGATATGCCACACACCGGACGAGAGGTCCTTGTTCATGTATGACTTTATATTTCTGAACTTGGGTGTGCGTTTCCCCTTGACGAAGTTTGAGATGGGAGTCCTGAGATTCTTGGACTGCGCCCCCTCGCAACTTCACCCTAATGGATGGGGATTGGTCCGCTCTCTTGAAGTGCTTGGGGAGCACTTCAACTTTAAACCGACGGTGGCCATGCTTTTCTACTTCACTCAAGTGGTCCGTCGTGCGAATAAGGAGAAAGGAGGAGTGAGCTTGATATCCCTCCGGACTATCTCCAAGATCATCAACTTCGAGGCGTACACTGACTCCGCCAAAGTTGATGGGCGTTCATTCAAGTCCTATTTCACGAAGATTAGCGTCCATCCGAATGAATCAATTTTTTGGTTAACTGAAGATGGGATTTCAAAATTCCCAGTGACTTGGACGCACGAACATTTTTTGTTGACCTCCCAAGCGTACTATACCGAGGAGGACGAACTGAGCCCAACTTCGATCTCTGTTCTTTCGGCTCTGCAGTCCTACACAGCCTCACACTAATTTTTCTCCTGCAGGCGTTTGTTAGGACCAAAGTCTACTCGCGAGGAGTATTTACGTAATTTCCCTGCCATTCTTCATGCGTTATTATGTCATTTGCCTTGAAAATTTTACGTCTCTGATTGTGTCTTTTGATTGTGCAGGTGAAATTCAGGGCGAGTCACCAGAGATGAATAGGCTAAAAGGACTCAAGGCCAGAGAGACTTCCGTTGCGGCTGAAAATGACATTCAGGCAAAGCGGAATTCTAAGAAGGCCACTGCTGAGACAATAATATTAACTTCGTCTGCTGGTGATGATATTCCTCTGATCGAGGGCGGATCTGAGAAGGTGGTCGAGAAAAAGAAGAGGACGAAGCGT
This sequence comes from Clitoria ternatea, assembly GCA_037962975.1. Lineage (NCBI taxonomy): Eukaryota > Viridiplantae > Streptophyta > Magnoliopsida > Fabales > Fabaceae > Clitoria > Clitoria ternatea. The sequence goes on from CM075669.1 coordinate 305,553,656, forward strand.
GATCCTTCGAAGACCTCAGACCGTCAATCCTCGCCCAAAAAGCCAAAAACTTCAAGAGGGGCTGCTGAGCCAGGGCCTGCTAAGGAAAAGAGAGCGGAAGGGTCTATTCCGGATACTCCAAGTGGTGTTATAACATATGGGGCGAAGCCAATAACGACTTATTTCGCGCCCAAAGCCTCTTGCCCTCTTGAAGATAGTTCCGGTCTTGTTCAACATCCGGTGTATGAGAGCTCCGTTCCTGAGGGCGTTCCCGAATCCTCACCCAAGGTGAAACCCTCGTTGAAGAGTGAAGAAATGATTAGAGCTTGCGACGACGGACAGAAGCACTTGGCTGAGTTATCCGAGCTCCTCAAGTCGGTTCGCGAGCTCACAGAAGAAAATGAGAGGCTCACCTCAGTGGTTGGCAAGGACAAGGCAATCATCCTCCAATTAGAAGGAAAATTAAAAACTTCCAAAGAAGAAACTCAGAAGAAGGATGAAGAAATTGCCAAACTGAAAAATCTTGCCAAGGAGCTAGAGGGTCAAGTTTCTGATCAGAAGAAAATCAATGCTGACCTCAATGCTCATCTCTGCACGGAGAAGGAACGCTCTTCAAAGCTGGAAGAGGGGTTGAAGGAGGCTAAGGTCGTCCATTCTCTAGGAGTGGATGATTGGACACGTAAGGAAAAGGAGCTGCTATTAAAGCTGGCGGATTCGAATGGCGAGGTCAAGACCCTGAAAGCAGACTTGGACGATGCTGTAAACATGTGTGACCAAGCAGTCAAGGAGGCTTTCGGGTTGGCAGTTCGTCAAGTGCTATACCGGAATCCCAAGGTGTCAATTAATTTGAACGGTATTGATCCGTTCTATGAGTTTCACCAAGGGAAACTGGTGGCTGTCGTTGACAATCATCATGAGAGTCCGCCTAACAGTCCTTATAAGTTTGCTCCTTTACCTAAAGGTCAATCAATGGGACCTTCCCTCCTGAAGCCCAAAAGTACAGGATCAAGCTCTCGCACTGAAGGAGGCAAGACCGGAGACAAAGGCAAAGGGAAGGAGGGAGACTCAAGCCAAAAAGAGTAGCGCCTTCCTTATTTCCTTTTTCGTTTTATTGATTCGAATTCGCTGTGTTCCGGGATCAGCTCTGGATTATTACACGAATTGTAATTCTTATTGAATCAATAAAAGAGTTTTTTACCTCCATTCTTGTTTAGTGAAAAACAACTTTAATAGAGGGACTGCATGTGTATTGTATTATTCCGGATTTAAGTAATGAAGATCGGATTGTAAAACAAAATCTCCATACCGGACATATACATGCGAAATGAATTTCATAATAAAACCACCGCTTGTGAGGGAACACATCAGTGCCTCAAGAACGGCTTAAGGGGAATGATTGTGAGATCGTTTAGACGAGAGTTCATTCCTCAAATTATTCGTTAAACCGTTGATGTTGTCCCCCAGTATCATTTGGTGATTATCACTTTGAATAAACTCTGAGTGAGATTTTCACGTGAGAGATCTTGAGAATGAGGATTTAAAATAGAAATTCCTCTTCAAATATTTCCGACTGAGGAATTTCGGGTGAAAATGCCTTAGATTGTGGCGTACCCGAGTGAATTGTTTGTGTCGGAGTTTATGAGTCAGATCTCAATTGAAGAATTGATGACTCAGAATTATAAGCTATAAAACTCCCAAATAAAGAACTTCACGAGAGTATTAATTTGGAGTTCAGTATAACTTACTTGTTGTGTTTGGAGTTCGGTTTGATCCTACTGTCCATGTCATATTTGGTGTTCGGTTGAATCCTACTAGCCGTTCTTCAATTGGTCTTTGGTTTTACCCAATGACGATTCTTCACCGACGTTCGGTTAATCCTACTAGTCGTACTCAGAGTTCGGTTTAATCCTACAATCCGAGCCTTCGATACGGGGTTCAGATCAGGGTTAATCCTGAACCTACTGCGCCCGTCACTTGGGGTTCAGCGTGGTCTTGAAGAAGAACCAGCTTACTGCGCCCAAGCCTTCGCATGGGGTTCGGTTTGTGGCCTCGAAAGAGGACCAGCCCTACAACCCATGTAGTCTTCGAATGGGGTTCGGTTTGTGGCCTTGAAGAAGGACCAGCCCTACAACCCATGTAATCTCTGAATGGGGTTCGGTTTGTGGCCTTAAAAAAGTGCCAGCCCTACCACCCATATCCTGAGGTTCGGTTTAATCCTACAACTCAGGTCTTCACCGACGTTCGGTTAATCCTACTAGTCGTACTCAGAGTTCAGTTTAATCCTACAATCTGAGCCTTCACCGGTGTTCAGCCAAACTTACTAACCGTACCCAGAGTTCGGTTTCATCCTACAATCTGGGCCTTCAATATTTACACACTCGAGGAGTTACATCGTCAATTACAGAATGGGTAATTGAGATCATCCGTCCTGAGTATGTTCTTGTGCGTTGCGCATATTCGAAGAGTTACATCGTCAACTACAGAATAAGTAGCTGAGATCAATCGTCCTGAATATGCTTCTGTACACCGGATAAACTGAAAATCACAGCATAAGAAAAACTCGAAAGAGTTAAATTGTTATGAGATATTCTTATTAAATCAAAAATAAGAATTACAAGGAGAGCGTAGCTGTGAAAATAAATTCTCCAGTATTCAATCCAAGATAAGGATAGGAGAGTGTAGAAACAGCTAGCTATAGTAGATGCGCAAGTTTTGGGTGTTCCATTTGTTTCGGATTGGAGTGCCATCAAGGTTTTCAAGGCGATAAGAGCCTTTGCCAGTGACCTCGGATACCCTGTATGGGCCTTCCCAGTTTGGGGCTAATTTGCCTTGATGGGCGAATTTATTCCCTATACTTGCTTTCCTCAAAACCAAATCTCCAACGTTGAAAGTCCTTGATTGGACTCGTTTGTTGTACCGGAGAGCAACTTTGGCTTTGATGGCTTGATCTCTGATGAAAGCGTCTTCTCTGAGTTCTTGTATGACATCTATTTCGGATGCCAAGTTAGCATTGTTGGTTTCTTCAGAGAAGTACTTAACCCTTGTGGAAGCAATCTGCAGTTCCACAGGTATCATTGCCTCGACCCCGTATGTTAGGCGATATGGGGATTCATTGGTGGATGAATGAGGCGTTGTCCGATATGCCCATAGGACATGACACAGCTGGTCTGTCCATCCGCCCTTGGCTTCGCCAAGGCGTTTCTTTAGTCCCTTCAGCACCTCCCTGTTGGCCACTTCAGCTTGACCATTAGTTTGGGGATGTTCGACGGATGAGAATATTTGGGTTATTCCTAACCCTTCAAGCAAATCTGTGAATTTTCTATCCGTGAACTGGGTGCCATTGTCTGTGACAATCCGTGCTGGGACCCCGAACCGTGTTATGATGTTTTCATACATGAAACGACGGGTTCGGGCTGAAGTAATATGCACCACCGGCTCTGCTTCTATCCACTTAGTGAAATAATCGACCCCTACAATGAGATATTTGATGCCCCCAGGAGCAGTTGGAAAGGGGCCCAAAATATCCAATCCCCATTGGTAGAAAGGCCATGGAACAGTGGATGTGAAGAGTTCTTCCGCCGGTGTGTGGTGTAGGTTAGAGAATTTTTGGCAAGCGTCGCATTTTTTGACGAAGTCAATGGAGTCTTGCTTCATTGTGGGCCACCAGTATCCAGCTCTGAGGATTTTTCGCATTAAGCTTCTTCCTCCGGCGTGGTGTCCACTTTGTCCTCCATGCACTTCCTCCATTACACCTTGCACCTCATCCTCTTTGAGACAAATTAAATAGGGCACAGAGAGTGCCCTTCTGTAGAGATTACCATCAATCATAGTGAAATACGGTAATTCTCTCCTTAACCTCGTCTTTTCCTTCTCATCTGTGGGTAGCTGTCCATCAGCCAAATAACGGATGTAAGGAGCCATCCATGTATCTTCGTAAAGGGAGTCAGTCATTATGGCGTTTAGAGAAGGGAAAAGAGGGATGCTGGGCGACGTTAGCGTGCTTTGAACCAGAGTAGTGGTGCTACCCGGTCGTTTAGTGCTTGCTAACCTGGAGAGTATATCTGCTCTCGTATTCTCTTCACGTGGAACATGCTTGAACTCCACCTTTGAGAATTTCTCAGTCAACTCCTTGACACAGTTCAAGTATAATTGGAGTTGAGGTTCGCGAGCTTGATATTCTCCTAAGATCTGCGAAATCACCAGCTGTGAATCGCTACAAAGTGTCACCTCAGAAGCTCCGATGTCAATTGCAGCTCTTAGCCCGGCCAAGCAAGCTTCGTACTCAGCCTGGTTGTTGGACGTTTTGAAATTGAAACGAAGGGAGATCTCCAGGTGTACTCCGTCATCACTTTCGAGAACTACACCTGCTCCAGAGCCTCTTTGGTTTGATGAACCATCAACGTAAATGGTCCAATGGACTCGAGGGTAATCCGGATCAGTCCCTGTCATTTCCACAATAAAGTCAGCCAGGACTTGAGCTTTAATAGCGCTGCGGGGTTCGTAGGATATATCAAACTCAGAGAGTTCAATAGACCATTTGATCATCCTCCCAGCAAGATCGGGTTTGATTAAGACAGAACGGAGTGGCAAATCCGTTCTCACTATGATTGGATGGGCGTGAAAGTACGGACGCAACCGTCGTGAGGCCCAAACAACAGCGAGGGCGGCCTTTTCAATTTTTTGATACCGGATCTCAGCACCTTGCAAGGTCTTGCTAGTGAAATAGACCGGTCTTTGTCCATCAGGAGTTTCTTTTATCAAGGCTACGCTCAAAGCTTCATCTGAAATAGCCAAGTACAGAATGAGTATGTCTTCGGGGTCAGGCTTTGTGAGAATGGGAGGTTTGGACAACACCTCCTTAAGCTCTTGGAAAGCTTTTTCTTGTTCCTGTCCCCACTCGAATTTCTTGGACTTTTTCAGTATTTTGTACAGGGGGAGCGACCTGTGAGCCATCTTCGGCATGAATCGTGCCAAAGCTGCTACCTTGCCATTCAGGGATTGGACTTCTTTGAGATTCTTAGGACTTTGCATGTCTAGAATCGTTTGGCACTTCCCTGGATTGGCTTCTATACCACGTTGAGTTAACATGAAACCCAAAAATTTTCCAGCAGGGACAGCAAATGTGCACTTCATTGGGTTCAGCCTCATGTTAAATTGTCTCAAACGGGTGAATACTTGGCCCAGGTCTTCAATATGATCGCCACCAACCGGTGTCTTTGCTATTATGTCGTCAATGTATACTTCAACAAGTTTGGTGTGCATACCTTCGAAAACCTTGTTGATCATGCGCTGATATGTCGCCCCAGCGTTTTTCAGGCCAAAGGGCATGACTGTATAGCAAAAGACACCACGATCATTTATGAAAGCTGTCTTCTCTTGATCCTCTTCGCACATCGGAATTTGGTTGTAACCAGAATAAGCGTCCATGAAGCTCAGGTATTGATAACCAGAGGAATCGTCCACCATCCGATCTATATTAGGAAGAGGATAAGGATCTTTTGGACAGCAGCGGTTAAGGTCCACGTAATCAATGCACATTCTCCATTTACCATTGGATTTAGGGACCATCACCACATTCGAAAGCCAAGAGGAATATCGGATTTCCTTGATAAATCCGGCCTTCAGCAATTCCTCAGTTTGCTGACAAGCTGCCTTCTGTTTCTCTGGGCCTAATCGTCTTTTCTTTTGGGCCACAGGTTTCGTTTCTGGATAGACAGAAAGTTTATGACAGCAGAATTCAGGGTCTATGCCTGGCATATCGGCTGCAGTCCATGCAAAGAGGTCTTTAAACTCTTGTAAGAGAGCCAGCAGTCGCTGCTCTATTTCAGCATCTAGCTTGTCATTGATATGGGTGATCTTTTCTGGAGAATCTCCCAAGACAATGTCCCTGGAACTTCCATCCGGTGTGGGCTTTGATGGGTTGAACGGATCAATGTTCAAATCCGCTCTAGGATCCAGGTCGACAAGACTTACAGATCCAGCCGATGTTCCAGCATCATTAAGTTTCCTCTTTTTATTGGAGGCGTCCAGTTTTGTCATGTTGAGGCTAAGGTTGTAGCAGTACCTAGCCATCTCTTGATCACCCCGGATAGATGACACAGCATTATCCTTGTCAATGAACTTGATAAGGAGATGTGGGGTTGATACAACTGCCTCCATTGCATTCAGAGTAGGACGGCCTATGATGCCATTAAATGGTGATTTGACATCAATCACTAGCACCCGAGACCTAACCGTCCTGGCTCCTGGCTCGCCTTCAAACGAGATAAGGGTATCAAGATACCCTCTAGTTAGTTGCTTTGCGCCATTGAAAGCTGTTAGTTCCTGCGTGTAAGCCTGTAAGTCTGAGTCTTTAAAACCCATTCTTTCAAAGCAATTATAAAAAATAACATCGCAGGAACTTCCCTGGTCAACAAGGATTCTTCGGACGTCCTTGTTGGCGATCACAGTAGTGATGACTACAGCATCGTCACCACCAGGAACGGTTGGGCCAAAATCCTCGTCAGAGAAAGAGATTATGGGAGCCTCAATTCCTCCTCTGTAAGGGCGATTGTCTTTGACTTTCCCTTGCACAGATAGAATCATTCTGTGATGATTCTTTCGGGCTGTAATTGAAGCTCCTCCTCCAGCGAACCCTTCAGCAATCATGTCAATAACTTCACATCGGCCCTGACGTTGTTGCTGGGGTGTGCTGTCTTTCTGTGCTGCATTATCGGTCATTACACCTTTTTGCTTCTCTGCAGCAGAGAACCTTCGAACCGGACTGGGGTTGTTGTCATCCCCATCGTCGGGATCTCTTTCTCTTTTCTCATTCCGTTCTGCCTTGTCAAAGGATTTTTCTTTGAACAGGTATTGCTTCAATTTGCCTTCTCTAATTAGCGTCTCAACCGCGTTCTTTAGAGCTTGGCATTCATCAGTGGAATGACCATTTTGTTCATGAAAATCACAGTACTTTCGTGAATTTCCTGGTCTTTTCATAGGGGCTGGTCTCCTGATGCCATATGTGCTGAAAACTGGCCATCCGACCTCTCTCAAAATCTGAGATGGTCTGGCAGATAACTGTGCATAATGGCTGAAGGAATTGACATGCCTTTCTCGAGGTCGAGGAGGGTGGTTATCCACCTTAGGATTGGTGAATGGCCTCTCCATGCGTTCTGACCTCGTCTTTTCCTTACCCTTCTGGGTTTGGGGAGATGGTGTTGGTGGCTTTTTCTTTGCAGCCATTGCCTCCAAGTGCATCTCTATGCTCACATACTTTGAGGCTTTTTTCCTGAACTCCTCAAAAGTTGCTGGGGGGCTCTTTGCTAATGAAAGAGCGAAAGCTGATCCTGGCTGTAATGCCTCAATAACGATATGCAGCTTGATAGATTCTGTGAGGTTAGGAACCAGAGCTGCTTCCTTATAAAACCTCTTCAAAAAATCTTTTAAGCCCTCAGTTTCACTTTGCTTAATCTGAGCCAAGGTATGAGACGTCTTGGGTACGTCTCTGGAGATAACAAAGTGGGTTTCAAAGGCAGCTGCCATTTCCGTCCAAGAATCCATGGATCCAGAAGGCAGGCCTTTAAACCACCCGAGGGCTTCCTCAGACAATGTTCGAGGGAACATTCGGCACATCACGTCTTCATCAGCCCCCAAGTACATGGCTTCAAACACATAAGCATCAAGGTGCTTAGTTGGATCAGTTTCACCATTATACTTTCCGATGGAAAGTGGTTGAGTGGTTTGAAGGTGCTTGGGGATGCTGATGCCCATAAGTCTCCTTGAAAAAGGAACCTTCAGATTGTAAGACAATGGGGGTGCTGTTGTCGAATCTCTCTTCCTTCGGGAAGCTGCATCCTCAGAATCGCGAGTTTGTTCTCCCTCCTCAAACGTTGGGATCTTTGAGTACTGAAGAGTGGTGGACTTTTCACCATCAGTTGTGTGGGGAGTGTTTCGCGTGCGAGATGACTCTTTATCCTCGCTTTGCCTTTTTTCTCTTCGTAATTCAGCGAGTTCCCTCTGAAGTTGTTTGATCAACTCATCGCGAGGATCAGGATCAGACACAGTTACTATCTTCTTTGAGCTGCCCCCATGAGAATCAAAGTTGAGTTTTCTGTAGGCATTAGGATTGGTTCTGCCTTCAGCTTGATTCTCCATGAAGTCTTGTGCTTCGCCTTCCATGGTGGATTACCTGCTCTGTCAAAGGATATGGGAATAACTTTATCGTGTCCCACTGGGCGTGCCAATGATCTGTCCTGGACCGGGGTCAAGAGATCCGATCTCAAGCCAGTCACGAATAGTATGTCAATACCGTCTAGTAGACCGGATGTATGTGTATCCGATGTGGGTATCCGTTGTCCTTGAATGAGGTGAGCGGATTGGGCGTTCTGGAGATCCTTCACACCGACCTAACGCGTTGAAGTGGGCGAATGGTGGTGTCACCTGCAAAGATTCTCCGACGCTCAAGTCAGTGATTATATTCCAAGTAAGGAATGTATTCAGAGAGGAACCAGTCGTAAAAGAGCTGAAGAAGAAGATCCTCCCTAACTTCAATCATGAAGTTCGTTCATATACCTGATTGGCTCGATTAACGAGGACTCGTTGGTGGGGAACCACCAACTCCCATTAACATTATTATATTGCGAACTTACCTGCATGATTGGGTCAAGTGGCTATTTTATATTGAGCGTAGAGAATGTAGACTAGGATTAGGGAACAAGTTGACCATTCCCGTGAGCAAAATTTGGCTCGTAGTGTAGGGAATTATTGATCGATCCCTGTAGCAACAATCCTTGTCATTAGCACAGTGACGTGTGTATTGTCCGATGTCATGGTGTTATCCTGAACAACCGGTATAGGGAGAACGCCTGATACGGAATTACAGTTCGGATGTATACCGATGACACCGGTTACACGTAGATGTCTTATCAAAGACGTTGAAATATGTATAGCAGATCGGATACCGGTATTGAGACCGGATCACCAACCCAAATCTTCCACAAAAAAAGCCAAACAATGACCGTCCTTCTGTCCAATTTGATCCAATTCCTATGACATATACTGAACTTTTGCCTAAACTTCTCAAAAGTTCTCTTGTTGTATGATGTCCTTTAAAACCCGTAGGGCCACCCTATCCTAAGGGGTATGATCCTAATGTGAAGTGTGATTATCATGCTGGAGCACCGGGGCATTCTACAGAAAATTGCATTGCCTTAAAGTTTAAGGTACGTGATTTGATAAATGCCAAGTGGTTGGATTTCGAAGAAGGCTCCCCAAATGTGATTAGAAATCCTTTGCCTAATCATGGAAATACTGGGGTAAATGCAATAACACATGACTTGGGAAGTGATCATTGTTCCCCTTGCAATGATGTCAACATGATCCATGGGCAGCATAGTACAGACTCAGTAAGCCCAGTCACCCCTGTTCCTTTGGTGGTCTATTACACCAAGAAACCTTTGACCGAACCAGTCATAAACCATCCGTCCTTGACAATTAGGACCCCATCTCCATTTTCATACAAGGATACCCATGCAGTACCTTGGAAGTATGAAGTGGATGTAATCCCTCAACTCCTAAAGGGATCGTCATCCTCAGTAACCAATATTTCCGAGACAAGTGGAATGACTAGGAGTGGACGAGTTTATGCTCCTGAAAACTTGAGAAAGGAGGATGCACCTGTAAGTGAAAAAAAAAGTCGTGGTAAAGAACAAGATCCTCCCCAAAGAATAACAGAGGAAGATGCTTGTGAATTTTTGAAATTCATTAAGCAAAGCGAATACCAGGTCCTTGACCAGTTAAACCGCACTCCTGCAAAAATATCCTTGTTATCTCTCTTATTGGACTCAGAACCACATCGTGGAAAGTTATTGAAGGTCTTGAATAAAGCACATGTTGCGAAAGATATTTCGCCTGAAAAGTTTGAAGGGATAGTGGGGCATATTGCCTCAAATGACTACTTAACTTTCACCGATGAAGAGATACCTGCTGAAGGAAGAGGTCATAATAAGGCATTACACATCTCTGTCAAGTGTCGGGATCATATCGTAGCCAAGGTCCTAGTTGATAATGGCTCCTCTCTGAATATCATGCCAAAGTACACTTTAAATCAACTACCTTTTGATGGGTCACATATGAAGCCAAGCTCAATGGTAGTAAGAGCTTTTGACGGTACTCGGAGAGAGGTCATTGGAGATATTGAGATCCCCATCCAAGTGGGCCCATGCACCTTCAATGTATTATTTTAAGTGATGGACATCAATCCTGCTTATAGCTGCCTATTGGGGAGGCCTTGGATACATTCTGCCGGTGTGGTTCCATCTACCCTTCATCAAAAGCTTAAATTTGTGGTAAACAACAAGCTAGTCATTGTTTCTGGTGAGGGAGATTTCCTTATCAGTAAGCCCATGTCAACTCCATATATAGAAGCGGCTGAAGAAAGTCTTGAGACTTCCTTCCAATCATTGGAAATTGCTCACACCACCTATGTGAGAGAAGGGTTACAACTAGCTCGTCCTTCTAAAGCTTCTATGATGGTAGCTAAAGTGATGATGAAATCTGGATTCCAGCCAGGGAAAGGGCTTGGAAAGATGCTTGATGGAGGAGTAGACCCATTATTGGTTAAGGAGAATAAGAACGGCTTTGGGCTGGGGTATCATCCATCTCCAATGGAAAGAGCGAAGGTTTTCGCAGATAAGAGAGAAAAGTGACTTGCACGGTTAGAAAACCGAGAACCCCTAACTGCGAAGATCCCTATCTGTGACCTTTACCGAAGCTTCAGGAGTGCAGGCTTGACATCTCCAGACCAAGTGGCGGTCATCGATGATGAGTCCAAGAGAGAAGAAGACTTGATTTACCCTTGTCCTTCAGATACTGAACTGTGTAATTGGGAAGCCGTTGAGCTTCCAGAGATCATTTCAAAGTAATTGTTCACTTTGTAGGTTTTTGTTTAAATCCTTTGGCTATGCCTAAAGCCTTAGGATGAGTTTTAATAAGGGCAAAACATGTTTTCTTTATCATTTCAAATAAATAAAAGTTAAGTTCAATTATCATTTTCCTTATTTTGCCTTTTTTATATTAAATAAATTGCAGATCTGAAATTGAATTCCAAAATAATAAGATTGCTTTCTCCCATCATGATTTTAATCCAACAAGCGAAGAGGATGAAGAGTCCGATGAACCTTCCCCTGAATTACTAAGGCTGCTAGATCAGGAAGATAAAGAAATTTCTCCCTATCTAGAAATTGTTGAAGTCATAAATTTGGGGAGTGAAGAAAACAAACAAGAAGTCAAGATCGGCACCTCTTTGAGTAGAGAACATAAGAGGGAATTAATAGAATTGTTGGTCGAATTCAGCGATGTGTTTGCTTGGTCATATCAGGATATGCCGGGATTGGATAACTGCATCGTTGAACACAAGTTGCCATTAAAACCCGGTTGCATCCCCATAAAGCAGAAGTTGAGAAGGATGAAGCCAGAAATGCTCTTAAAGATTAAAGAAGAGATAACCAAACAGTTGGATGCCGGGTTCTTGGCTGTCTCCAAATACCCTGAATGGGTGGCCAACATTGTTCCGGTCCCGAAAAAAGATGGGAAGGTACGAATGTGTGTTGATTACCGGGATTTGAATAGAGCTAGCCCAAAAGATGACTTTCCATTGCCACATATTGATGTTCTTGTTGATAACACGGCCCAACATTCCATTTTTTCATTCATGGATGGATTTTCTGGGTACAACCAAATCAAGATGGCACCCGAAGACATGGAAAAAACCACTTTTATTACTTTGTGGGGAACCTTCTGCTACAAGGTGATGTCTTTTGGATTGAAAAATACCGGTGCCACTTACCAAAGAGCAATGGTAACTCTATTTCATGACATGATGCATAAAGAGATAGAGGTTTATGTGGATGATATTATTGCCAAATCCAAATCTGTTGAAGGTCACTTGATTGACTTACGAAAGCTCTTTGAACGCCTGAGAAAATTCAAACTCAGATTAAATCCGGCTAAATGCACTTTTGGGGCTAGCTCTGGAAGGTTGCTTGGTTTCATTGTCAGTGAGAAAGGTATCGAAGTGGATCCCGATAAAGTAAAGGCAATCATGGAAATGCCTGCTCCTAGCACTGAAAAAGAAGTACGAGGATTCCTTGGAAGGTTGAATTACATAGCTCGTTTCATTTCTCAACTAACAGCTGTATGTAATCCAATCTTTAAGTTGCTTCGTAAAAATCAACCATCACAATGGAATGATGATTGTCAGGAGGCCTTTGACCAAATAAAGCAATACTTGCAATCCCCACCGATCTTGGTTCCCCCAACCCCGGGAAGACCACTCCTGTTGTATTTGACTGTGATAGATGAGTCTATGGGCTCTGTACTGGGGCAGCATGATGAGTCTGGAAGAAAAGAGCATGCTATTTACTATTTGAGCAAGAAGTTCACTGAGTGCGAAGCACGATATTCCACTGTAGAACGAACTTGTTGTGCATTAGCATGGGCTGCTCGTCGCCTAAGACAATACATGTTATCTTATACTACTTGGTTGATATCTAAGATGGACCCAATTAAGTACATCTTTGAGAAACCGGCTCTGACGGGAAGAATAGCTCGTTGGCAGGTTCTTTTGACTGAGTATGATATCATTCATGTCACCCAAAAAGCTGTAAGAGGGAGTGCTTTAGCTGATCACTTGGCCCACCATCCCCTAAAAGAGTACCAACCAATGTCATTCGAATTTCCTGATGAAAATATTATGATGTTGTCAGAAGAGAAAGATTGTCCTAATAGAACTTGGATTTTGATGTTCGATGGGGCGTCGAATACACTGGGGCATGGGATTGGGGCCATCCTAATCTCACCAGATAACAAGCTTTTCCCATTCACTGCTAGACTTTGTTTTGATTGTACCAATAATATTGCAGAATATGAAGCTTGTGTTTTGGGGATTCAGGCGGCACTTGAAGCAAAGGTGAAATCTCTACAAATATATGGAGATTCTGCCTTGGTGATTCATCAACTGAAAGAAGAATGGGGTACTGGAGATGGCAAATTGATTCCTTATCAAGCTCACATCATGGAACTAATCAAAGGGTTTGATGAAGTCTCTTTCCATCATATTTCTCAGGATGATAACTAATTAGCCGATGCTTTGGCCACGTTGGCCTCCATGTTCAACGTAAGTAGGGAGTGTGACATGCCCTTCATCGAGATCGAAAGGCGTCTCGAACCTGCATATTGTCATGAGATAGAAGAAGAGCCCGATGGGAAACCATGGTTTCATGACATCAAAAATTATATTCAAAATCAAGAATATCCTCCTGGTATCTCAGAAAATGATAAAAGAACCCTCAGACGCCTAGCCATGAATTTCTTTATGACTGGGAATACACTCTATAAGAGAAATTATGATTCTGTTCTCCTTCGTTGCGTAGACGTGACGGAAGCTAACAAAATCATGAAGGATGTTCATGAAGGGCCTTTCGGAACACATGCAAATGGGCACTCGATGGCAAGAAAAATTCTCAGATCTGGATATTATTGGATGACAATGGAAAATGATTGTCATAACTATGCCAAGAAATGTCACAAGTGTCAAACCTATGCAGATAACATTCATGCACCACCATCTTCTTTGCACGTTCTAACTGTGCCTTGGCCTTTTGCTATGTGGGGCATAGATGTTATTGGTCCCATTGAACCAAAAGCATCGAATGGGCATCGCTTTATTTTGGTGGCCATTGATTACTTCACTAAGTGGGTTGAAGCAGCTTCCTACACCAACGTGACTAAAAATGTTGTGGTCAAATTCATCAAGAGAGAATTGATTTGTAGATATGGTTTACCAAATCAGATCATCACTGATAATGGTACAAACCTGAATAATAAAATGATGGATGAACTTTGTGAGGAATTCAAAATCAAACACCTCAATTCATCTCCATACAGACCTAAGATGAATGGAGCAGTGGAAGCTGCTAACAAAAATATAAAGAAAATCATACAAAAGATGGTTGAAACCTACAAAGACTGGAGTGAGTTGCTTCCTTTTGCTTTACATGGGTATCGTACCTCTGTACGAACTTCGACAGGCGCAACACCCTTCTCATTGGTGTATGGTATGGAAGCTGTTTTACCAATAGAAGTGGAAATTCCGTCTTTAAAAGTAATCATGGATGCCAAATTAGAAGAAACTGAATAGGTTCGGTCCCGGTATGATCAATTAAATTTAATTGATGGGAAAAGGTTAACCGCTCTCTGTCATGGGCAGTTATACCAAAAGCGTATGAAGAAGGCATACGAAAAGAAAGTGCGACCTCGTCAATTTCATGAAGGTGATTTGGTACTGAAGAAAATCTTGCCGAATCAAAATGATCACCGAGGTAAATGGAAGCCAAATTATGAAGGACCATTCGTCGTAAAGAGAGCCTTTTCTGGAGGAGCTTTGATTTTGACGAACATGGATGGTTTGAGGGTACAACAAGGACAAACGCTCCCCATGAAGAGTCGAGATCAACAGTTTTAGCCTATCACCTAACTCCAGTCGGGATGGTTTACTAAGATGTGAAAATGCAATCCTTGTATTCACTCGGAACCCTCGCTAAGTTAGAAAAGTCAATCTCAGACACATTCTTCTTGAGCATAAATCTCATATAATTGTCCATCATAAGTCATTATGTTAGAGGTATTTCCCTTAAGTCTTACTTCATGTCAAAGCCTCAGGTATCCATTCCTAGGCTACCAAATCAAATCAGGGGCATTTCCCCAGTCATTTATTTTCATGTCAAAGCCTCAGGTATCCATTCCTAGGCTACTAAAACAAATCAGGGGCATCCCCCAGCCATTTATTTTCATGTCAAAGCCTCAGGTATCCATTCCTAGGCTACTAAAACAAATCAGGGGCATCCCCTAGTCATTTATTTTCATGTCAAAGCCTCAGGAATCCATTCCTAGGCTACTAAAACAAATCATGGGCATCCCCCAGTCATTTGTTTTCATGTCAAAGCCTCAGGTATCCATCCCTAGGCTATCTCAATCAAAATCAAATCAGGGGCATTTCCCTAGTCATTTAGTTTCATGTCAAAGCCTCAGGTATCCATCCCTAGGCTATCTCAATCAAAATCAAATCAGGGGCATCCCCAGTCATTTAGTTTCATGTCAAAGCCTCAGGTATCCATCCTTAGGCTATCTCAATCAAAATCAAATTAGGGGCATCTCCCCAGTCATTTAGTTTCATGTCAAAGCCTCAGGTATCCATCCCTAGGCTATCTCAATCAAAATCAAATCAGGGGCATCCCCAGTCATTTAGTTTCATGTCAAAGCCTCAGGTATCCATCCCTAGGCTATCTCAATCAAAATCAAATCAGGGGCATCCCCCCAGTCATTTAGTTTCATGTCAAAGCTTCAGGTATCCTTCCCTAGGCTATCTCAATCAAAATCAAATCAGGGGCATCTTCCCAGTCATTTAGTTTCATGTCAAAGCTTCAGGTATCCTTCCCTAGGCTATCTCAATCAAAATCATTCAGGGGCATCCCCTGTCATCTATTTTATGTCGAAGCCTCAAATACCCATTCTTAAGCTCCTCAAAATGTCAAGACAACTTCATATTTTTCCAAAGCTTCAGGTATTAACCCCTAGATTATGCCATTTATCTTCCTGTCATGTTCCAAGTGCCTCTCCTTAAACTGTCTAGCATTGGGACAACACCATTCGGCTATTTACTTCTTGTCAAAAGTTGCCGGGTATTCTTAGTGGTGTTCACGTCTTTACTTTCTTTTCACATCAATAATATGAATATGTCTCATATTCTTTCATGAAAAGAAGTAAAGAGGGGCATCTGTGAACACCTATTTTTGTCCGGTGATATATATTAAAAAGAAAAAAAAGAAAAAAAAAGGAAAAAAAAAGAAGAAAAAAAAAAGAGTTTTTTTGTCCTAGAGTCCGGAGTCAATGTTGACTGCATTAACCGGGGTCCTAGCACGGTTTCATGACCGGTGTTACCTCATTAGTTCTAAGCTCGTACAGCCTCAGTGGAGTACGGTATTTTACACCTCAGTTCGAAGGGAATCCGAGGTTCTTCAAGATTAAAACTGATGTGTTAATCCGTACTTGAACTTCAAGACACACCGGAAGTACACCTGCAGGAGAGTCCCCAATGCTTAATATTTAACCGAGGTGAAGAGAAATGTCTATAGTTGACCAATGATTTCAGACCCCGGTTATGACTTACCAGTTCTCGTTGGTGACGCGGTACAGTGCTTAGAACCCCGCCCAGTCCAGATTGCCACCCCGGATCATATTAAAAAAAAAATAATATTAAAAATTGTATAGTGACCGTTGGAATAGTAACCCTTCCTCATCTCTATAAATACCCAATCCCTCTTCATTTCCTACCACACCTCTCATTTCATCAATTCTCTTCATTTCTCTCAAGCAATGGCTGATGGATGCCGAAGCCAAGAGGAAAGAATAAGGGAGGGAAGACGATGTTTTGTGACTACCTTTTTACTCCTTATAGTGTGGGTAGTAATTTATATTTATTGGATATTTTATATATTTCCATATATGTAATAAATAATTTATGTTTTCATTTGTACCTTTAAATAAAAGGCCAAAAAAAAAATCAGAAAAATAAATGGGCAAAAAAAAAATCAGAAAAAAAATCAGAAAAAAAATAAAAATAAAAAAAACGAAAATAAAATAAAAAATAAATAAAAAGGGCCAAAAAAAAAGAAAAGAAAAAGAAAAAAAAAGAAGAGAAAAAAAAAGGGGCCCAAACAAAAAAAACTAAAAAAAACTTTAAAAAAAAAGAAGCCCAAAAAGAACAAAAAAAAAAGAAATGGGCCCAAAAAAAAAAGTCCAAAATTTTTTTTTTTAAAAAAAAAACGAAAATAAAAAAAAATTAAAAAAAAAGAAAAGAAAAAAAAGAGAAAAGTCACGGTGGTTTTAGTGGTGGGCCCGGTTTGGTTGGATAATTGGAGAAAATTGGGGAAATTGACATCAAATTTGGACAAATTGAAAAAGTAGAAAAGTGATGTCATTTATGGAGAATCCAATGCCAATTTTCTTCTATAAATAGAAGGTGATATTGAGGCATTTTGGAAGAAGAAGAGAAAAAAGAGGGGAAAGAGTGATAAATTTTTGTGAGAATTTTTAGAAGTTTGGGTTTTCAAAAATTACTTTGTGTAATCTTAGTTAGGAAAATGAGTGCACCACTCTTGTTTGTCTTAGTATGTGAGTTTTTGTGAGCTAAAATACTGTCCAAGTGTTGTAACCGGTATCCAAATACCTTCAAATCAAGTCCAAACAAAGCCAAAAGCAAAGGAAATCTACACAAAATTGATTTCCCGACTTCCGTTCTAGTTTCTCTGTAATTGATCTTGTACCAAGGTATTTTTTATTAATACAAAGTTGTTTATTTATATTTATTTATTCGTCTTATTTAATTGTTATTTATTTTTCTGCACTTTTATTTTTCTTTATTTATATTCAAGCACTTTATTTTTCTGCACTTTATTTTTCTGCAGTTATTTATCTGTTTATTTATTTTTATGCATCTCCATCTTTATTTATTTATTTGTACCTTTATTTTTCCTTATTTTTTTTTTTACACTTTTATTCCTCTTTATTTACTTTTCTGCACTTTTATTATTGTTAATTTATTTTTCTGCACTTTATTTATCCGCACTTTATATTTCTGCAATTATTAGTTCATTTTTTTATTTTTTACATTTTTATCTTTATTTATTTATTTTTATGCCCTTTTATTTTATTTATTTACTTTCCCGTCCCTTTATTTTTGTTATTTACTTTTCTGCCCATTTATTTTCATGTATTTACTTTTCTGTCCCTTTATTTTTGTTATTTACATTTCTACCCCTTTATTTTTATATATTTACTTTTCTGCCCCTTTATTTTTTTTTATATTTCTGCCCCTTTATTTCCATGTATTTACTTTTTAGCCCTTTTATTTTAGTTATTTACATTTCTGCCCCTTTATTTTTGTTATTTACATGTCTGCCCCTTTATTTTTGTTATTTACATCTCTGCCTCTTTATTTTCATGTATTTGCTTTCCTGTCCCTTTATTTTTGTTATTTACTTTTCTGCTGTTTTATTTTTGTTATTTACTTTTCTGTTCCTTTATTTTTTTATTATTTATTTTTCTGCCCCTTTATTTTATGTATTTATTTTTTTCTGCTCTTTTATTTTTATATTTATGTCTATTTTTTTTTATTTTTTTGAACTTTTCATTTTTTTTTCTACCTTTATTTTTTTTATTTTATTATTATTATTTATTCTCTATACTTTTTATTTTTAGTTATTTATCTTTTTGCTTTTATCTTTCTACACTTTCTATTTATTTATTTACGTTTGACCATTTTAATAGTTTATAAATATGTTATATATATACATAATTATCCATTTTTATTATGGTCATGATTTTCTATTATTTTCTCTTAGTAACCTTTTAATAATTAAGAAGAAATTATTTTCATAAAAAAATAAAAAAAATCAAGACTAATAAATAGTGTGTTATTTATTCATTCATTTTTTTCTTAAATTTAAGATGAGATTAATTTAGATGAGACATCTTATTAATCTTATTTTCTTAAAAGATAATTAAATAATATTCCGTGTCAATTTTAATTAATTAAGTGTATTATATTTCTTTATCTTCATGTTGATGTGTTTAATTTTATTTTTTTTTCTCTTATCTTTATTTATTTATTTATTTATTTGTTTTGAACTTTATATTTCTCAATAAAAATCAATTTTTTTTACTAGAAAATAAGTAAGACAAGACGTCTTATTGTTTTTTTATCTTTTTATTTTTATGGTCTTTTAATCATTTGTTTATTTATTTTCTTAGAACTAAAAAACAACAAACTTAGGAGATGTATTTTTTTTACTATCTTTGTTTTATTCATATTTATATATTTTTTTATTGTGTATATTATTTATGATTGTTTTATGAAGGATGAAATATTTGATAATCATTTTTTAAATTATGCATGATCAATTTGGGTAACCGTTTTTTACGGACAGTGTGGGGTGCTAATACCTTCCCCTCCTGTAATTCGACTCCCGGACTAAACAGAATCTCATTTTTTTCAAAACAAAAAAACCAGTGCTATTTAAAGGTTTTCCTAATATTTTCCTTAATAAATATTGGTGGCGACTCCTTGAACCCTTTATTTTTTAGGCTTCTCAAGAGCCTCACTTCAATGTCGTTTCAATTTTCTTTTATTTGTCTTTAACCAGTCCGCGTCGTGCGTCGGGACCCCGGTCGCGACAGAGTGTTTCGCGTGCGAGATGATTCTTTATCCTCGCTTTGCCTCTTTTCTCTTCGCAATTCAGCGAGTTCCCTCTGAAGTTGTTTGATCAACTCATCGCGAGGATCAGGATCAGACACAGTTACTATCTTCTTTGAGCTGCCTCCATGAGAATCAAAGTTGAGTTTTCTGAAGGCGTTAGGATTGGTTCTGCCCTCAGCTTGATTCTCCATGAAGTCTTGTGCTTCGCCTTCCATTGTGGATTACCTGCTCTGTCAAAGGATATGGGAATAACTTTATCGTGTCCCACCGGGCGTGCCAATGATCTGTCCTGAACCGGGGTCTAGAGATCCGGACTCAGACCAGTCACAAATAGTATGTAAATACTGTATAGAAGACCGGATGTATGTGTATTCGGTGTAGGTATCCGTTGTCCTTGAGTGAGGAGAGCGGATTGGGCGTTCTGGAGATCCTTCATACCGACCTAACGCGTTGAAGTGGGCGAATGGTGGTGTCACCTGCAAAGATTCTCCGACGCTCAAGTCAGTAATATTCCAAGTAAGGAATGTATTCAGAGAGGAATTAGTCGTAAAAGAGCTGAAGAAGCTCCCTCACTTCAATCATGAAGTGAGTTCATATACCTGATTGGCTCGATTAACGAGGATTCGTTGGTGGGGAACCACCAACTCCCATTAGCATTATTATATTGCGCACTTACCTGCATGATTGGGTCAAGTGGCTATTTTATATTGAGCATAGAGAATGTAGACTAGGATTAGGGAACAAGTTGACCATTCCCGTGAGCAGAATTTGGCTCGTAGTGCAGGGAATTATTGATCGATCCCTGTAGCAACAATCCTTGTCTTTTGCACAGTGACGTGTGTATTATCCGATGTCATGGTGTTATCCTGAACAACCGGTATAGGGTGAACGCCTGATACGGAATTACAGTCCGGATGTATACCGATGACACCGGTTACACGTAGATGTCTCATCAAAGACGTTGAAATATATATAGCAGATCGGATACCGGTATTGAGACCGGATCATAAGTAAACAGAGTTTCAAATGAATGAAAAGATACTCTTCATTGTATTTGTAAGTAGCATATTTTACAATGCTATTACATTAGTGTAGTTCTACTTTTTAAAATTGTTTGCTAATTTGATTTCTCATTTTTTGGGTACTATTTTTGTCACGTTAAGTATATAATTATCTGCTTACTTATTTAGTCTTTGATTAAGATGATCCACCGAATACCAAAGATTCTTAAACAATCACTTCAGTATGCTAACAAATTTCTGTAAGTTACGCAGAGTTACTAATCATTTATGATATGAATAAGTTACAAATCATTTAATTTATTATATACATGAGAAGATGCTTGTTTTTGCGATATGAATAAGTTACTAATAATTTAATTAATATGCATCCCTCTTATTTCATAATTCATATATATACCTAAAAACCTAAAGTTTTAATTCCTATGTATATTTTCAATCACTTCCAGTTTGACTTTATAAAATTGTCTAACATGATGAAGAACACGCAACATGTTAAAGAATTAAGGGAGGGTAACAACTTGGCAGTAACAAAAAATATAATAAAAAACTAAATTAAAATTAAAATGCATATAAAAAATTAGGTTAAATTACAGTTTTAATCTCATATCTTTTCATTAAATTTTAAGTTACACCTCTAACTTTTTTTTAGCTAGTTAGGTCTCATATTTTTAAATGTTTCAGTTAGACTCTTGGTTCATTTTTATTAGCTCCATTAACGAAGATTTAACGTGTCATTAATCTTACCGATGTATGTGTTAGATGTTGTTGACGTGGTCACTCCACCTGTCAAATGTTCATTGACAATTCCATTTGTTATTTACCTTTCAGTAAGGATGGCAATATGGGTTAGGCCCGCGGTCTGGCCCGTTAAAACGGGCCGGGCCGGGCCAAGCTTCGAGGCCCGTTATCCTGAATAGGCCCGGCCCGTTTTGGCCCGTACAAAAACGGACCCGTCACGGGCTAGCCCAAAGGCCCTTTATTAAAATATATATTAATATATTATATGTATAATATTAATATTTAGTTGGTTGAAATTTTAACTATTTGTATTTATTGTTTTCATTTAATGAAATAAATTGAACTAATTATAAAAATTTTGCTTTAGAAAGGTGAAATCTAATTTTTCTTAAAAAATATTTAAAAATAGTTTAAATTTAAAATAAAAAATATTTTGTATAATTATATTAAAGAAAAGGGTTGGCCCGTTTTGGCCCGCGGGCCATAAAGAAAACGGGTCGGGCCAATGTTTTTGGCCCGGTTTCCTATTATGGCCCGGCCCGACCCGTATTTGGACAGGCCTATGCGGGCTTTGGCCCGGCTCGTAGGCCCATTTTGCCATCCCTACCTTTCAGTCAATAAACATTGACACTCAGATCAGAATAGTCACATCATGTCAGAAACATTTGACATATGTGATGATGTTACATAATTAAAAAATAAGGACATGATCATATGTGATGTTTGTCTACTATATCAAGACTCTGTTAATAAACTTAATTAGTGAAAATTGGATGGGGGTGCCCAACTAAAATATTTTAAAAAGATAAAAAAATTAACAATATAAAAAATGTTAAGATGTAACTCAAAATACATATAAAAAAGTAAGGATGTAACTTCAAAATTTTTAACAAATAAAATAAGAGGTTTACCTCAAAAATAAGACTGATCCGGTGTGAATACCGGTCCCATAAACAACCACGAATAACATAAAAACAACATAAAAATGTAAATATTGAGTATTTACAAGATACAGACAAAACCAGACTAGCCCTCAGGCATACCAGAATTAAAGGTCTTTACAGTACGGAATATATAATTACGACACCGGCCAAAAGAGGCAAGTGGGCAACTTGCACTTGCAAAAGGTGCAGACTCTGCCCCCTGACACAGGTCAAATCACCCACTTGTGTTTAAGGGTAAAGCTATATAAAGAGCTCATTCATTAATACATAACACACTCTTAAGCAAATCAGAGACCAATCTTACCCTTTCATTCTTACCCTGTAATACAAATTTCTCTGTTATAACTGTACTGACTTAAGCATCAGAGTCCCTTTTGCGAGTACACCTCCGGTGTGGTTTCAAGGACAATGGTTGGAATTGACTTTTCATTACCTTAACGTGGAGGGCTTGGAGTTCCCATTGAACCCAAGTTTATAATATTGTACTCCCACTGAGACGATGTAAAAGGCGAGAGAGGGAAAGATTTGAGACCGGTGCAGAAGTCAACAACTTTGATTCCGTACCCTGGACAGATCAAAGACTAACAAAATTTTTGAGGGTGAATATGGAGGGGTCCACACTTAACTGATAGGTAAAGGTAAGTATTCAAATAGAGAACTAGGGACACATGTAAAAGGTAAAGACTCAAAAACATGAATGCCTTAGGTTTAAAGAGTGGCCGAATTTGGCCATAACATTGACAATACTATTTACTCGGCACTAAACATCTTCTTAGCTTAGGATGGCAACGAGATGGAAAATGCATGAGTAGTATGTCACCGTTACATGTATATGTAGGTTTGATATGAGTAACATGTACACGTAGGTAGAGAAGCATGTAACTGTAGGTATTTATTAATATTTAATATTTATTAAAAAATAATAATAAGGAATAAAATATAGTTTAACGTTTTTTATATAATATTACTCGAGCATGATATAATATAAATTAATATTACATAACACATTGTAACTTTATACGTTGAAAGTATTATCATGAAAAAAAGTATTATTTTTTTACCTCAATATAAAATAATAAAAACCTAAATATTTGAGTATACTTGATAATGAATAAATAAATATTAATACTTGATCTGATAATGAGATCGGCCCCTAAATTTAAAGGTAATTTGACTAAAATCTATCATCTGGAACTGGTATGACGTGATGATCGGTGTGAGTTATTCTCTCAATATCGGTGCTTACGTAATGAAATGATTTAACGTTGAAATCCGTTATCACGTGAAAGGTCCCTAAACTGACTCGTTGCGAGTTGTTCACTCAATACCGAATGGTCAAAGTTGACCTGTGCCCTAGCGTGCTAAACAAGTAGTCTGCAAAATGATTGATGGATAGGTAAAGCCGTTGAGAAACGTCTCTGTCACAAGTCAGCTTTCTTGCAAAAGAGCAACATACAGATGACTTAGAAAGCAATAAGGCTCCTTTACCCCCTCTAGGTATAAACACTCATGCATTAATGTAAGATAGTAAGAACATTATCTCTAACCTTATGCTCGAACTCTGAAGTTCCTTTAAACTTTCACTGACTTTTCATCCCTCAACACGTAAAGTTGGTGTTGTTATAAGAAATCATTCAAAGGTCTCAATTCCCTACTGGAATAAGGGATATAATACTGGATCCCCATTTGACTGGTGTAATATTAAGAGCGAACGTGAAATTTGAGGACTGTTGCGAGGTCGGATATTATACCCCGGCCCATACCAGTTTAATACTCATTTAGGTACCTATAAGGTGGTTAGTGTAATATCGGTACTCACATTTAAAAATTATGTGGAGTATTATTGTGAGTATCCCACGAATTACCTATAAGTGCCAACTTTTTACCACCCTTGTTCCTAATCCTAATAGAGGTCAACACCAACTGCAAGTCGGCAAATCTCTTGGATTAAATGGGAGGTCGGATGAGTAGCTAGGCAATCTAAGTAAACTTTGGAGAAGTTGTGATCCTTCATTTGCAAGGACAAAAAGAACTCTAATGTTTAAGTGTATGTAAGAAATCACCTACCTAATATAACAATGCTTGTTGGAAATGTAAGGAATTATGAATGTGAAAATATGTGGTGGTGACGACGACAACAACAATGATGATGACAACAACGATGATAATGATAGTGGCAATATTAGCGGTAGTGGTGGTGGTAGGGTGATAAATGATGAGTATAAAATGTTTATAAAACTAAAAAAATAAAAAAACTATTTTTTATTTTTAAAAATGATTAAAAACCAAATTAAAAATAAATTAAAACTTACCTTATCATTCTTTTACCAAATAAACTTTATTTTATAAAATCAAAAACTAAAAAATCACGCCCTCGTAAAAGTTCCCTCAATTGTCATTTGTACCACTATAATGTTTTTATGGGGAAAAAATTACATATAATCTACTATTTCAATTTCCATATTGAACCATGACATGACCAAACTGAATTGAAAAACTCTACCCAAGCCACGCAACCCGTGTTTCACGAGCAAAGCATTGGATTTGTGAACCGAATGTCACAGTTCTCAAGGAACAATAAAGTGAGATTTTAAATGATGAAAGCTCCAATTCCATTCGGGTTTTGTGGGCCATGGAGCGTTTGAAAATTGAATCCTCCTGAGACACTGTTCTCATTCAAATTCAATTCAAGAATCAACGAACAAGAAAAACAAACATTCAAATTTTAAAAAAAACAACCAAACAACCCAAAAATTCAATCCTTTTCACCTTCCATTCCCCTGTCTGTCACTGTCCCTGTCCCTGATTCAAAATTCATCAATGGGTTGTGTCTCTTCCAATCTGCTAAACCAAGACGAAGACTTCACCCAACTGGGCCACCACTTCGTCTCCCTAACCTCCACCACCTATGGCCTCCTCACCCTCGACCCCCCTCACTCCACCCCCACCACCCCACCTCCCCGCTTCACCCTCGCCTCCCTCTTCCCCTCCGAACCCAAACCCGAAGTCATCAACTCCTGGGAACTCATGTCAGGCCTCGACACCGACAGCTTCCGCTTCTCCCCCCTTCCCCAATCCAAACCCATTTCCGACAAAGAAAACTTCAACCCCAACCGCCTCATTCTCACCCCTCCAACCGCCTCCAGATTTTTGAACAAACCCGGTTTGAAAAAACCCTCTCTTGCGGACCGGTTCGAGAGACTCTGTCCGCCGAACGGCGACAACAGAGTGGTGCTCTACACGACGACGTTGAGAGGGGTGCGGAGAACCTTTGAGGCCTGCAACGCTGTGAGGGCGGCATTCGAGGGTTTCGGGGTGGCGATCTGCGAGCGTGACGTGTCCATGGACAGTGGCTTCAGGGAGGAGCTGAGGGCGTTGCTGGAAGGGAAGGGGAGAGAGCAAATGGTTCCTCCGAGGGTTTTCGTGAAGGGTTTCTACATCGGCGGAGCTGAAGAGATGTTGAAGGTGGCGGAAGAAGGACTTTTGGGTGAGTTGCTTGAAGGGTTACCGAGGAAAAAAGTTGGGGGTGTTTGTGAGGGTTGTGGGGACATGAGGTTCTTGCCCTGTTTTAACTGCAGTGGAAGCTGTAAGATGGTGGTTTCTGTGGGTGACAAACACGGGAGGACCATTGTGGTTAAGTGTACTCATTGTAATGAGAATGGGTTGGTTCTGTGTCCGGTTTGTAGCTGATTCATTTGTCTCTGTTCAATGTTCATATCCACTTTTAACTGTCACTCATGGTGATCTATCCCAATTCACCATTTCTCAAATGAAGGTATAACAAACAGATCTTCCTCCTCCTTCATTTTCTGTCTGTGGTTGATTAATTGATAGTAATGTGGTTATATTTAGAATAGTAGAATTTTTATTATTGGAAATTGAGTCAGAATTGTTCAAAAATCTTTCCTTTTCTTGAACGTTCTGTGAATTCAGTTCTAGCTATTCTTAAAAACGTATCAATTAAGATTGTTCTGCTTCTTTTTTTGGTTAAACAAAGAGAGGTAATTGATATTATTCACACGAAAACGGCCATTTCTTCAATTTAACTAGTGTAATATATAAATCAAGATAATGTATAATATATAGTGGGATTCAAAGAGTAAATTATGCAACTAAAGGGGGTGAAAGAAATACTAATAAAGATGGTCCAATTTAATTGGAGTTCGAAAATATGGTGAGCTCCATAAAAACTATACATACTGCTTTCAATTTGTTGTGATTATGAATTGATTGTATTTCTAAACATGCGCTAAATCGAAGTCATTCAATATTGGTGCATAATTTGGGTTATATTTTGAGCCCAAAATTCGGAAGAGGGATTCACTCAAATAGTTCCATTGAAGTATGAAGTTTGATTTGATCCACTTTATCTTCATCTAAACCCATTTTACAATCATCTAACTTGTGATAATGTCTTCTCGGTGGGTGTTTTTAATCCCTTTACCAATTGAACCCAAAGGGTGGTTTTAATTAGGTTTGAGCAATGGTTTTTGTAATTTGAGTAAAATTAATAATTTTTACCCAACAAGTAAAGGTTTTAAAGTGCCAAATCAAGTTAGCAACTAGTCCAACTCAGTCAAGTAAACTCATTTTGAGGATGTTTGATTTGTAATTGAGGAATCTGAGTTATGAAAATAAAAAAATTTAAAGATTAATATTGATTCTTTACGTTATTTAAAACTGATTAATTTTTAACTTTTATAAAACTCAGCCTAATCAGCCTCTTTTTCAACCGTTCATCTAACTTTTCAATTTATATCTCCTTCACTCCTAGGGAGAGAGCTAGTTTTTTGTTTTTCCTTTCTTTTTTTAATTTTCTTCTAAATAGTTAACAGAATAATTTCAAATCTTAAAATTTAAAACCAAAAATCAATTCTTACCGTTTTAAAATGTTGTTTCGAAACTATTATGAAAATATATTAATAAAACTTAAAACATTTTTAATTTTAAAACTATATTTAAAAATAAAAAACTAAAATTTCGTACCTATCTAAACCATACCTTTTTTTGGGGCTAAATACCCATTATCACTAGCCTAGTAGTCAATTTTTGGCTTAAATTTATTAATGGAGATATAATCTGATCTTTATCTATTGACGTGCTATTTTGTTGGCTCAGTTGATATGGCGATAATTAATAATAATAAAACTAAATATTAAAAAATACTTTCGATGGAGTTTGAACTCAATTATAAATGATTTTTACAAACCATTAAACCTTTTCTACAAAAATCTAAAGTAACTAAACTTTTTAAATTTCTTAATTTATCATACAATTAATTCGAAATGACTATTATATTATAAAATAAAATAAAATAAAAGTATATTATAAACATAGCCAGCCAGATTAGTATATAAAAATGCTCAATAAACGATACTTAATTTTATACAGTCTTTGGATCCCTCTTATTGTGGTATGTATTCGGTTTGTTCATGTGTCCCTCCCACTGGAAGTCTGTCAGGAGCCGCTCCTTGTCCGTGCCTATGCACCGGCGATCACTCCCCGCCCTCAACAGAGCATGGGATGCAATATTCCCCGCTGAAAGCCTGCCAGGAGCCGCTCCTTGTCCGTGCCCATGCACCGGTGATCACTCCCCACCCTCAACAGCGCCAGGATGTCACATGCCCACCAGCTTCCGTCTGGTTCGTCCCCGAACCATACCATACTAGGAGAGGCTAGGCTCTGATACCATTGTAACGCCCCGGCCGCTTTTTAGGAATGAACGACTCTCCCCACAGACTAACACGAGATCTTTCCAATGTGCTTTTGTCCTCACTCACACATTTCCCGAGAACTTCCCAGGAGGTCACCCATCTCAGAATTACTCCAAGTTAAGCACGCTTAACTTTTTGAGTTCTTAAGTGATAGACAACCGAAAAAGTTAATACATTTGTTAGTATAGGTAGTACGAATTCATTCCTTTAAGCTATCCTCGACTGTATAGTCCCATACCTATACAGTCTTTGGATCCCTCTTATTCTGGTATGTATTCGGTTTGTTCATGTGTCCCTCCCACTGGAAGCCTGCCAGGAGCCGCTCCTTATTCGTGCCTATGCACCGACGATCACTCCCCGCCCTCAACAGAGCATGGGATGCCATATTCCCCGCTGGAAGCCTGCCAGGAGCCGCTCCTTGTCCGTGCCCATGCACCGGCGATCACTCCCCGCCCTCAATAGCGCCAGGATGTCATAGACTTAACATCATAAAATCTTCTACAGGTACCCCTTTGGTGTGGTTTGTTACTCCACTGAGACAGACAACGTAAAATTGAGAGTTAGAGAGGTAACTACGGTCAAGGT
Organism: Clitoria ternatea; assembly: GCA_037962975.1. Classification (NCBI taxonomy): domain Eukaryota; kingdom Viridiplantae; phylum Streptophyta; class Magnoliopsida; order Fabales; family Fabaceae; genus Clitoria; species Clitoria ternatea. Next base: position 305,581,932 of record CM075669.1, read on the forward strand.
CATTAACCCTTGACCTCGGTCAATATACCAAACTCTTGACCCCGGTAATAGAACAAATAGATTATAAGATGATAGAATTTGCATATATTAATATAGAATATTATAGATATAGATAGATCATGGATATAACACTTTAAATTATATTTCTTAAAAAAAATCCCAAAAGTGCGTTGAATACCCATATTCATATGGCAAAACGGGCTGGCCCGTCCTGCCAAACTAAGCGGGTTGAAATTTAGGGCCTGCTAAAGTTAAAATTATATTTTTTTTAAAAAAATGTGTCAAATGAAGATTAAAAAATTAGAAAAATAATTTTAAAAGAATTAAAGAAGATATTATTAAAAGAAATGTATAAATAGTAAGAGATGTTACTTTTTTCTAATAAAATAAAATATAAATTAGTAATATTCATAAATTTTTTCTTTTGGTAGGGGCCCATCGGGCCGCCCCGCCCCACAAGGTTTTGGCCCGTCACGGGACGGGCCGTGGCGGGAGACGGGTTAAAAATTTGGGTTTTTGACCCATTTGGGCTTCTTTTTTAAAAAAATATGATTTTAGGTGTGTTTACAAATTAATTGTGTGTCGTTTTAGTCACATCAACTTTTGAATTTGTCTGATTACTGGACGAAATTGCAGGGAACAGGCCACGTGTCAGCACCTCCTAAATTCGTCTGGTGGCAGGGGAAAATAATTAATAAAATCGCCCACACCAGGAGTCAAACCTGTCACCCATAAGTCATAATCTAATACTAGAACCACTAAGACAACTGATTCTTTGAGATAAATAAGGAATACTATTAAATATACTACTTTCTATTCTTACACATATTAAATATATATTATATATTATAAAATATATATTAATATATATTCTATTATATATAAAAATATTTTAATATATAAATATATATTTAATATATAAATAATAAATTATAATATTTTAATATAAAATATATATTACCAAATATGTATATTAAAATATTTTATATAATATCATAATATTATATAATTAACATTAATATTATAATTTATAATTATATAATATATTAACATTAATTATATAATATTTAAAATATTTTAATATATAAAATTATAATATTAACATATTTTAATATATTCTATTAATATATTATAATATGTGTAAGAATATAAAGTAGTATATTTAATAGTATTCCTTATTTATCTCAAAGAATCAGTTGTTTTAGTGATTGTGGTATTAAAGTATGGCTTATGGGTGACAAGTTCGACTCTTGGTGTGGGCAATTTTATTAATGTAATCAGGCGAATTCAAAAGTTGATGTGACTAAAACACACTCAGACACACAATTAATTTTTAAACAGACCTAAAATCCCAAATGGGTAAAAAACCCTAAAAATTCTTGTCCGCCCCGTCAAATCCCGTTTTGCCATTCCTATGATTTATAACTAGTTCGATAACTATAAATAGGTGGGGGATGAAATCTTGTTACATGAATGTGAGGAAGGAGTTAGGAGTAGAGAGAGAGAGATGGCAAAGGCGAAGAGAGTGATAGGCGAGTGGGAAGTGGGGATAGAGATGAAGGTATCAATGAGAAGGCTGATAAGAAGAAAAGCATCAAAGAGAAGAAAGGTTTCAGAGAATCACAAAGAATGTGGAGGAATCCTGTTTTTCGAGAGAAAGGGGAAACTGTTGGGGATCGATCTGAGTAAGCAGAAGAGTTTGAGATGGGATTTGAAGGAACATTCATCGCCATCACCACCACCTTGTACTGCCCACACTCCAATCCCAAGGGGTATGCGTCCCTTCAAAATCGATGGTAAAACTTATCTAGCAGGCGGCTTCAAAACTCGCCCAACACGCCCCTACCACAACCGAGTCTACGACTTCCATTTCGATGGTTCTCGCCCTGTTCTCAACCCTGCCTCCTCTTTCAATCTCCCCAAATTTCCGATTCTGGCTAATCTCCGAGGTACCATTTATGCACTCTACTACTGGGTAGGTCCCTTAAAAAGGAGGTGCATACCCCATCCGGATCAATATGATTTCTTGTTCGAACAGTATGATCCCGTTAACAAATCATGGACTCAAGCACCCTGTCCTCCTTTCTACGTACAATTCTTCGACAATCTTCGTCAAGATAGCTCTCTTGACAGCCGATTTTGTCCCGTGTATCGCAGCTTTGTCGTGGATGACAAATTTTTCATTATCTACGATGATCCCTCCTGCCGATTTCTACTTTATTGCTTCAATTCCAGTCTCAAAAAGTGGCAGAAACTACCTACCCATGGCTATCCTGATGCTGTTGGCCGCTTTTGGTACTTTTGGTGTCCTTCACACTGCTGCAGTGAGCTGTGGTTACCAGAGTATGGACTCTCGCTTGCTCTTGAAATTCCTTATCTACCTTTTTTATATGATAATAGTTACGTTTTTTTTCAAGCCGTTGCCATCATATATTCCCAAGGTGGAAATGCACCTGCTTTACCCCGAGAGAAACAACTACTTGATGAGGTATTCTCTGGCATGTTCCCTGCTGTTCCTGATCCCGATTGCTCCGTTGAAGCAACTGCCCATTTTCTGGATCTTGGTAAGATGGATGATCAGACTAAAAGAATTTGTGCTGTCGTATCAGCCTATAACTGTGGGCAAGCCTACCTCTTCATATCAATCTTTGATGTCCAAATGGGTGACCCTCGCCCTCCCAATTTATTGAAGGTTTCTGTCGTCAAAAAGCTTGTCTACAAATTGGGGGACGAAGCGGAATTCAGCAGATTGTACACTGTGTTTGTTGTCTAGGTAATCTTTTCTTACTCTCACATCACATGTATGTTTCTTTACGCTTCTGTATCTATAAATGCGTTTCCATTGATGCCTATTTGCTTATTATGTTGGATCAGCACTTACTATGCTACATAATGTCCTTTGTTTTGCCCCTCACATTATATTTTATCCTCCTTGTCATCATAGTCTCAGCAGCTTCTTTTTTTCCATCCTAATTGTCCACTTGGAGTTAGGATTGCTAAAAAGGTGTAAGGAACTGTGTGTTCTATGAAATTCCATTTTGTCCTGGTGATGTTCAACTTGTGCCTGCTCTCTATTCATTCCTATTCTTACTTTATGTTACATAGTTGCTTTTTCTTTTTTGGAATGTATCAACCTTTTTTTATGATACGTAGTACCTGACCACATCTCCATTTGTAATCCCAAGTAACTTGTTTTTCTCTGTTTCTTCTAATCGTTTTTTGTTGATATGCAGATGCTTTGAAAAGGAACTGGGAAGGAACAACCAGAACATGAAAATGTGCTAATGTGGTGTTTGTCCTATAAAGGCATTGATTCTAGTATGTATGTTCTCACCAAAAAAATTATAATGCACTTGCATGATTGTGGTAGCGAAAACTTTTCTTATATATTTTGTGACCAAAGAATCTTGAACTATTTCCCTTGCACTTTATTTTGTGTATCTTACAGCTACAAGGAAGATCTTGATTTCTTTAGTACTGTTAATTTTTTTCCTCGGGTATTATTGCATTTTCTCTTCTATTTTTTGTTCAACTTGACTTATTTTTACTCAAGATATTTGTATCTCATCTTTAGTAAACATATATTGGCCCCCTTGCTGATAATTATCTTTGGGTTCAACTTATCCTTTGTCTCCTATGATGAAACCGTGTTAGATTCTTGGTTTGGCCCGTGGTTTATCTGCTGTTTATTTACTTAATAATATTCTTATTTAAGTATGGAGTATATGTTTCTTTTGCTATCCGCTAGTATTGCTTTTTCCTCCTAAACTAGTGTGCCATTTTGATGGTGCCAACCTACAGACATGGGTTAATGCTACTTTGATAAAACAGATATAGCAATTCCCATGCTTAATTACATAATAAATGTTTGAATTTTTAATTATGCTAGAGAGGATCATATATATGATGAGTGGTTGTGTTTGTTATATTTTCTTGAGGGGTTGTTATATGATAGAAAGTTTTATATGTTATTAATATGCATTTTATGCTTATTTGTGATCTCATTTGATTTTAGTTTTTGGTTTTTTTTTATATGTATATAGTCGTACCTGTACCTTTGATTTTGAAAAAATGTTGTACCCTGAATTCGTATTTATATCGGGTATAGATAGTGTACCTGTTACTATGCAACATAATGTGGATTTTATGACTGCTAATTTTTCCTTGGTTTCAAATTGTACATTCTGAAACAATGAGAAGCATATTTACCATATTATGAACTTGGGGTGCATGAAATTAGAAATAGGAATGAAGGTTATTCTATAATATCCATATTTGCTAATTGTTAATTGTATCTTCTTCCTTTCAAAGCGGTTATTGGGAAGAAAATTCAGCCTTCAACAGAAGAAACAATACAATTAAGACTATTATTTTTAAAATTAAGACTATAGTACGTGACAGATAATAGTAATTGAATATGTGCATTTGATTAACTCTTCTCCATGTACAGGTGTTTTTTCTTTTAGGTACTTTGATGCTGTCAACCGGATAAATCTTCGCACAAGCAATCAAATTAACCTTATATTCTAGAAAAAGTCCCCTGCTACTCTTTTCTATCAACTATTTAAAATACATTTATAAATTGCAAAATAATTTTGTAGAATTCCTTGCCATAATGGTAGTTTTTGAGGATTTTCTGTTGAAGAATCAAGTTCTTGATAAAATTGAATCTTATATTAAGAAATAGAACCAATCTGACAGATCTCTAAATTCCAATGAATAGAATGTTTAGTAGGATGAGTAGACGAATGCCATACTTTAAAGGTTATATAATAGTACTTCCTGCCCATTTCTATGCAATGTTTTAACAAAATTGTTAATATGGACTACTAGCCAACTTGGGCTGACCTGAGGTGGGGTGGCATGGGGATTGGACTCAAAAGACAAGTGTTTTTTCCGGAGAAGCTCACACTTGACCTTATATAGGTATCAGGAAGCCCATTTATTATTATTATTATTATCATCATCACATAAATATTTACAAAAAAAATTAACACATAAATACAAACAATTAGATTAGGATTAAAATATATCTAAATGAGTTTTTAAATGATTATGGGATTATAGAGTCTAAATTTTCTACTTTTACTCACCTAAAAAAGGTCTTTGTTGTCTCTGCTTAACGATGATGCTGGTGTAGTGTTGTTCCTAAGGTTTTAGCTGTTTCGTTTTTTCTTTTAGTTTATTTATACCAATTTGTTTATTGACATTTTGGTATTTTCAATCATTCAAAACTTTATTTTATAACTTTCCGTAGATATTTTTCTAAAGTTTTAAATGAATAAAAAGAAAATTACATTACCTTTTAAGATACATAAAAGAATTTTTTTATAAGATACATCCTCGTATCAATATATTTGTTCAACATTTTTACTTATTAATTTTATATACTATCTTTCATATCTTATAGCACTTGTTCTTTTTGTCATGTTATAACAAGTATAATTTATTTCGTAACAACATTTGAAGAATTAAATATATGAAAAATAAAATAAGCTTAGATATAAAAAATCACTACAAAAGTTACTATAAAAGAGTAAAATAATAATTGAAAAAGGTTAAATAAGTTAAAATTATAAAAAGTTGAATAAATAGATAAATATATAAAATTATAAGTTTTTTCCCGCGCATGATATAGATATAAAAATTAAAATAATTTTAATATATTATTTATGCTAGACATCCATTGCTTTCATACATGTAATTTTTATTTTAGATTTAATTAACTTTTTATCCCATTAAGAATTCCACATTTTAAAAATAATCTCTAACAAAAAATTGTTAATTAGTAATTAGTATAAAACCCAGTAAATCATGACAGATACAGAAAAAAAAACTCATCTCTATTAAAGATAAAGAAAAAAAGGAGAAATTATTTACTATAAATTTAACTTTAAATATCTTATTAATATAGTTAATTTTAACTAAACAATTATTAGTCCCTCACTTGAGTTGAGTTGAATGAATCCCATATCATGGAAATTTCTTTATTGTTTTTGACGTTGAAAAAGTGAATTGAATTTGAGCAGATGTTGAAAGAAAGAGTGAAGAGCACGTAGAGTTTTGCTTGAGGATCAAGAAGTGGCCCCACCGCCGAATCCTTTATAAGTGCTTCTTCTTTGACTTCCTTTCGTCACTGCAAATACAGCAATCTTCTTCTTCTTCCAAACTTTCTCTCTCTCTCTCTCGAATGGAGCTGCCAATGATGAGCTCGCAAGAGCGAACATCAAATTTACCTCAACTGCTGCAAGAGATTCAGGACAAGCTCACAAAAGGCGCTGTTGAATGCATGATTTGCTATGACATGGTTCGGAGGTCTGCGCCAATCTGGTCTTGCTCAAGTTGCTACTCTATCTTTCACCTCAATTGTATTAAGAAGTGGGCTCGTGCTCCCTCTTCCGTCGACAAGAATCGCTCCCTTAGTTGGCGTTGTCCCGGTTGTCAGTCTGTGCAGCTCACATCATCCAAAGACATTACCTATCTATGCTTCTGCGGAAAGAGGCCACATCCACCCTTTGATTTGTATCTCACTCCACATTCCTGTGGAGAACCCTGCTCCAAGCCTCTTGGGGAGGATCTTTGTCCTCATGTTTGTGTCCTGCAGTGTCACCCTGGTCCCTGCCCTCCTTGCAAAGCATTTGCCCCTCCGCGTGTGTGTCCTTGTGGTAAGAAAACTATCACCACCCGTTGCGCTGACCGGCAATCTGTTCTCACCTGTGGCAGCCGTTGTGAAAAGCTTCTTGGATGCGGGCGTCATCGGTGTCAGCGGATTTGTCATCTGGGTCCTTGCCATCCTTGTGATGTTCCAATCAATGCGGCTTGCTTTTGCAGCAAGAAGGTGGAGGCTGTTCTTTGTGGGGACATGGCTGTGAAGGGTGAAATCAAAACCGAATGTGGAGTTTTTTCTTGTGGTTCTGAATGTGGAAAAGAACTTAGTTGTGGTAATCATGTTTGTGCTGAGACTTGTCATCCTGCCAGCTGTGGGGAATGTGAACTGATACCAACCCGTGTTAAGACATGCTATTGTGGGAAAACTAGCGTGGAAGGGGTACGGCACAGTTGTTTAGACCCTATACCTACCTGTTCGAAAGTATGCGGCAAGTCCCTTCCTTGCGGGATTCATCGTTGTGAAGAGGCATGCCATGTTGGTGATTGTTCTTCTTGTTTGGTTATGGTTTCGCAGAAGTGTCGTTGTGGCTCAACTTCCCGGAATGTGGAGTGCTACAAGACGACCACAATGGAGAATGAGAAATTCACTTGTGAAAAGCCTTGTGGGCAGAAAAAGAATTGTGGAAGGCATCGATGCAGTGAACGGTGTTGTCCGCTTTCTAGTCCAAAAAATGTTCTAAATTCGGATTGGAATCCACACTTGTGTTCCATGGCATGTGGAAAGAAGTTGAGGTGTGGGCAGCATGCGTGCGAATCCATGTGTCACAGTGGTCATTGTCCACCTTGTCTTGAAACTATTTTTACTGATTTGACGTGCGCTTGTGGCAGGACATCAATCCCTCCTCCGTTGCCTTGTGGCACACCGCCTCCCTCATGTCAGCTTCCATGTTCAGTTCCTCAGTCTTGTTCCCATCCAGCCTCGCACAGCTGCCATTTTGGAGATTGCCCTCCTTGTTCGGTGCCTGTAGCAAAAGAATGTGTTGGAGGGCATGTAGTTCTTAGGAACCTACCTTGTGGTTCAAAGGATATTAGATGCAATAAGCTCTGTGGGAAGACCAGACAATGCGGTTTACATGCTTGTGGCAGAACATGTCACCCCCTACCTTGTGATAATCCACCTGCTGTGCAAGGTATCCGAGCTTCTTGTGGGCAAACCTGTGGTGCCCCAAGAAGAGACTGTCGACATACATGTCCAGCTCCTTGTCACCCTTCAACACCATGTCCGGATCTTAGATGTGAATTCCCTGTTACAATTACTTGTTCTTGTGGTAGGATAACAACAAATGTTCGTTGTGATGCTGGTGGCAGATGTGAAGCCGTACATGAAGCCACCATCATTCAAAAGTTGCCTGTGCTGTTTCAACCGGTGGATGCAAATGGCAAAAAAGTTCCCCTTGGGCAAAGAAAACTGATGTGCAATGATGAGTGTGCTAAGTTAGAGCGTAAGAGGGTTCTTGCAGAAGCTTTTAAGATTACCACTCCAAATATGGATTCGCTCCATTTGGGTGAGAACCCTGTTTCTTCTGAATTGCTTTCTGATGTGTTGAGGCGTGATCCTAAATGGGTTTTATCAGTTGAGGAGAGATGCAAGTTTTTAGTACTTGGCAAGAATAGAGGAACTACACATGGTCTAAAAGTTCATATTTTTTGTCCTATGCTAAAGGACAAGGGAGATGCAGTGAGGGTGATTGCCGAGAGATGGAAGCTTGCGGTGAGTGCAGCTGGTCGGGAGCCAAAGAGATTTATAGTTGTTCATGTTACCCCAAAATCAAGAGCTCCTGCTCGTGTGCTAGGGGTTAAGGGTACTGCAACTGTAAATGTGCCCCTTCCTCCCGCATTTGATCCTTTAGTAGACATGGACCCTCGTCTTGTTGTATCTTTTCCTGACCTACCAAGGGATGCTGATATTAGTGCATTGGTGTTGAGATTTGGTGGTGAGTGTGAACTTGTTTGGTTAGATGACAAAAATGCATTGTCGGTTTTTAGTGATCCTGCCCGAGCAGCAACTGCAATGAGGAGATTGGATCATGGAACTGTTTATCAGGGAGCTGTTGTGATTGTTCCACACGTTGGGACTTCAATGGGACCTTCAGCTACCAATGCTTGGGGAGGAACTAGGACATGGAAAGAAGGAGGAGTACTGGCATCATTAAAGGCTAGTCCATGGATAAAGGCTGTTGTTCAAGAGCCGGGTGGTGGGAGACAAGATTCTTGGGATGATGAAGAGTGGACTACTAGTTCTTCTAGTGTCCAGTCGTCTGTTTGGAAGAAAGAATCTTCAATATCTGCTGCATTAAATTCTTGGAGTGTTTTAGAATCATCTTCAAGTTTATCTGCTGCAGCCATTAAAACTGATGTTTCTAGGAAACACTCTGAAAGTAGTGCCGTCCCAAAGTTTGAGCCTCATGATGGTTGTTCAAATCTAGAAGGGCAGCATGCAGGAAGCTTTGACGCAGTAGAAGTTTCTGATGTAGTAGACGACTGGGAGAAGGCTTGTGAGTAGTACGGAATGGAAAAGGAGTATAACACTTCTCTTTTTTGTTTAAGTTTTACATTTTTTCAAATTTTGGCAAGAGTTGGCTATCTGTTTGGGTCAATATTTTTCAATTTTGAAATTGGAAACAATATACGGTGTATGAGGTAATTGAAGGAAAAATTACCTTCGAGTTGATGCCCTGAATGGGGTTGAAATTGTAAGGGCTGTTGTACTATTCTGGTCTAAAATGACTAATTCAATAAAAGCGCATTCTCTTTTTTTTTTTCACTGGTAAATATCACAATGCCCTTTCAACACCGATGAAGGGATTATCATCTTAGCAATTTTGTTGGTTATTAAGGGAAATTATATAATCTATGATAAATGATAAATGACAATTTTGTCGTTATACATTATTATTTCTGCTCAAACGTGTGATTTTAGTATTTAATTTCTGACTATATCTATAAGCGATGCAGATGCTGAGGTTCTAAAAGATACTGCCTGTTTTTATTGGTTTTACATCCAGAGGATCTTTTAGACATTTGTAAGATCAGGACATACCAAATTTTTCATTACTCTTTTTGTTTTCTTTGATGTATTCTGGATTTTACTTCCTTTACGATAGCTGTCTCAAATATTTGGTTCCTTTTCTATATTTTAGTCTCAGCTTCAATGCTGTAGTGGAATGCTGGAAGTCAGTGCAGTTACAAGTGTAGGTAAATTCTTCAAGCATGAGTTTGTGTGCACAGTTGCAGTAGCCTGGCCTATCCTTACCTCAATCAATACAACCTTAACCTTGTATCCAAATGAGATGTTTTGAAATATAATGTTGGATGGAACATTTGAAAAAAATCTACTTGATCAAAGATTAATTTACGTGCATCCATGATATGTTCTGAATCTGATGAATTTGCATAGGTGGTATTCATATCAGTATTCAGTAGCTTCAGAGGCACCAATTCTGAGACGGCTTGCCCAACAATTTATATCTGAAATTTAATCCGTAGTCATCCAATATTGTTGAAAATCAAAATTAGTAGTGTATTGTATTTGCTAATGTCCTACGACAGATACACTCAGCATATCAATTCCTATGATAAAATCACGGGACTCTTCTGTGTAGTCAATTCTTGTGAAAGTTAAGAAACCATGTATGTGAATAACAAATGAGAGCAATATATAAAGAAAAATGGACATGCATTTCAATTCTAAAATTTATAAGTTTTCATTTTTTTTTTCGTTTTTCCTCATTTTCTTATACTCAAATTCTGATGTTTAGTTTTTTGTTTTCCTCCTATTTATTTTCTAGCGTTTACCCGAGTTTAAATTCCTTTTTTTAAAATTTCCTGCAAAGCCAAAAACACTGGATGCTACCTTTTTGTTTGCCTTGGAACTTGAATAATACCTTTATATTTTTGCTAGATGCTGTTGGATAATGTGTAAAATTCTCTTGAAGATTGAATATATTTCCAATGACAGGGTCTTGGATTTCATTTTTACGTAGTAGTAGACTTTTAGTGGAAGATTATAAGTTGATACCCATTGTGTAAGCCCTTGCTGAGGCTTATGGTGTGTCCATGAAGGTCTTTGACTATTTGTCAAGTACTCTGGCATAGTTAATTCTTTTCCAATGCTTTGTAAATTTTGAATTTGCAGTATAAGGTTCACTAGCTAATGCTTTCACATGTTTCGATAGCTGAAAGGTAATTACAAGGACATAGCCATAGTGAGTATATGAAGATGACTGTGGAAGCACCAATTGTATATGCTGATGATGGAATTGGCGTGAAAACTTTGCTGGAGGAAGAATAGATACAAGACTAACTAGGATACTTGAGGCCTTTTGTTTTATTATTTATTTAACATGAAATCATTGAGATGCTTTAAATTAGATAAGCATTCTCTAAGTTTTCATTCATGATTATATTTTAATTTTTTCCTTAAAATGGAGTACAATACACTTACGATTCTTGCAGCTGTTTTTTGTTTATCATTTTATTTTATATATGAATTAGAGCTTGTAATTTTGCATTACTGGGTTCTTTAGAAAGTGACAACTAATAGCAGCCTGCGTATATTTATTTCACGATAATCCAGTTTAGCTTGATCTAATATCTAGTATCTGCATTTGAGAGTTGCATTATTATTATTATTACCATTATTACTCGGTTAAATGATATTTTATATTTTTTATCATTTAATTTTTTAAGAAAACATTTATAAATGGAAAGACTCGACAATGATGAAGTAAAAAATATACTTTTAGTTATTTTTAGATTTGTATATCTTTAAGTAAATATTAATGTTGCAATAAATTTTATGTATGTGTAGTAGTTTTTCATTTTAATTTGTGAAATTCAAGTAAGAAATTGAGATTTGTAGTCAGAAATGAATATTTCAAACTTAACACCATTACAATAATCAAATGTGAATTGTTTTACTTTTATCAATATAAAAAAAGAACTTGTGTATTAATTTATATTAAAAGGCCCTAGAAAAATTTTCAAAAAAATCAATATAATGACTAATTAGCCACCGAATAATCATGAAACACTAACAAATTTATCTTCCATCAGCTATCAATTTAGCACCCAATCAGTAGTCATTGATTTAGTCACTAAATGATTATGTGATAATATTTATCTTTCATTAGTCATTGCTTTAGTCAGTAGTAATTATTCGTCGACAACTATGATCACAAAAATGATTATGTTATTTTAAAAAATGACCAAATTTAACGACAAATTTTTTTATAATAGAATTTCTTTGTGGCCACTTAGACTTAGAAAAGTAAATTTTGTGGCTAATCAATTTAGCCCTAGGAATTTTTGTCACAATCAAGATTTGGTGGCTATGATCACAAAAGGTAACCATGACAAAATTAGTGATTTTTGTCATCAAAATTTTCAATTGTTAAATTATTTTTTTTTCTAATTGTAATGTGTGGGTAAATCCTTTTTTTATTAGGTTTGAGTGTAACATGCCATGTCTAGCTAATGTTAGTATTTTGCTTCATATGTCTATGTATGTTTCGAATGAGTAACGTTTTGTCTGTGTGTTTGAGGAAATATTCATTAATTTCTTTTAGGATAAAGTTGAATTAATAATTGTTAAAGTCAATTCTTAAAGAATACACTATTATTAATTGTTAAAAAGATCTTCAATTAGGATATGATTAATATCTATATTATGAGGAACAGAGTAAAATGAAATTTGTTATATTAACTTATTAATTACATAAACATACTAAGATAACATAATACTTTTATTAATATTATTAATATTTACTTTAGCTTTTATGTTTTTTACACTATATATTTATAAATATATTATATGTAATTTTATAATGAATTTTATAAATAAAAATGATTATTTTGTTTTTATTCTAACAAGACAAGTATGAAACTATAATAAATTTATTACGCATATATACGAGGTTGGCCAAACAATAACCCTTACATGGCACAGATAATACTTACACTTACACTTACACTTACACACAGTATCTTTAGATATTTTTTGGGTGGCAGGTAACACATGATCATTAATTGTTGGTATTTTCTTGCGCAGCCACATGGTGTAGCAACTTTCCACTTTCAACAACACAACACTTGCAAATAGAAATTAGGAAACAAAATTATTAAAATAGGTTCTGTATTCAGTTTGTAAAACCATGTGATATGATTCGTCAATCATTTAGTTATGCCATCATTTAATTAGCGATTAAGAAAATGACTGTAACAGTAATATGATCGCAGACATGTGCACTTGTTCGTATTTACAACTTTGAAAATAACCAGCTATATATTTTTTCCAAAATAATAATAATAATAAATCAATTCAAAAAATGATGGCTAGTGTGGGTTATTTGACTCTTAATTAAATGTGGTGTAGTGTGTATCATTTGACTCTTATGTTATTGAATTTACAGTGTGTGTGTGTGAAGGTGTCGATGTCACCCTGGCATTCCCTCCCTATCAGTTGCAAAGAAATGATATAAAATAAATGGAATCACGAGATCAAATAATAAGCCGTCCATAGAATGATACGTGAAGTCTCTTTCTCTGTTCTCTCTTCTCTTGTGTCCTCCGTCTCTGTTTCTCCTGCCTCTTAAACATCGCGTTCCTCCTCTCCCTTGTAATGGATTCTTCTCCTCTTCACCGTGATGCAATCTTTGATCATGTTAAGGTAAAATTTATTCATTTGAATCCTAACAGTTATTAATGATCAAAATAAATGTGTGTTTGTTTATCCAGAAGAAAACATGGAAGGAAACAATGCTGCTATCGTTTCAAATAGTTGGAGTAGTTTATGGTCAACTCAGCACTGCACCCTTATATGTCTTTGGGACAATGGAAGCGGGGTATTTTGTATCCTCAGAAGAGGTCGTTTATGAACTCTTCTCCTTCATTTTCTGGACTCTCACTATCATTTCTTTGATCAAGTATGCCTCTATAGTGCTCAGAGTCGATGATGAAGGAGAGGGTAATTAATTATCATCACTAACTATATATCAAATTATCAATTTTTCTTTATACCCACTTGATCCTTTATTAAGATAACCTTCTTTTTTTTTTGTTCTAGGTGGTACTTTCGCTTTATATTCACTGCTGTGTAGAAATGCAAAAGTTGGGCTGCTCCCATGTGATAGAAGCGCCAATGAAGTTATGCTTTACGAGGAAAAAAGTTGTTCTAAGATGAATAATGATGATTCAACTTCAAGAGCACGAAGGGCCATTGAGAAACACAAGATCTGTCACTATTTACTGTTGTCCCTGGCTCTCTTTGGTTCCTGCATGACCATCGGGGATGCAGTTCTCACTCCAGCACTTTCAGGTAGGTAATTGCGTGTTTAAGATTTAATAATATTCGGTTTCAATAATTACTTATCTTTCTGTATATACCAGTGTTATCGGCTTCGACGGGTGTTCAAAAATCCCTGTCAGACATATTGGGAGACATATGTAAGAGCTTGCTTGCACTGAGACTTGAAATAAATTAATCCCATCAATTTTTTTTAACATGTCATTAATCGCTACCTATGAACAGTTTCCTCGAAGCCAGATACCATGGATGCAGTCTCAAAGGCTCTTAAATGTAAGTACCATCTAGAATTATATTGTTGAGAAGGTTCTGAAAATTGAGTGATTTAATAAAGTAAATGAAAAAATAATGCTCACTTTGTTGTTCAGATGTACCTGTTCCCTCTGCGTGTGTTATATTGGTTGGCCTGTTCATGCTGCAGCACTGTGGGACGCGTAGAATTGGGTTCATGTTTGCTCCAATAATTGTTGCTTGGCTGTTTTTTGTTAGTGCTGTGGGAGTGTATAATGTTTTCCGCTGGGATGTTGAAATTATCTACAAAATATCGCCACTATACATGATCAAATTCATCAGAAATATTGACATCCACAGATGGAAGTTATTAGGGAGCGTCACTTTATGTGTAGCAGGTAGCTTTTTTATTTTTAATTAACATCATCATCATCTTTCAGTACTACTATTTATAATTATGTGATTATATGTGTGTGTGTGTCACAATTTAGATGTTCTACTGTTTTGCAGGATCGGAGGCAATGTTTGCAGACCTAGGCCATTTCTCCAAGAAATCAATTAAAGTACAATACATGATTCTCTCTGTTATATAAATTTTATATTGGGAACTATTACTAACTAATGCATTCATATGTCTGTTGTAGATGACATTTATATGCTTGATCTATCCGCTTCTTGTTGTATGCTATGCTGGTCAGGCTGCATATATGTCAAAGAATTTAAAAGCTAAAGACCAAGACTTCAATCATCTTAGTCAATCTATGCCAAGTGAGTTGGTTATAATTATAATGATAATTTTATTCCTGCAAATTCACCTTGCTAGAGTGATGGTTGTTGGTGGTTTTTTCAGGTCATTGCAAACACTTGTTCATAGTACTGTCCCTACTTGCTTCAGCTGTAGGAAGCCAAGCAACCATAACAGCATGTTTCTCCATCATTAACCAGTGCCTGGCATTAAATTGCTTTCCCAGAGTAAAAGTTATTCACACCTCAAAAACCATACATGGGCAGATTTACATCCCTGATGTCAACTGGTTGTTGATGATTCTCAGTCTAACTGTCACGATTGGTTTTAGAGACATTGTCAAAATTGGCAATGCAACAGGTACGTCATTCTTGTCTGTTGATTACATCTCATGCTTGTCAGTAAACAGGGGAGACAGATAAATAACAATGAAGCATAGCATGTTATGTGTTTGTGATTAGAGCTATGAGTGCATGAAACTTCAACACTATATTCAGTTAGCATGATCATGCCAATATCATGATCTAAACTCTCAATCCATGGCAGGTTTGGCTATAATTTGTGGAATGCTTGTGACAACCAGTCTTATGTCACTGATAATTGCTTTGTATTGGGAGAAGAATTTGATGGTATCTGCGTGCTTTCTTGCATGTTTTGGCTTTCTCGAAGCTGGATATCTTTCAGCATGTCTGCTACAGTTCCACAAGGGAGCATGGTATCTGGTTGTCCTATTGGTGGTGTCGATGACAATCATGCTTTCATGGCACTATGGAACGATGAAGAAGTATGAGTTTGATTTGCAAAACAAGGTATCAACAGAATGGCTCATAGACATTAGTCCAGGGCTTGGGATTTCCAGGGTACCCGGAATTGGGTTCATATACACAGACATAGTAGCAGGAATTCCAGCTTTCTTTTCACATTTTATAACAAATCTTCCTGCGTTTCATCAAGTGTTGATATTGGTGTCGTTCAAGTCAGTAGCAGTGCCTTATATCCCAGAAAGTGAAAGGTATCTGATAGGTAGGATTGGGCCAAAGGAATACAAAATATATCGTTGCATAGTGAGAAGTGGATATTGTGATCATGTGAGGGACACGGGTGATTTTGAGGAGCAGATAATTCGTTCAATAGGGGAATTCATATCCATTGAAGAGAATGACATAGAATCCCAAGATGAGAGAATGATTGTTGTTGGGAATTCACCAGCAATTGTGAGCATTAATGAGTCAGAGATTAGTCCAGTGGTGGAAAAGAGGAAAAAGGTTCGGTTTGTGTTGCCTGAAAATAGTCCAAAGATGAAGGCAACAGTGAGGACAGAGCTGTTGGAGCTAATTGATGCCAGAGAAAGTGGAAGTGCATATTTGTTGGGGCAGTCACATTTGGTGGTGCGTGATGGCTCAAACTTTCTCAAGAGATTCTTAATAATGACATATCGTTTCACTGAAAAAAATTGTAGGGAACCTCCTGTAGCTCTTAAAATCCCTCATGCTGCTCTTGTACAAGTTGGTATGGTATGTACTATATAATAATTATTATAAGGTAACACAAACATACACATTGCTTACTTACTTTACTTGTATAATGGAATGGACTACTTGTATGCTTCTCATGTTATGCAATATGTGTTATGTTAATAGAACAAGTTTAGTGTATATCAGCTGTAACAGAAGAGTTTGTTTCCTTTCCCTCAATTCTTTACACATTTAAAACTTTTAACTTTGTATTCATTGAAAATAAATAATATAAAAATACTGATAATACTATGGTAATAGTTATATAATACTGTTACTAATGAACATAGTTATAATAGTATAAATACTACGATATTATTCTGAATATTTTCTAATAAATACTATTTAAATATATTTTATTATTCTTAATTGTTTAGAAAAACAATGTATTTTAATTATAGATAACAATGATATCATAATATTCACAATATGCTTATATAAATAATAATAATTTTTTATTTTAATTTTATATTCATACAAAATAAAAACACATGTTATTTACTTTAAAGTTACTTTTAAAGTTACTGTAAATATTATAGTAATAATTATATACCGGTAATATAATAAATAGGATAATAGTAATAGTACAATAGAACGTAAAATTGTCAAAACAAGTGACTCAGCCCGGTCTGTTGAGATTTGGACTTTTTTGGATTGGGTTAAAAAGACCTACTTTAAATTCAAGTTTAGATTTTAGGGCTTAGGTCCAACGTATTATTTTTAAAAAAGAATTACAAAAAGTACAACTACTAACTACTAAAAATATGTTAACATTTTTTCATACTCTAAATCAAATACAAATCTAATTCAAGTAAAAAAATGTACAGAGGGTAATTTATCCATATTAGTAAAATAAAAAAATGTTGTAGGTTTATGTAGCCTAACCCAACAAAAATCCGACCAGTATAATTTTTTCGGGCTAATAAAAGTCGGCTTTTAATTCAAGCTTCTTTTTGAAGCTTGAGGCATCTATTTCACACGTAGACCTGGCTCATTTTAACAGCTCTAAATAAATATAATATTATTATAAATATTTTTTATAAATAAGAATAACATACTTTTATTAGTTTAATGCTTTCATTGAATTTAAAATATTGTATTATTTTAAATATAAATAATAAAACATATTTTTCAAAACTTTTCATTCAATATAAAAAACATTATAATAAATATAGATACGTCTTCAATAGAAAATAAGACTACTTTTTACTTTATACAGAACTCTCTTTCAAATTTTATGTTATTAATTTTTTGTATAAAATTATCCTTATCAATAAAAAAAATTTTATAATTAAGATAATAATCACAAATAAGATATCAGTCTCAACTATTTTAAGAACAAATCTAGAAATTAATATAATACTACACAAGTAATAATACAAATTTATTAGTATTTGTAAATTAAGTGAAATTGTCCCGTATAATTAAAGAGACAGAGCTAGTATACTATAACAAATATAGATAGACCTTTTTATAATATTTAAGATAATTTGTGTATAAATAATAATTAAAAAGTTGACCTTTAATCATAGAGTATAAATAATATGGTAATATTCATTATAATTTCATTATAAATAATATAGTAATATGAGTAGTATAGTAGTGATAGAATCATAATCAATATATGAAACATAGTTTATCACTATTATCATTTCAGTTGTAGTTGAATCAATAGCCATGAGTTAATGTTTTTATAAATTCAATTTTAAACACATTTATTAGTGGTAAACAGTTGCATGGATCATGATCAGTGCTACAATTGCGTTGTTTGATGCATTTGCACAAATGAAATATGTATCTATATTCCCTTCCATTTCCAATTCATTGCTTTCTCTCCCCAATGCTTTAATTATAATCAAATTGGCATAATTATATATATTAAATAATAAATTCATGTGAATTTATAAAAAATTATAGTAGACAAGTGGTAATTGTCTTTATTTATTTGTATTTATCAAGGATTCAAGGTTGAATTGATGCATTTGGCAATTTTAATAAAATTTGATATGGATGGTGAAGACGATAGGTAAGTAATTAATGAAGGAATTTGAATTATTAAATTAATGTTTGAGTGAGTTTTTGAAGGATTAAAAATTAAAATATTGAAGTTTGACTTATTAACAATTTTTATGTATATATATATATATATATATATATATATATATATATATATATTATGATATTCACTTAAAACAGTCTTTTTTTAAGTTTAATTTTAATTTAGTAAGTATTTATGATTTATATATTTCTTTAACAAAACGATTCTTTTGATATAGCAAGATAATCATTTTTTAAATGGTATGATAAAATTTTTATTGTAAATTTTAAAATAATTAGTTTGATATCATATAAATCTTCAAATATATGTTAATAATTTACTGATGCATTTTTTAAAATAATTTATTTTAATTTATGTATTTAGTATATATGCTTTTTTTGTCAAGTACTTAATATATATGTTTGACCTCCTTTTAAGGAGAAGTTAGACCAAACAACTTTTTTTAAAAATATGTTTATAAAAAATAGCTTATTTTAAAATTTAAAAAAATAATAATAAAATTTTTAATCAAAAGCTAATTGGACTACTTCCATGGTTTATTTTATATATATACTTTATTATTATTATTATTATTATTATTATTATTATTATTATTATTATTATTATTATTATTATTATTATTATTATGGGTATCATCACTATCGTTAACATATTTTTACTATTAATATTACTATTGTCATTACCTATTTTTCTATTATTATTGTTGTCGTCTCAAATACTGTTATAATAATTATTGCAGCCTCCATCACTATTACCACTCATGTTATAAAATCTAATTAGTTATTTATCGAAATGAAGTCACTCTAATTTAACAAAAAAAGAAGAAGCCATGCCAACTTATTTGATGAGTTTGAATTTTACTAAAAAGATGCACTACTTCGATCGAAAAATTATAGTTACGCATAGATTGAGAAATAAATTTAGTAATTTTTTACTAGCATATTCGAAAAAAATATAGATATTGGTGGAGGTGAAAGTGAAATATAATAGTTGAAAATGGAGAAGAAAAAGCTAAGAAAGAAAGGGGTGTGTCAAGAGATGAGAAGCTGTGGAACGGAGAGTGTGGTCTTTAATGAGACAAGAGCCGATGAAGGAGCGGAAGTGGTCGGAAGCAGTATCGGGCAAGGTGGGCGGGTCACCGAAACAAATAGCCCACATGAGTGTGGCCCAATCGGGTCTCTGGCCCATCTGAAGGTAGGGGAGGTGGCCCACGTAGAGCTCAAAGAGGGTGAGGCCCAGGCTCCAAATATCAGCGGCTAAGCCGTTATAGTTACCGCCGTAGGAATCCGGGTCGAAACGCTCAGGACTCATGTAAGCACAGGTTCCAACGTAGGAATTGCAGGCTTCTAGTGTACGACACATTACCTTGCTCACTCCGAAATCCCCAATCTTCACTTCCATGTTCTTGTTCACCAGCAGGTTCGACGGCTTTATGTCGCGGTGAATTATCTTCTGCGCGTGCAGGTAGCTAAGCCCGCTCAGCACCTCACGCGCCACTTTCGCCAGCTGCCGCTCCGAGAACGTGCCCTTGCTCTTCATCAGCGTCTCCAGCGTCCCCAATTCCATGTATTCCATCAGGATCGCCACCTCACCCGACGGGTTCTCGAAGAACCCGTGGTACCGGACCACGTGAGGGGAATCCGTTTGCCGGAGGATGTCCATTTCTCGCCGTACCTGCCGTCGGGTGGCGGCGTCCGTGTCCGCGTGGACCACCTTCAGCGCGTAGACTGTGGAGGTGCGCTTGTCCCGGACTTTGTAGACGGTGGCGCTGTTGCCGTGGCCGAGGACCTGGAGCTTTTCGATGTCCGCGGGAGAGATGGCGTCGGCCTTGGGGGTGGCGGATGGAGGCAGGGGGAGGGGGAAACGGGGACGGCGCTCCGAGGGCTCCGGGAGGGGGAGGCGGAGGTTGAGGTGGCGGCGCTGGCGGACTACAGCCATTTGGAAATTGTGATGAGAGAGTGAAAGAGAGAGTGTTTATATATAAAAGGGAGGGAAGAAGAGACGGGTACGGAAATTAATTGGAAGGAGAGAGGATATGCCCCTCCAAATTTTACATTTTGTTATTTTCCATGTGACTAAATAATTATGACTTTTTTTTATAAGGAAAATACTTATTGCATCCTTTTAATTTAATTTTAAACTCTAATATTATATATTAATTCTATAAATTATTAAATTTTGATTAGTAAAATAAAAAATATAATAAATATTCCTTTTTTTAGGCTTATACTAATGAACATATATAGTATTTATTATTACCCAAACTTAGATATAAACAAAATATATATATACATATATATATATATTAACTTTATTTAATTTATTTTGATGTTTAGATACCATTATTAAAAAGATGTTATTTAAATAATCTGTTTTGTTAGATTGTATTAAAATAATATATTCTTAAACTTAAAATGATTAAAATAGGTATACGAATTATAAAATTCAAAAGATGAAAAAGGGTAAAATAGAAGAAAAATGAGTGTAGAGTAAAAATAAATAACTTTTATAATCTGAATTTTAAAAAATTTATATTATGATTATAATCATTTTCTTTATTTAAAATAATCTAATATATTTTTTTCTGTGTGCTCGCTAATACGGACACTTAGAGCCTGTTTGGTTATTTGGTTTGGTGAGGTTTGACCAACCCCAAAAATAAATCCTACGGTCAAACGGAGTTTTGACTATCTCGAACGGCGTGAAGGATCAATATCAACTCTTAAATTTCTCCATTTCCCCAACTCCGTTTCCCCAACTGAAAACCAAACGGACCCTTAAGCATTTACGTCACCTTTTTTGTTAAATTTTTTTTCGTGATTTTATCATTCTGGCTTTATGGTAAGAGTCATAATCATGACACACTGTAATAAGATAATCACTATTTATAGTCGATTATCACAAAGTTACTGTTGAAGAAAAAAATTATCTGATAATCGACTATAAAAATTATCTGTTTCGATTGAAATAAAAAAATAAACCATATCAACCTGTCACTATTTAGATTTGTTTCATTTTAAACATCAAACACATAATATTTAATAAACATAATAGATTTTCAATCAATATAAAAACTAACCGTGTGATCGATGATAGACTTATAAATCTTGAGAAGCGGGGTTAATATCTTTTATTTTATACCAAAAGAAATTTTATTTGTGAAGATAAAATCAATGAAGATAATTTAAATAATAACCTAATATTACATTAGAATTAACAAATGTAAAAATTAATTTGGGGCATATGATATTATAGTCTATAACTTTGGTTTATTCTTGCCTGTAATATTTAGCGAGTTTATTTGTTATTGGTGAATCTAGAGATATAACTCACAAACAATACAAACTTATAACGGCATCTCCTACAATAGGTGAAAGTTGGCAGAAATGTAGAAAAAATATGATTTATTGGTATTAATTTTGCACATAACAAGTGTACAAAAAGATATTTTAACTGGAATATAGCATTTAACATTGCCTACTCCAATGGGAAATTTGAAAAAAAAAAAAAAGACATGATTAATACAAGATGACACCTTAAATCTTTTTTTAAAATAATGTGATGTGTATAATTTATTAATTTAAAAATGTTAGAAACGGTTGACCTATAATAATAGAAGTCTAATCATACTTAGGTGTGGTACGGTTTGGTTCGATTTTGTAAAGATGATTCGCATGCCGAACCAAATTATGTTTAAACATGTGGCTTTTGGCAATTATGGTTGATATTGTTAGTGGTTTTCACAATTTACGATTTGGATTTATTTAAGTTTACAGTTGATCGTGGTTAACTTCAATTTCTAAACACCTCACGTACCAAGTGTTGGTTTGGTAATCACTTGACCAAATTAAAATCCAATAAAGAGAAATATTCGAGGGTTTGGATTGATTTAATTACATGGTTGATTATGGTTTAGTCAAATTTTGAACATCCCTTGACACTACGGTTTAGTTTGATTTTTGAATACCCATAGTATTAAGCTGGTTTTTGAACACTCGTAGTATTAAGCGTTGGTTTAGTAGTCACTTGACCAAACTAAATTCCACAATATTTAATGATTAGAATTGATTGTCATGTCATTCGAGAATATTCCTAACCGAATTAGATCAATGGATTATAGAGGTGCTTTCTGGCCAGCTTCATTTGACCACTATTGACATTCAAAACAAACACTAACAATATTAGAATTTGATATATATCTTAAGTTCAAATTCGTAAAATAGGTGAGCTTAAATAATTAAATTAGAAGTCTAAATTAGTCTAGACCTATTTAATTCGGTCAAAGAAAAAATCTATGTAAAAATCAAAATTCATACCGATTAGTTTGACTGGTAAAACTACTCATGAATTTGTTAGAACTAATTTTTAAATTTTATAATTAATGTCATCTATAATCTCCTTCTATGTTTTGGAACATGGTTTAGTTTTAGATAATATTTTATTGAATTATGTTTTTTTTATAATCTATTGAATTCAAGTCTACTGCCAAGTGCTTTGTCACTTTGAACACATGCAGGGCATTTGAATGTTTTTAGTTTGTTCTAAAGAAAGTGTTTAAAAAGTGTAATTTGTGACACCCTGCTCAATAAAAATATGGTAAATTTTTTTCCTGATTTTCTGTGAAGCCAACTAGATCGCTCGGAAGTCCCAAACATATATATATATATATATATATATATATACACACACACACACACACACATATATATATATATACATATATATATATACACATATATATATATATATATTGTTATATGATTCTCAAACCCTAAACCATATATATATATATATATATATACACATACATTATATATTGCTATATGATTCTTAAAAACTTCCTGGGTAGAATGCATAATTCGATAACATAATATATTTTTAATCCACTAAGTCCTTAACATAAGCATTCAAGAACCAAAACATCTACTAAACCTCTAATGAGGTTATCAACTACCTATTTTTGCTATACCAAAACATATATAATGTATCAAACGAGTCGGTATATATGGGTCTCCAGACCAAATATCTTCAACCGAGCAATTACCAAGCATCGTCTCAGTCCCACATTCACTGAAAAATGACAACAACTTAGGGGTGACAAATACATAATATATATATATATATATATATATATATATATATATATATATTCAATGACAAATACAAAACTGGATTCGACATCCTGCATCTCATGTAATCAATCCAGTTCATCACATCATGATTTCAATTTAATCTAACATATAAACACACATTTACACAATCACAATATCATTATACATTATCAAACAACCTCAATAGTTGTCTCACAGCTTCTCATACGGCTGCATCGCAGCTTTCAATGCATATCTATAGTTGTCCCACAACATACCAATGTCACAGTGGTTGCCTCACAGCTATAATGCAATGTATGCGGATCCATCTCTAATGACAGGATATTAGTAAATAACAATATATCTCAGCCCCCAGCTGATTCGGCTATTTTACAGGTACCAAACTGCTTGCCCGTTTATGCAATATAGTCACTATCATCGACAACGGTGGTGTTACGGGCTAGCCGTGAATCCGACTTAAAGGCCTGCCTTGAGTCCCACTCAAGGACTTCTATGAAGCCCGAAGAAACCACCACAGGGTCTGAGCCCTCCCATCTAGGCCAGCATTACAGGCCCCCTATAGTCCTGTAAGCTTTCGTATACAGATGTTATGCACAAACATCAATCTTATCTCATTCTCATCATTAATTAAGCTACTCTAGCTTGTCAACAATATCATTACATGATAATTCATACTATTTCAATTCAAATAGGCATAGCAAGCATATTGTGTCATTCATCATCATCAATACATCACACTTATCAATCACATAGGAACAATAACTGTAACATCCTAGATTAATTTACCTTTTTCTTTTCACACGGCAGATTATTTCCATAATAAATTTTTCGCGTTTAATAAAAATTTAGATCTTAATATAAAATGATATTTACTTTCCTTAATAAACAGCCCGCTCGGCCCTGATGTAAAATAATATTCACTTCTTTTAGTTACCTTCTAAATAATAGAATCATACTCAGTGTAAGCAAAACCGATCGAAATTAAATCTTTTAGTAAAGGTATGTTAAAAGTAATAACCGATCAGAATTAATTCAGCTCAGTCTTGAAATAAAATAGTATTTACTTAAATATATTCAAATAATGATAAGAGCGTACACCAAATAATGTTCGATCGGGAACACCTCTTTTAATAAAGTGGAGTTAAAACAGCAAGAGAAGAAGAAGAAGGAGAAGAAAAAGAAGAAGGAGGAGAAGACAGGGGTCACTCGCCTGAGCGAGACCCCAAGGTGTTGAGGCGAAATCCGTGAGTCGCTTAAGCGAGTGCCGACTCGCTTGAGCGAATGCCACACATTAAGCCTGAACAAAACGTACTCGGGAACTCTCATCGGTGTTTCACTCGGTAAAGGGTTTACTCGGCAAAAGGGTTTCACTCAGAAAACACTCAACCTCCATTCACTCAGGCATACTACACTTGACTCATTACTACCCTTCACTCAGAAAGGTTCGCTCGGTCACAGCTCCCTCGGGGGTAATCTAACCCCCTACACTCGGTAAGAGTTTCTCCGGATATCCTCACTCGGGAAAATACCCCAACCTTACTTCTCTCGGAAGAAGCTCTCTCGGCCACTGTTAGCCCGACGGCGACTCAGCAGTTCTTTCCCACCGCCGGGTTTTTTTATCAATTGGCAAGCGCACCAATTCGTTTGTAGTTTTCAAAATTTAGATATCGTTCCACTGGGATTGAAAGTCCAATAACAACAGTAATCTTCTACTTACTATGGTAAATGTGAAGGAAATTATAGACAAAAGAATGATTTATATACAGTTTATACAATATTCACAAGATAGCATGGTTGAGTGATTCATAGGATAAAAGAAAATAAAATCTATCTAAAAAGTCGAGTTGCAATCTAGAATAGGTAAGATACTTGAGATAAACACAGATAAACAAATTATGTTGGAGATTGGATCCCTAATCTAGAATAACAATGAGGAACTCAAGACATGCATATTTAATCATCAAGTTTCATGTCATTGCAGCTTAAAATCATTATAACCGATCCCTCGTGATATAAATTCTAAGAATTCACCGTAAAGTCCGATCCCTCGTGAGCTTTCTCAGTAAAAACTTGCATTAAGACCTGGCCTTTTGGCAACAATGGTTAACAACCCCTATAGAATTGAGATTCCAAGGGTATTCCAACTTTTTACTTTCGTCAAAACAAGTTTCAATACGGCATAAATAATCATTCTCCCGTTTGACATTTACACTAATAAAACCAGTTTCGATACACATGAAAATCATTCTCCCGTTTGACGTTCATATTAATAAAAGGTTGAGATACTAACATGGACTTGAATCATAAACATGCAGAGGTCGAATTCACAACATTATACTCAATAGATTAGTTCACCAATTCCAACATAAACAAATTAGTTACACATGGTAAAAGTAAAGACAACACTTACAGAGTTTGACATTACGAAGACGATGGAAAACTTCACGATACAACGATCACAATACACCGAAACACACTCAAGTATCTAGAAAACTATTCTAGAACTACAACTCACAAAAGAAGTACTCAAAGTTGAGCACAAGAGAGAAGAGAAGAGAAGTGTATGGAATGGGATGTTATGAATGGTGTTGGATGGCCCTATTTATAGGGCTGAGCAAGGGTGCTGACGCTACGCGTCCCTGTGACGCTACGCGTCAGACCCCTGACTCAGCTCCCATTAAGCAGCTGATAATGGCCACTTCAAATAATTAAAATCAATCATGCTTGGCCACTTGGACGTGTCTCCACTGTATTTTGGCCATTTGTGATGAGTGGGGTGGCCCTTGTGCTGAGTGGAGTGCCCATTATTGGGTCCAAGTGGAGTGGTTGGCCAAAGTGGGAGTGGAGACTGCGCAGCACTGACGCTACGCGTGGCTGTGATGCGTAGCGTCAGCATCAAAAATAGCACTTGATGCTACGCGTGGGGTGAGGCTACGCGTCAGCTCCTCCAGTGTAATTTTCTCTTGATTTCTTAACTTTTTCACTGCAAAACTAGAGAAAATTGATCAAGGGTAGATTATTTCCAACAACATCCATTTATTGAATTTAAATCCTAATTTTCTAACAAATTAGACTAATTTTTATAATTTTTATGAAATTTTTATTCAAACTTTTATTGAAAATTTGAGGACTAACAAATACCCCCAACTTGAGACATTGCTCGTCCTCGAGCAAGAGAGAAAAATAAGAAAATAAAAATTTGAAATCAAATTTTTAAGTTAGTCCGAAAATTTACCACAAAAAATAATTACACAATTTCAACTATTTTGTAATAATCAAAAATTGATATCAAATATAACAAAGATTTAATGATAAAATTGTTTACAATATTCTATTAACAATCAAGCAGAATTTCAGGCTTACCTCACAAGTGTTTATCTCTATGCAATTGGTAACCTGTTTCTCTCAATCAATCATAAAATCAAACGAATTTAACTTTGTTTGTCATCTAATCAATGGTTATTTATACAGAGTTAATTCGAAAATCACAAGGTCTTTTCACGGGTTGTAATGAGGCTTAGTTTACAAGAATCAATGGTTTTTCTTGGAATTCAAAAACCTGAAATCATAAAAGAGCATTTTCATAATTTTTAGGCTTTTCTCTTGATCCAAACTCTCATTTATTTTTATTGATGAAAAATAAATACCCCCAACTTGATTCTTTTCACTATTTTTGACTTTTCTTTTCCATATTCTTTTTTTTTTTGAAAAGAATCAAGTTGCTCATTTTCACTTCCCTTTTTTGTAAGAACACTCAAAATATTTTTCATTTATTTCAACTGCTCTTTTAATCAATCAAGTATAGGGAATAGTTAAAACAAAATTAGGTTTTAAGGGTACCAAAGAATTTTATTTTAGGCTCAAATTGGCTTGCAAGGGATAAAAGACTTTTTACCAAGGTAAGCTGTTTGGCCCAAGGTTTCGTTTCACCAATAAATGTGCCTTGATCATTTTCCCGAATTCTCTGTACAACAACACAAATCAGAGATTAAAGCAAAATCAATTCGAATTGAAAATATGTCGATTAAACCTTCAAAAAAGATCTCTCAACTCACCGGGTTATTGAAATTTGCTTGATGGTTAATAAACTTATTGTAATTAAATTTATCAAAATTCCTAAGTTATAAAGGAATTGATAATTGATTTTACAAAATTGGTTTTATTGTGTAAAAACTCTAAGTGTATAAACTAACTTACTAACAAAAATTTGATTGATTTTTTTTTTTTAAAAAAATGGAATTCAAAAATACCACAACATATTTTTGTATTTTATGATAAAGAAAGTCACACACATATTTTTCAAATAATTTTCAAAACAAAATACAATTTATTCAAAATTTATACAAATTTGCAAGAAAGTATAACAAATACTAAATAAAAGAATTTATTAATTTAAAAAGAAAACAACAAACAACCAACAAACAGCAAGAATTAAAAACAGAGGCTGACGCTACGCGTGGTATGACGCTACGCATCAGCCTGTTCTGCCCACGCTACGCGTGGGCTCACAGTTCATCCTCACGCTACGCGTCAGTGTGACGCTACGCGTGAGCTGCGCAGAAAAAGAAAAACAGGGGTTGCACAGCAGCAACCCCTTTTCAACCTACACTATATCCATTCAATTCCTAACTCCTAACAGCAATCAATCCCAATGGTCTTCTAATCCTAATCCTAACCACATTTATTTCTATAAATTGAAAATTAAAAACAAAACTAAAGAGAAGGGATTAGAATACTTACTTGTGATTCCTTGAGCAATGGGATTGAGAAGCTTGGGAAAAGAGAAAAGGAAGTTTCTAAACTTTAGGGTTTTGAAAAACTAAAGTGAAGCAGAGAGGGAATTTTAGGTTTTAAAACCTAAGATGGGCCTCTCTGGTTCAGTTTTAAAAACTGAACGTGGGCTCTGACGCTACGCGTGTATGGGACGCTACGCGTGAGACCCAAAATTCAGAGGCCACGCTATACGTCAGTTGGGCGCTACGCGTGGGCTTCTGTTTTTGATTTTCCAAAATTTTGATTTTCAAAAACCTTTTCTTTTCAATTTTAAACTCCTTTTCTTTTCAAAATAAAATTCTATCTATTTATTTTTGAAATTTGTTTTTTTTTTATGAAAAACATTTAAAAATAACGAGAAAAGAATGGGTTGCCTCCCATTAAGCGCTAGATTTAATGTCTCCAGCCAGACATTACCTCTGATTAATCAGGTGGTCTCCCAACATTCATTGAGGAATCACCTGTCTTCTTCTTCCTTCTCCTTCTTTTCCGATGCTTAATTACCTGTTTTTCATCTTTCAAAGCATCGGTTAATTTAAAACAATTTAATTGATTGGGAAGAGATATACCTGGTTCGGTTGAAAGGCAAACTTTTGCCTCATTACTTATCCTGAGGTGTTCATGAGCACTAAAGCTTACCTCTTCTTCATAAACTTTGACTGCAACCGTACTTAAATCAACATCTACTCTGATTCTTGCAGTCTTCATGAAAGGTCTTCCTAGGATCAGGGGGATCTCAGTATCCTCCTTCATATCCAGTACCACAAAGTCAACTTTGAAGTGGTACTTGTCAACCTTTACTAACACATCTTCCACAATCCCAAAAGGCTTTTTGACAGAGCGATCGGCAAACTGTAATTCTGTCTTTGCTTCCTTCAACTCATATTCACCAATGCGTTTTATTAAATCTAAGGGCATCAAGTTAATGTTAGCCCCTAAATCTAATAACGCATTCCTGATGTTGATATTTCCGATTGTTACAGGAATGGTGAAACTCCCCGGATCTTTACATTTTTTCGGGGTTATACAGTTTGTTTCTTGCTCTGTATCTCTTTGCACATTTTTTTCTTTTTCATTTTTTTCATTTTTTCTATTTTTTTACTTTCTTTTTCTTCTTCTTTCTTTTTCTCACTCTTTTCTTTACAATCAATTTTTACAATATCAGAAGAAACAGCATTACATTGTTCCCTTGGGTTTTGAGTGTTTGCAGAAAACCCAGAACTCTTTAATTCGGCTATCTCTTTTGCAAGCTGACCCATTTGTATATCTGATGCTTTTCGGGCAGCTTCATTTGTCTCCACAAACTGCAATAACTGTTGAATAGCTTCCTCTATTCTTGTCAATCTTGCATTGTCAGTTTGTTGTTGCTTGAATTGATTGTTAGGAGGTCTGTTGGAAGGTCCAGTGTCCTGTCTCCAGCCAATATTCTGATTTTGCCAACCCTGCAGGTAATTGTTAGGAAAAGAATTTCCATGATTAAAAGGAAAATTACCTAAGGGTGCTCTTTGATGATTCATAAAATTGGCTTGCTCTTGCTCATTTCCACAGTAACCACATGGTAGTTCTCCCATGCAGTGCGTACATGCTTTAAGTTGAGCAGGGGGTGGTGATGCTACTTGAGCAATTTGAAGTTTTTCCAATTGCTTGCTCATAACTTCAATTTGTTGGGTCAGTAATTTTTGCTGAGCCAACACTGCATCATTTACTCCCAATTCGAGCATTCCTGGCTTCCTTTGCATATTACCTCTTTCATGCTTTGCTTGTCGGTCACTAATAGCCATTGATTCCAATATTTCTATGGCTTCTTCCACAGTCTTGTTCATTAAAGAACCACCTGCACAAGTGTAACACCCTCTGTTACACCTTAATAAATTCTAGAAAAACTCGTAATTTTTTTTACTAAAGATATGATTGTTAAAAAGAAACTATCAGAATAAATTATATACATTATTTCTGAAATACCTCACAAATATTATTAAAAACTTTATAAAGTATTTGTACATTCATCCGAAGAAAATAAACATTAAATATTATAAGAAAGAGAGGAAACTCCATGGCCCAGAAGCAGTTACTAATTAACATTATTTATTCATTGGACTACGGTATTCATACCGAGCTCCCTTTCTAGAACATGCTATAGTTACTGCTGATATTCTTCGATCCTTCCCTCTGAACCATCAATTTAGAATATATGAAACAAAAACACGGAGAAAGGAGTGAGAAACAGAATATAATATTTCCGAATAAGACATAAGCAACAAAGGGTTTTCACAACCAATACATAATAATATCAATCACAATCACATACACAATCAATTATGAATGCATGAATGTTATGCAATATCTTTATCATAACTTACTTATATATGTGGGCCCTTAAATTTTAATTTGCACTGGGCCAACCAGGAGTTTACACTGTTCCATAGGTTCGGATAATAATAATATGAACAGCTCAACTGGCATGGAAACACTTAGAGACTAGTCAGATTGAGAAAGTTTTTATTGTGAAAGTACCCGATACTAGGGAGCTACCCCAGGTCCCCTGAAGCACCCTTTCACACCCTCTCATCCCAAGGCTCGTAATTAAGCCTCCTCTAATGTATCCTCGGTTTCTATAATCCGTCCCCAGACAATATTATTTCATTTCACTTTAATGATTCATGATGCATGAACTACTCGCGTATTGAGTTGGTTAAGGCTTTTAGAAACTCAATTATTAAATCCCTTTAAGGTTTACAACATTATTTCAATAAACTGTACATTTTCTCGATTCTCTGAATTTCTGTCCCACAGAAATAAATTTGGTACAGTTTTTGAATCTCACTGAAATTTGAGTTTCTAAGCCTTAAATATCTAAAAACTTTCTCATATAAAACTTTACATAATCTTTCTCAAATTAAATATTAACAAAGTCAAATTTAGAAATCTCAAGTATTTCCAAATATCTTTAGTTATTAAGTTGGAAAAATAAACTAATTTTCTTTTGAAAATTTTTAATTAAAGATATAAATTAATTTTCATAAAATGTCTACTGTTTAAGATAAATACTAATGTTTTATAAAAATAATTTCTAAAAAGAAATAAAAGAAAAATAATAAAAATTTAAAGAATAAGGTAAGAAATTCTTACTGAGTATTAGCTTTTCGTTATGCTCGCTATATGCTCAAACTCCATATTACAATATCAACAATCAGATATAATCAATCACAGTTAAACATCATCAATCACAAATATAATCAATCATAATCAAATCAATTAAATTAAATATCATTAATACATATCATAATACAAAATTTAATGATTATTAATATAGTCAATTTTAGTCCTTTTGGTCAATTCCTCGCATAGGTATATGTAAGTCCATATAATCCAGTCCTTGCATAGGTATAGTTCAGTCCATATGGGTCATAATGGTCCAAGTCCTTGCATAGGTATAATCCAGTCCATATAGGTCATAATGGTCCAAGTCATTGCATAGGTATGTTAGAGTTAGTTAAACCGGATATTTAATTAAAAATTTATTAAAAATTTTAAGTTAAAAAGTTAATATTTTAAAATAATAATATTATTAAATTTAAAAGGAGTAGGGGACTCCTCCCATTATTCTTATGTCTTTTCGTAGTATACTTCTTATCTCACTCCCCCTTACCTTGAGTCGTTACTAAAAAGAGATTTGCTTTGCGCCTCCGATTTCTAGAAATATTAATATCAATCTTATTTCAGTATAAGCATAAGACGAAGATTAAGATCACTACTTAAAACAGAAATGGTAAATTTTGAATAGTGAATAGTGAATAGTGAATAGTGAATAGTGAATAGTAACAGTAAATAGTAAAACGTAAATAGTAACAGTAAATAGTAAAACGTGAATAGTAACAGTAAATAGTAAATCGTGAATAGTAACGATAAATAGTAATTTACTATTTGAATAGTAATTTACTATTGAAATAGTAATTTACTATTGAAATAGTGTTTACTATGCAGAATAGTAACTTAAAATAATATTATTTTCAGTATAATAACAGATTTCTAAAAACGATATAAAAATAATCTAAAAAAATATAAAAGAGAAGTATTCTTACCTTAGGATTTTGGCAGAACCTTCTCTCCAAAAACTTTTCTTCTCTCTCTTACTTCTACCACTATCTCACTAGCACTACTGTATTAAGAAAACTTAATCTGAAATTGTGAATTCTAAAGAAGAAATCCTTCGGTATTTATAGGAAAAAATTTTACTATGCATTCCATTATTTTAATATAAAAGTACTATGCATTTTTGAATTTTTTATTCCAGGTTACTATGCATTCTTTGAAAATTTCGTATATGCACAGTGTTTTGCATAGTAACTGTCGGCAGAATTATTAAGCCAAATAGTAACCTTTCACTCGGTATATTTTAAATATTCAAAATGAGTCCTTTTTGAAATTTAGCAATATTATATCAGTCCTCACTAATTTTATAATAAGTAATATAAAGCTGAAATTTTAAAAATCTAAAATTTTCCGTTAATAAAAATTTATTGATACGTTTCTAATTTTTTAACGATTGGAAAAAATTAAGATTTTTCTCAAACCGATAATTTTTAGATAAGTCTACTTGAAACAGATTTTAGAAAATTTTCTTATAATTTAAATTCACTTTCTTATAAATATTTTTAATTTAAGTCACTTATATGAATTTAAAATTATTTAAAAAATATTATTTTTATTAAAAAATTCCAAAATTCCAAAAAATTCCAAAAAATCATAAATAATACGTAGATTAAAAAGTTCTAAAGAACCATAATTTAATTCCTTCAAAATTTTAATATAAAAATAAAAATAGGGGTGTTACAACAAGCGTCTAACATCATCTTGAACTGAAGCAATAAACCATGGTAAACGATTCTTACCTTTTCGGCATCATTCAGGTTGTGGTTTGGGCATTTTCTCAATAGTGCCTTGAATCGTTCCCATGTTTCTCCTAATGATTCATTATTATTTTGAGAAAAAGAGTGTATGGCTGTCATTGCTTCAAAATATTTTGAAGGAGAATAAAATCTTTCCAAAAATTTTCTTTCAACATCGGACCAGTTTGCAAAACTACCCGGTGGACAAGATTTAAACCATTCTTTTGCTTTCCCAATCAATGAAAAAGGAAAGAGTCTCATGTAAACAGACTCTTCTTGATTGGGTTCAAAACCAATTGTGTTACATAATTCATAAAAAACAGTTAAATGTTCATATGGTTCTTCATGATTTAAACCAGCAAATTGGTTGTTTTGAATAATGTTTAAAGTGGCAGGTTTAATTTCCACTGGTAAAACTGGTCCTTGAAACATTCCCGAAACTCGGGGTGGACCATTTATAGCAGCAAACTGTCCCAATGTTCTCCTTTCAGCAGCCATATTTGAATTTTCAAAAATTTTTGAAGTAGAAGAAGAATTAGTTTGTGTTTTAGATTTCAAAGACTTGATTTTCTTTACAAACTTTTCTATCTCAGGATCAAAATAAATTTTACCTGTGGTAGATCGAGTTTGCATACACAAACTAGACAAAGAAAGTTAGTGTAATAACGATAAGAAACAAAAAAAAAAATTATCTAAGGTAAAAAAATATTTACCACGGTAATTAAAATTTTACTATTTTACTGAAACAATTCAATCCCCGGCAACGGCGCCAGAAAACTTGTTAGCCCGACGGCGACTCAGCGGTTCTTTCCCACCGCCGGGTTTTTTTATCAATTGGCAAGCGCACCAATTCGTTTGTAGTTTTCAAAATTTAGATATCGTTCCACTGGGATTGAAAGTCCAATAACAACAGTAATCTTCTACTTACTATGGTAAATGTGAAGGAAATTATAGACAAAAGAATGATTTATATACAGTTTATACAATATTCACAAGATAGCATGGTTGAGTGATTCATAGGATAAAAGAAAATAAAATCTATCTAAAAAGTCGAGTTGCAATCTAGAATAGGTAAGATACTTGAGATAAACACAGATAAACAAATTATGTTGGAGATTGGATCCCTAATCTAGAATAACAATAAGGAACTCAAGACATGCATATTTAATCATCAAGTTTTATGTCATTGCAGCTTAAAATCATTATAACCGATCCCTCGTGATATAAATTCTAAGAATTCACCGTAAAGTCCGATCCCTCGTGAGCTTTCTCAGTAAAAACTTGCATTAAGACCTGGCCTTATGGCAACAATGGTTAACAACCCCTATAGAATTGAGATACCAAGGGTATTCCAACTTTTTACTTTCGTCAAAACAAGTTTCAATACGGCATAAATAATCATTCTCCCGTTTGACATTTACACTAATAAAACCAGTTTCGATACACATGAAAATCATTCTCCCGTTTGACGTTCATATTAATAAAAGGTTAAGATACTAACATGGACTTGAATCATAAACATGCAGAGGTCGAATTCACAACATTATACTCAATAGATTAGTTCACCAATTCCAACATAAACAAATTAGTTACACATGGTAAAAGTAAAGACAACACTTACAGAGTTTGACATTACGAAGACGATGGAAAACTTCACGATACAACGATCACAATACACCGAAACACACTCAAGTATCTAGAAAACTATTCTAGAACTACAACTCACAAAAGAAGTACTCAAAGTCGAGCACAAGAGAGAAGAGAAGAGAAGTGTATGGAATGGGATGTTATGAATGGTGTTGGATGGCCCTATTTATAGGGCTGAGCAAGGGTGCTGACGCTACGCGTCCCTGTGACGCTACGCGTCAGACCCCTGACTCAGCTCCCATTAAGCAACTGATAATGGCCACTTCAAATAATTAAAATCAATCATGCTTGGCCACTTGGACGTGTCTCCACTGTATTTTGGTCATTTGTCATGAGTGGGGTGGCCCTTGTGCTGAGTGGAGTGCCCATTATTGGGTCCAAGTGGAGTGGTTGGCCAAAGTGGGAGTGGAGACTGCGCAGCACTGACGCTACGCGTGGCTGTGATGCGTAGCGTCAGCATCAAAAATAGCACTTGATGCTACGCGTGGGGTGAGGCTACGCGTCAGCTCCTCCAGTGTAATTTTCTCTTGATTTCTTAACTTTTTCACTGCAAAACTAGAGAAAATTGATCAAGGGCAGATTATTTCCAACAACATCCATTTATTGAATTTAAATCCTAATTTTCTAACAAATTAGACTAATTTTTATAATTTTTATGAAATTTTTATTCAAACTTTTATTGAAAATTTGAGGACTAACAGCCACATTTTACTCAGGAACATTCTCACCTTCCCTCGGAAGTACTCAAATTTTCACTCGGAAACATTCTACTTTTCTTCACTCGGAATCATGATACACCTTCTTCACTCGGAATCATTATCCTCTTTCTTCACTCAGAACGTTCTCCCAGCCAATCTCACTCGGGACACTCTAACCTTCCACTCGGAAGGGGATCTCTCGGTTATTCTTCACTCGGGAATGAATCCGCTAGTTAATATGCAGTCACAGCAAACATGAGAAAATATATACCAAGCATAATATAAATTCTCATCCAAATCAATTTAAGTCAACACACAGGTAATATTATACACTCGAAAACTCCTTATACACACATATACTCTACACAATCACTCAAAATCACTCGGGCCTTGGCATCGGTCTCCCCCTTGGCGCGACTCCATGGCTCTGGCTTCCTCCCTGTCACTGGTTACTAAATTGAAAACAACAGTACGGGTGAGTGCTTGGCATCATAATTAATGTAGAAAGGAATTTAACAAGTTAAATATATATAAATAAGTTCCGTCCGATTGCACCTTCATCCCTTTTTCAAATTATACTCGGCAATCATGATAACGAATTTCACTCGGCAAACTTAATAACAAATCACGCTCGGTGTAACACCCCTATTTTTATTTTTATATTAAAATTTTGAAGGAATTAAATTATGGTTCTTTAGAACTTTTTAATCTACGTATTATTTATGATTTTTTGGAATTTTTGGAATTTTGGAATTTTTTAATAAAAATAATATTTTTTAAATAATTTTAAATTCATATAAGTGACTTAAATTAAAAATATTTACAAGAAAGTGAATTGAAATTATAAGAAAATTATCTAAAATCCATTTCAAGTAGACTTATC
The DNA here is from genome assembly GCA_037962975.1 of Clitoria ternatea. Lineage (NCBI taxonomy): Eukaryota > Viridiplantae > Streptophyta > Magnoliopsida > Fabales > Fabaceae > Clitoria > Clitoria ternatea. Next base: position 305,618,454 of record CM075669.1, read on the forward strand.
TAAAAATTATCGGTTTGAGAAAAATCTTGATTTTTTCCAATCGTTAAAAAATTTGAAACGTATCAATAAATTTTTATTAACAGAAAATTTTAGATTTTTAAAATTTTAGCTTTATATTACTTATTATAAAATTAGTAGGGACTGATATAATATCGCTAAATTTCAAAAAGGACTCATTTTGAATATTTAAAATATACCGAGTGAAGGGTTACTATTTGACTTAATAATTTTGCCGACAATTACTATGCAAATCACTGTGCATGTATGAAATTTTTAAAAGATGCACAGTAACCTGGAATAAAAAATTCAAAAATGCATAGTACTTTTATATTAAAATAATGGAATGCATAGTAAATTTTTTTCCTATAAATACCGAAGGATTTCTTCTTTAGAATTCACAATTTCAGATTAAGTTTTCTTAATATAGTAGTGCTAGTGAGATAGTGGTGGAAGTGAGAGAGAGAAGAAAAGTTTTTGGAGAGAAGGTTCTGCCAAAATCCTAAGGTAAGAATACTTCTCTTTTATATTTTTTGGGTTATTTTCATATCGTTTTTAGAAATCTGTTATTATACTGAAAATAATATTATTTTAAGTTACTATTCTGCATAGTAAACACTATTTCAATAGTAAATTACTATTTCAATAGTAAATTACTATTCAAATAGTAAATTACTATTTACTGTTACTATTTACCGTTACTATTCACGATTTACTATTTACCGTTACTATTCACGTTTTACTATTTACTGTTACTATTCACGTTTTACTATTTACTGTTACTATTCACGTTTTACTATTTACTGTTACTATTCACGATTTACTATTCACTATTCACTATTCACTATTCAAAATTTACCATTTCTGTTTTAAGTAGTAATCTTAATCTTCGTCTTATGCTTATACTGAAATAAGATTGGTATTAATATTTTTTAGAAATCGGAGGCGCAAAGCAAATCCATTTTGGGTAACAATTCAAGGTAAGGGGGAGTGAGATAAGAGTATAATATGAAAAGACATAAGAATAATGGGAGGAGTCCCCTACTCCTTTTAAATCTGATAATATTATTATTTTAAAATATTAACTTTTTAACTTAAAATTTATAATAAATTTTAAATTAAATATCCGGTTTAACTAACTCTAACATACCTATGCAAAGACTCGGACCATTATGACCTATATGGACTGGACTATACCTATGCAAGGACTTGGACCATTATGACCCATATGGACTGAACTATACCTATGCAAGGACTGGATTATATGGACTTACATATACCTATGCGAGGAATTGACCAAAAGGACTAAAATTGACTATATTAATAATCATTAAATTTTGTATTATGATATGTATTAATGATATTTAATTGATTTGATTATGATTTGATTATGATTGATTGATTGATGATATTTAGTTATGATTGATATTGTTTAATTTTGATTGATGATATTGTAATGTGGAGTTTGAGCATATAGCGAGCATGACGGAAAGCTAAAATTCAGTAAGAATTTCTTACCTTACTCTTTAAATTTTATTATTTTTTAATTCTTCTTAGAAATTATTTTTATTAACTTTATTTTCAATATTTAGAATAAAAAAATTAGTATTTATTTTAGAAAGAAAATATTTTATTAGAATTTATTTAATTAAATCTTGAGTTAAAATTTTTTTTGTAATTTTAAGTATTTTTGGTTAATAATTATTCTCTTTCAAAAAAAAAATTTAAAAGAAAATTATTTTATTTTTTTTCCAACTTAATAACTAAATACATTTGGAAATAATTGAGATTCCTAAATTTGATTTTGTTAAGATTTAATTTGAGAAAGATTAGGTAAAGTTTTATATGATAAAGTTTTTAGATATTTAAGGCTTAGAAACTCAATTTCCGTGAGATTTGAAAACTGTATCAAATTTATTTCTGTGGGACAGAAATTCAGAGAACTGAGAAAATGTACAGTTTATTGAAATGATATTGTAAACCTTTAAGGGATTTAATAATTGAGTTTCTAAAAGCCTTAACCAACTCAATACGCGAGTAGTTCATGCATCATGGATAATGAAAGTGAAATGAAATAATATTGTCTGGGGACGGATTATAGAAACCGAGGATACATTAGAGGAGGCTTAATTACGAGCCTTGGGATGAGAGAGTGTGAAAGGGTGCTTCAGGGGACCTGGGGTAGCTCCCTAGTGTCGGGTACTTTCACAATAAAAACTTTCTCAATCTGACTAGTCTCTAAGTGTTTCCATGCCAGTTGAGCTGTTCATATTATTATTATCCGGACTTATGGAACAGTGTAAACTCCTGGTTGGCCCAGTGCAAATTAAAATTTAAGGGCCCACATATATAGATAAGTTATGATGAAGATATTGCATAACATTCATGCATTCATAATTGATTGTGTATGTGATTGTGATTGATATTATTATGTATTGGTTGTGAAAACCCTTTGTTGCTTATGTCTTATTCGGAAATATTATATTCTGTTTCTCACTCCTTTCTCCGTGTTTTTGTTTCATATATTCTAAATTGATGGTTCAGAGGGAAGGATCGAAGAATTTCAGCAGTAGATATAGCACGTTCTAGAAAGGGAGCTCAGTATGAATACCGTGGTCCAATGAATAAATAATGTTAATAAGTAACTGCTTCTGGGCCATGGAGTTTCCTCTCTTTCTTATAATGTTTAATGTTTATTTTCTTCGGATGAATGTACAAATACTTTATAAAGTTTTAATAATATTTGTGAGGTATTTCAGAAATAATGTATATAATTTATTCCGATAGTTTCTTTTTAACAATCATATCTTTAGTAAAAAAAAACAAAATATACGATTTTTTCTAGAATTTATTAAGGTGTAACAGAGGGTGTTACAAAGTGGTATCAGAGCAGTTAATCCAATAGGCCTGGGGAAAAGGTCTATCTTGCTTTGTCTGTAAACTCTGTATAGGTAGAATATCTGACTTGGTAGTAATTGTGATTGATGTGACAAATCTCAGTTACTGTGAAACAGGAAACTAATGGCTGGAAACGATCTTGCTGGAGTTGTAGAACGCTTAATCAATGCAATGGGAGCACGTGAAGGTCAAGGTAATGATGCCTTGAGAAGACTGGACCTATTCGAAAAGCGCAATCCACCTCGTTTCAAGGGAGGATATAACCCTGATGGAGCACAAATCTGGATTCGAGAGATAGAGAAGATCTTTCGAGCATTGCAATGTAATGAAGCTGATAAGGTAGTCTTCGCTACTTATGCCTTATCTGAGGATGCCGAACATTGGTGGGATAGCATGCGTAAACAATTCGAAGTCAACGACGTGGAGATCACTTGGGACTATTTCAAGGATATGTTTCTGGAAAAATACTTTCCAGCTGATGTTAAAGAGAAAAGACAATTCGAATTCCTGTCGCTGACCCAAGGAAATATGACCGTTGGAGAGTACGCATCCAGGTTTGAAGAGCTATCTCGTTTTCATTCTCATTAATGATGCTACTAATGAAAGAGATCGGTGTGCAAAGTTTGTAAATGGACTGCGGCCAGAAATTAAGGAAGCTATACGAATGCAGGAAATTCGTGAATTTTCTGTATTGGTAAATCGCTGCAGGATCTTTGAAGAAGACCATAAGGATAGAATGACCAAAAGTCGTGAGCCCATTCACAAGGCAGGAGAAATAAGAAGTGGAGGACCTCACCATTACCAAAGAAGAGATTTCAGAAGGAATAAGCCTTACCAAGCACCATTTCGTCGGTTTGGAGCAGCATCTGTTCCTAACAGACCCCAAGCTTCAACTGGAAGCTATTACCCAACATCTGCACCAAATTTTAAATGTTTTATCTGTGGAGGACCCCATTTGAAAAGGGATTGTCCTAAAAACACTTATGTTTGCTTTAAGTGTAACAAACCAGGTCATCACATCAAGGATTGCCCAGAGATGAAGAGAGAAAACCCTGAAGGTACAAGTACAAGCATAAATACTCAAGGAGGCACGCACAGTGCAGTCGGAAGGCCAAAAGCAAAAGGAAAGGTTTTTGCAATCACTGGAGAAGAAGCATCTCATGCTGATTCCATGGTAGAAGGTAAGTGTATCATTAATAAGATTTCTTTAACTGTTATGTATGACTCAGGTGCATCACATTCCTTTATTGCCAATAACTGTGTAGAAAAACTAAAATTACCTGTGATAGAACTTCCATTTGACTTATCTGTACATACTCCTGGAAACAATCCCATTGTCACTTCTAAAGCTTGTTGGAAATGCCCTATTGTCATAGATGGTAGGGACTTTAAGGCTAATCTTTTCTGTTTACCCCTTTCTGGCTTAGAAGTTATTATTGGGCTAGATTGGTTGTCTGACAATCATGTTCTAATAGATTGTCATAATAAAACCATAATGTTTAAAGAACCAGTGAATTTGAATTCTGAGGATTCGAGATTTCTAACCGCCAACCAAGTGAGTGCCTCTTTAAAAGGAGGGGCTCAAGGATTCATGCTATTGCTTTCAACGAAAGGAGAGCAAGAATCAAAAATCAAAAATCTGCCGGTTGTGTGTGAATTTCCTGACGTTTTTCCTGAAGATATCCCTGGTTTACCCCCAGAAAGAGATGTGGAATTTTCCATTGATCTAGTACCTGGAGTTGGACCCATTTCAATTGCACCATACCGAATGTCACCTCTAGAATTAGCAGAGTTGAAGAAACAACTTGAAGAAATGATAGAGAAGCAGTTTATACGACCCAGTGTATCCCCCTGGGGTGCACCAGTGTTGTTGGTTAAGAAGAAGGATGGTAGCATGAGGTTGTGTGTAGATTATCGACAACTGAACAAGGTGACGATCAAGAACAGATACCCTCTGCCAAGGATTGACGACTTGATGGATCAGCTGCGTGGTGCCACGGTGTTCTCCAAAATTGATTTGAGGTCTGGATATCATCAAATAAGGGTGAAGAAAGAAGATGTATCGAAAACTGCTTTTAGAACACGCTATGGCCATTACGAATATCTAGTAATGCCTTTTGGTGTAACTAATGCACCAGCCGTATTCATGGATTACATGAATAGGATTTTTCATCCATATCTAGATAAATTTGTAGTGGTGTTCATTGATGATATATTAGTGTACTCTAAAAGCAGAGAAGAACATGTTGAACATTTGAAGGTCGTGTTGGAAATCCTGAAAAAGAAACAACTATATGCAAAGCTGTCGAAGTGTGAATTTTGGTTGGAAGAAGTGAACTTTTTAGGACATGTAATTAGTCAAGGAGGAATAGCTGTAGACCCTTCCAAGGTGGAGGCGGTTTTAAAATGGGAGAGACCAACCACGATCACTGAGATTAGAAGTTTCTTGGGCTTGGCTGGATACTATAGGAGATTCATTGAAGGATTTTCAAAGCTAGGATACCCATTGACCAAGCTAACACGGAAAGGACAACCTTTTGTGTGGACGACACAATGCGAGAATAGTTTTCAAGAGCTGAAAGATCGACTTACTTCTGCGCCGGTGTTAGTACTCCCCGATCCACATCGAAGTTTTGAAGTTTACTGTGATGCGTCTAAACAAGGACTAGGAAGTGTACTTATGCAAGACAAGAAGGTTGTAGCCTATGCATCACGACAATTAAGGCAACATGAGATCAACTACCCTACCCATGACTTAGAGTTAGCCGCTGTAGTTTTTGCCTTAAAGATTTGGAGGCACTATCTATACGGTGCAACATTCGATGTGTTTAGCGATCATAAAAGTCTCAAGTATTTATTCGACCAAAAGGAGTTAAACATGAGGCAACGGAGATGGATGGAGTTCTTAAAGGACTACGATTTTGAGTTGCAATACCATCCTGGAAAAGCGAACGTAGTAGCTGATGCTTTAAGTCGAAAGTCTCTACATGCGTCCACGATGATGATAAAAGAGCTGGAATTGATAGAGAACTTCAGAGATCTTAACCTAGCAGTAAAGGTTAATGCTAACAGCTACAGATTAGGAGCGTTGCAAGTGACAAATGAATTCCTGAGGCAAGTTTTAGAGGCTCAACGAGAGGATGAATTCCTGCAAGAGAAGAAAGAACTCTTGAAACAAGGAAAAGAAGTCGAGTTCAATGTGGGAAACGACCAATTATTGAGATATAAGGATCGAGTGTGTATCCCTGACAAAGAGGAGTTGAGGAAAGCAATTCTAGAAGAAGGCCATAAAAGTTATATGAGCATTCATCCCGGAGCTACTAAAATGTATCAAGATTTGAAGAAGTTATTTTGGTGGCCTGGAATGAAGAAAGCGGTGGCAGAGTATGTGGCTGCATGTCTAATTTGCCAGAAGGTTAAAGTGGAACACCAAAAACCCCCTGGAATGCTACAATCAATGGAAATACCGGAATGGAAATGGGATAGCATTACCATGGATTTTGTGACTTCTCTACCTAAAACTCCATTAGGACATGATTCGATATGGGTAATAGTTGATAGACTAACAAAGTCTGCCCACTTTATTCCTATCAATATTCGTTACTCTATGGAGAAGCTGGCAAAATTATACATCGAGGAGATTGTGAGATTGCATGGAATTCCTTCAAGTATCATTTCTGATCGGGACCCTCGTTTTACATCACAATTCTGGAAGAGCTTGCACAAGGCTTTGGGAACAAGACTGCGTCTGAGTTCAGCATATCATCCTCAGACGGATGGACAATCAGAAAGAACAATCCAATCTCTAGAAGACTTGTTACGAGCTTGTGTGTTAGAGCATAAAGGAAGTTGGAATCAATTCTTACCATATGTGGAGTTTACCTACAACAACAGTTTCCATGCTAGCATTGGCATGGCACCTTTTGAAGCATTATATGGAAGAAAATGTAGGACCCCGCTATGTTGGTTTGAGACTGGTGAAAACTTGATGCTAGGACCAGAGTTGGTACAACAAACCACGGATAAAATCAAAATAGTTCAGGAAAAGATGAAGGCAACACAGAGCAGGCAGAAAAGTTACTATGACAAAAGAAGAAAGCCGCTCGAATTTCAAGAAGGCGATCATGTATTCTTGAAAGTCACACCTATGACTGGGGTCGGTCGGGCAATGAAATCTCGAAAACTAACTCCTAGATTTATCGGTCCATACCAAATAATTCATAAAGTTAGTCCCCTTGCCTACCAAATAGCATTACCACCTTTTCTTTCTAATATCCATAATGTTTTTCATGTGTCAAACTTGCGAAAGTATATATCTGATCCTACACATGTTATTGAACCTGATGTCATACAAGTTAAAGATAATCTTACATATGATGCACCACCTGTTAGAATAAGTGACAGAAGAATAAAACAATTAAGAGACAAGACAATTCCGCTTGTAAAGGTTATTTGGAGTGAAACGAGAGGAGAAGATGCTACATGGGAACTAGAAACTGAGATGAAAGAGTCTCATCCTCATTTGTTTTACTGATTATGTAAATTTCGAGGACGAAATTTTCTAAGGGGAGTAGAGTTGTAACACCCCTATTTTTATTTTTATATTAAAATTTTGAAGGAATTAAATTATGGTTCTTTAGAACTTTTTAATCTACGTATTATTTATGATTTTTTGGAATTTTTGGAATTTTGGAATTTTTTAATAAAAATAATATTTTTTAAATAATTTTAAATTCATATAAGTGACTTAAATTAAAAATATTTACAAGAAAGTGAATTGAAATTATAAGAAAATTATCTAAAATCCATTTCAAGTAGACTTATCTAAAAATTATCGGTTTGAGAAAAATCTTGATTTTTTCCAATCGTTAAAAAATTTGAAACGTATCAATAAATTTTTATTAACAGAAAATTTTAGATTTTTAAAATTTTAGCTTTATATTACTTATTATAAAATTAGTAGGGACTGATATAATATCGCTAAATTTCAAAAAGGACTCATTTTGAATATTTAAAATATACCGAGTGAAGGGTTACTATTTGACTTAATAATTTTGCCGACAATTACTATGCAAATCACTGTGCATGTATGAAATTTTTAAAAGATGCACAGTAACCTGGAATAAAAAATTCAAAAATGCATAGTACTTTTATATTAAAATAATAGAATGCATAGTAAATTTTTTTCCTATAAATACCGAAGGATTTCTTCTTTAGAATTCACAATTTCAGATTAAGTTTTCTTAATATAGTAGTGCTAGTGAGATAGTGGTGGAAGTGAGAGAGAGAAGAAAAGTTTTTGGAGAGAAGGTTCTGCCAAAATCCTAAGGTAAGAATACTTCTCTTTTATATTTTTTGGGTTATTTTCATATCGTTTTTAGAAATCTGTTATTATACTGAAAATAATATTATTTTAAGTTACTATTCTGCATAGTAAACACTATTTCAATAGTAAATTACTATTTCAATAGTAAATTACTATTCAAATAGTAAATTACTATTTACTGTTACTATTTACTGTTACTATTCACGATTTACTATTTACCGTTACTATTCACGTTTTACTATTTACTGTTACTATTCACGTTTTACTATTTACTGTTACTATTCACGTTTTACTATTTACTGTTACTATTCACGATTTACTATTCACTATTCACTATTCACTATTCAAAATTTACCATTTCTGTTTTAAGTAGTAATCTTAATCTTCGTCTTATGCTTATACTGAAATAAGATTGGTATTAATATTTTTTAGAAATCGGAGGCGCAAAGCAAATCCATTTTGGGTAACAATTCAAGGTAAGGGGGAGTGAGATAAGAGTATAATATGAAAAGACATAAGAATAATGGGAGGAGTCCCCTACTCCTTTTAAATCTGATAATATTATTATTTTAAAATATTAACTTTTTAACTTAAAATTTATAATAAATTTTAAATTAAATATCCGGTTTAACTAACTCTAACATACCTATGCAAAGACTCGGACCATTATGACCTATATGGACTGGACTATACCTATGCAAGGACTTGGACCATTATGACCCATATGGACTGAACTATACCTATGCAAGGACTGGATTATATGGACTTACATATACCTATGCGAGGAATTGACCAAAAGGACTAAAATTGACTATATTAATAATCATTAAATTTTGTATTATGATATGTATTAATGATATTTAATTGATTTGATTATGATTTGATTATGATTGATTGATTGATGATATTTAGTTATGATTGATATTGTTTAATTTTGATTGATGATATTGTAATGTGGAGTTTGAGCATATAGCGAGCATGACGGAAAGCTAAAATTCAGTAAGAATTTCTTACCTTACTCTTTAAATTTTATTATTTTTTAATTCTTCTTAGAAATTATTTTTATTAACTTTATTTTCAATATTTAGAATAAAAAAATTAGTATTTATTTTAGAAAGAAAATATTTTATTAGAATTTATTTAATTAAATCTTGAGTTAAAAAAATTTTTGTAATTTTAAGTATTTTTGGTTAATAATTATTCTCTTTCAAAAAAAAAATTTAAAAGAAAATTATTTTATTTTTTTTCCAACTTAATAACTAAATACATTTAGAAATAATTGAGATTCCTAAATTTGATTTTGTTAAGATTTAATTTGAGAAAGATTAGGTAAAGTTTTATATGATAAAGTTTTTAGATATTTAAGGCTTAGAAACTCAATTTCCGTGAGATTTGAAAACTGTATCAAATTTATTTCTGTGGGACAGAAATTCAGAGAACTGAGAAAATGTACAGTTTATTGAAATGATATTGTAAACCTTTAAGGGATTTAATAATTGAGTTTCTAAAAGCCTTAACCAACTCAATACGCGAGTAGTTCATGCATCATGGATAATGAAAGTGAAATGAAATAATATTGTCTGGGGACGGATTATAGAAACCGAGGATACATTAGAGGAGGCTTAATTACGAGCCTTGGGATGAGAGAGTGTGAAAGGGTGCTTCAGGGGACCTGGGGTAGCTCCCTAGTGTCGGGTACTTTCACAATAAAAACTTTCTCAATCTGACTAGTCTCTAAGTGTTTCCATGCCAGTTGAGCTGTTCATATTATTATTATCCGGACTTATGGAACAGTGTAAACTCCTGGTTGGCCCAGTGCAAATTAAAATTTAAGGGCCCACATATATAGATAAGTTATGATGAAGATATTGCATAACATTCATGCATTCATAATTGATTGTGTATGTGATTGTGATTGATATTATTATGTATTGGTTGTGAAAACCCTTTGTTGCTTATGTCTTATTCGGAAATATTATATTCTGTTTCTCACTCCTTTCTCCGTGTTTTTGTTTCATATATTCTAAATTGATGGTTCAGAGGGAAGGATCGAAGAATTTCAGCAGTAGATATAGCACGTTCTAGAAAGGGAGCTCGGTATGAATATCGTGGTCCAATGAATAAATAATGTTAATAAGTAACTGCTTCTGGGCCATGGAGTTTCCTCTCTTTCTTATAATGTTTAATGTTTATTTTCTTCGGATGAATGTACAAATACTTTATAAAGTTTTAATAATATTTGTGAGGTATTTCAGAAATAATGTATATAATTTATTCCGATAGTTTCTTTTTAACAATCATATCTTTAGTAAAAAAAACAAAATATACGATTTTTTCTAGAATTTATTAAGGTGTAACAGAGGGTGTTACACTCGGCGTATATATACATATATATACAAGTCTCATTCGGAAATCATAGCAGTTCACTCAGTAAATACATCAACAGCATTCAGTAAAGATATCAATTCATACTCATCAAATATATCAAATTTTCACTCGGAGATCCATCAAGTCACACTCAAAAATATAGCACAATGCACACGGTAAGCATATCAACTCAACTTAGCAATTATATTAAATTCATCAATAATCACCACTGACTCTCATGCAATTTGACACCTAGTATCCGGATACTAAAGGATCGACTTTCAGCTGGGGGTCCTACTTGACACCCCGTGAACCCTGCTTGGTTCACCGAGTCCTGCTTGACTCTCCACCTCGACCACTGGGTCCTACTTGACCACTGGGTAGCTCAACTGGGCACAAAAACCACGAGAGCCGAAAATGAGGGGCTATAACATACCGTCGACCGTCCCACACCACATAGTCATACATACAGTTCATATTTCACATGTCATAAGTGGCCATCAACATCAATTTCTCATCACTCGGGTGACCTGCTTGTCAAACCCGGCTTCACATTATAACACCGATCATCTCAACATTAAATATTTCAAGCTCATGACATGATTAACTCAGCCACACACCCAATCTTCAATTGATCAGTGTCCACAGTCACACATGCACAAACATAGGCACACAATAACATTTAATAACATTTTCTTACCCTGTTCATACCGTTCAACGACTCGGATAGGGAGTAAGTCCTATTATAATTAATCATAACCCGAACACCCCCTTACCTCGGTTCCACGCTTCGATGATCTGCTCCTGGTGTCGATCTCGTCCTCTGAGCACTGGATTCACAGTCTCAGTTCCATCACTCAGCCTTTCGTTGTTTAATCTACTACCTACGGGTCAGAATGTAAAAACCCGTTAACTCAACACCTTCAGCTCTAAGGGCCACATTTGAGCTCACACTCACCAAAGGAGTGGAGAACAAACTTGCATACAGCCATGCATGGTCACTTGGCTACCAGAGAAATGAAAGGGATAAGGAACCACAAATAAAACGGATCAGTGGACTCACCTTGAGGCCACAGTCATAAAAATGGGGTTCGATTGAAGTTTTGACACTAACGGAGTTCTCCTCCGGAGCATGCAACTCAGCAACGAGATAGGAGAAACGAAGAAGAAGAAGAAACAGACCAAGGAAGAGAAAGAAGGAGTAGTTCTCATGAATAATGAAGAGGGAGAGAGAGAAAACCTCCTTTTATATAAGGCTCAGGGGCAAGACAGCCTTTTCCCCTATTTCATTTGCATTCTCATTAAATGTTTTAATTAATTTCACCACATTGGACTCTTTTTATAATTAACCAACCAACTACGCTTATTTACTTTCACAACGTTTAATTATTCGTAATTGTCTAATACTTCATAAGAATATTGACCCGATCTGGATACCGGCCAACCGGTATCCTGGCGTAGTGTCCACACCTCGAAAATCCGAGCTAACGCTAGAGAGATCGGATACTTCATCCGTTCTCACATCCTGGTTACGTATATCCGTTTGCCTCAGCCATTATAAGAGGTTGATCCGGACTATAATTTCGAGTTAGGCATTCTCCTCACACCGGTTAGTCCAAGACCACACCAGGAACACCGGATAAGCATCACTCACAAGACAACGCATCTTTGACCGTTCTCCAATGTACAACCGATCTTCAACACTGTTTGGTCCTCACATCTGAGGCCGGCCCGACACCGGATTTCTTGACCCCGGTTCAGGCAGATCAAATATTAAATAAATCTCTAAAACATTTGTTAATATTTTCCACTCATCATAATTTTTATTAAAATATCGGGAATGTTATAATAACCGCACTCAATTTCATTATCACATATTCACGTTATCTCATGACCATCACAATTTCATAATCAACCAAATAGGAGATAGATACACAATCATCACATACCAAGAATAGGCACATTCACAACATTAATTCAATTAAATATCAAACTATCCCCTAATATGTTCCTAACTCGTGCATTTAAGATATATATGATAAGTGTCCATTTGTGTATAAATGTCTATGTTAATTGGGCAGTTGTTTTGGGAAATTTGCTAGATTTAAACGCGAATTATTGTTAAGATAGCAAGAAATTGAAGTTTTATCTTCCCACCTTAGTTTTGTTTGCCATGATAGCATTTAATCCTTATTTTGTTGCTTTTGTGAAGGCAAGTAAGGAAATTGGAGAAAGGATCAGCTGAAAGGCCAAAAATTCAAGTAAATATGAAGTATTTCGCTCAAGCAAAACCAGATTCATTTAAGTGAGCCATTCGCTTAAGCGTGGGTTATCTCGCTTGAGCGAGGGTGAAGACAGAAAGGCATTAAAGGAATTTACTTAAGTAAGCAGAATCTTGCTCAAGCAAAATTTGTCCAGAGAGCATTGGATTGGTTTTTCACTTAAAATATTACACTCGCTTGAGCGAGGGACTTTCTACTTAAGCGAAAATAGAGGTAGTAGCATCAGAGCTGATATCGCTTAAGCGAGGCTTCAAAGAAACAAGCAGCTAAGTCACTAACTACAAGTGGCTCTCGCTTAAATGAGATAATTCTCGCTTGAGCGAGGCTGACTATATTTATATGGGAAGCTCAATGAAAAGGAATGGGGGACAAAGGAAACTCAAGAAAAATAGAAACCCTATCATTTTAAAAGCCATTATTGAAGATCTGAAAGTTTCTCTTCTCTTTTTTCTCTTATTTAATGGTTTGTAACGGCTACTATGAGTAGCAAAACTCCTTTTTGGGGATTAGATGTAGTGATTCAAATCTTTCATACTATATATATATGGTAACTATTCTATTAATTTTGACATTTCATTCCATGTTATTTGCTTGATTCTATTGGATAAATAGTATCTTGATTTAGTTTTCTGAAGTTGTTGGGAAATGATTTCTGAAAACCGATCTGAATGAAGTACTCAATATGCTCTAATGTTAGGAATAACCTCTGACATATTGAACGCTTTTAACAAATGTATCGAATGCTGGAAAACTTGTTAAATGATTAAGGAATTAACGTTTTATAGGTTTTCTTAGGATTTCGGATTCGAGGAATCAAAACAAATGATTTGAGATTTGTTGTATAAAAGTCGATAGGATTAGTTATCATTTATATCAATGTATCTAAGGTTACGAAGGGTGAGATGAACGAAATCCAATCTCAATTTCTCCATATTTGAACTTTCATTTATTTTAATACCGTTTATGCATGATTATGTTAGTTTGTACTGTTTTATCTCACAATGAAAACCGCTTTTTTTTCCACTCAAATTATTTGAACTGAAACTTTCAAGTCTCAAAAGTCCCTCAGTGGAACGACACTCTATTTTACTAGAACCGACATGGGTAAACTTGCCACACATAATCATTTTGGAAAAATCGATACCAATATAATACTCTCATACCTTGAATCCTCGATTCTGATCGAAACGGTCTGATTCAATCATCGATTTTTGGTTTCTAAGGGCAGAAATTTGTAAATTAACAATAATTATTTTTTAATAATCTAGACGCTACATTAAAATCATATTTTGGCATTTAAATAACCAATCCAAATATTCATTAATTCTATTAAATTTTAAAATTTAATAATTATTATTTTAGCATCATTTTCGTTTAAATCAACTTTTCTCCTTAACCTTTGTAAATTTTTCTTTTGTTCTTAAGCTATCAAATATTCAAAAACCTTTCCGCTTAAAAGTTCTTAGTTCATTTAAAACTTTCTAGAACTCAACATCTAATGTTTTTATAAATTTTTTCAATAAATTTGACTTATTTTACCTGGTTCTTAAATAATTTATAGAATTCTTCTAAGGTCAAATTATCATAAGAAAATTATTTATTTAAAAAGTTCAGCTCTAAATTCAACACTTAAAAAATTTGGTTTTTAACTTCTAAAAGATTTTATTTTTAACACCTCTTAAAAATTCTACTTTTAACATCATCAAAAATTAACTTTTTACACCTGTTAATTATTCAGATTTTTAACACCTCCTGTTCTGATTTTAATTATTAAAACTATAGCTTTTAACACCTGTTGTTCCATACCTTTAACACCTGTTGGTTCAGGCTTTTAACACCATCAGTTTCAGACTGTTAACACCTATTATCGCTCTTTTAACACCTGTTTCAGGCATATAACACCTTAAATTCTCAATTTTTAATACATGTAATTGACAGCTTTTAACACCACTCCAATTTTAATATTTCTCATATTTTTCCAACAAATTAATCACCTTGTTTATGACGAGGCCTCACGGTCGCAACCAAAACACTCCCTGAATTTATTTAATTCATCCAAGATATCATATAACACATTATACATGCATTCAAGGGTACACCTTCCATTATGAAATGGTCATGCTTTCAATAAACACCCTTTTACCGAAACACAAACACATGCAACAGTTATTTAACTCATCATAAACAACATGCAACCTATAAATACTCAAGATTCATCACCAAAATCAGCGTGCATGGTTATAGATCAAGAGGGAGGAAGTTTACCAAGAGAGATAAATGAGGACGTATGGGTGAGGCACAAGAGAACTAAGAGTTGAAATTGCAATTTTTCCCTTCCCTGGAAATTGCATGCATAAGAGATTGAGGGAATGTGAAAGGAAAATAAAAAAGTCACATTGTGTAAAAGAAAGGATCAAGACAGGGTGAAAGAGGGAGAACGTGAGATAGATAGGGAGAATAAGGGAATTAAGAGATATTAAGATATTGAGAGTTTAAATTAAAAATAAAGAAAAATGGGGGTTCTGCACATAAAGTGAAATTGAGAGGAATTTGAGAGTGTGTGAGATAGAGAAAGAAAAGAGGGTCACACTGCTGGGAGGAAAGATGAGTGTAGAGAGATAAAGAAAAAAGAATGGAAATTAAATTTTAAAAAAATAGTCAGTGCTTGTTGGGAGAAAAGAAAAGAAAGGGTGAAAGTGAAATTAAAAGCTAATAGTGAAACGATAAGGCATCAAGAGAGTGAATTAAAAAATTTAAGAAACGAATATTACACTATTTATGAATCAGAATTAAGTTCTGGTTTTCATAACTTGTTTTTTTTTACTAATCTATAATATACATAAAAATAACCTCCATAGAAGGAAACTTTTGCTACTGTGTCTTGCCTAGTTTTAAAGTTGCTTTAGAAGTCTTTCCGTTTCTTTCTTCTTTCGGCGGTACTCTCAAATGTGTAGCTTTTAATGTTTTGATCTCTTATTGGCTTCACTTGTTGCATGCAATGGAAGTTTTTCGTTTTCAAAATCTTTTTGTTTCTTTCTTAATCATTTTCCACTTTTATTGTATTTTGTTGTGTTTCATTATTCACAGGAGGTGAATCGTTTTCCATTTGTATTCATGTTTTGTCTCTTATTTTCTTTCTATATATACTATGGTGAATTGTTATGGATGGTCCATATATGTTTCATATCCCTCATCTTTAAGTTTGTCAAATCTCATTCAATTCTCCTTAATTTATTCGAAATATAGATGGTCCTATTGATTCTATTTCATGCATACGTTCCACGAAGGATGAGTGGAATATTAAAGTTATAATTATTCTCTTATGACCTATTTCAAGTGAGAATAGTTTTTCTAAAATTCCTTTTTCTCTTGAAATGGTGTTTGTAGATGCCGCTGACAATAAAATTCACGTATCTGTGTGAAAAACTCTCATTTATATGTTTTAAAAGCCTGTTGCGAAAAGGTTATGAATATCATTTTTATTATTTTGGAGTTGCTGAAAATACTAGTTCTTATAAAACAACTCGCCACCAATTTCAACTCAATTTTCAGCATGAAACTCAAGTTACGGACTTACTTGATTCTCCCCTTCCCCTTTGTCCTTATTCCTTTATTCCCGTGGGTGATTTATTTGATTCTAATACGGATCCAAATTACTTAGTTGGTAACGGTTCTTTTGTTTAATTCTAGTATGGATCTAGATTCGTATGATTTCATATGTTTAATGATTTTCTTCTTATATATATATATATATATTATCCAGATGTGTTGAGTGTGCTTACTCATATTGGTAGTGAAAGAGAAATCATAAAGAAAGATAAAAAGTCTAAAATGATTATAGCTAGTAGAACTAAGTGTTTTGGTGTTTTTTTTTTTCAATTTTCCCTTTAGTTTCAATTTATTTATTTTACTTTTATTTTATTTTATTATATGTTTTCAACTTTTGTAAATGGTTGGTTGTCTCTCAAGTTTAAAATTAAGTGTGCCCTTTTTGAAACTTATGTTGATGAAGTAAATAGAATTATATCTTCCGGAGAAGTATAAGAAAAGTATTTAAAATAAAACATATAGCATGAATATTTTAGTTTTTGATACTATAGTTTTGCTACATTTTGTATTTTTTTTACATATACAGGTTTTGTTTTCTTTAATATATTATTTCATTACTATCTGTGAATTCCACAGCATTAAGTTATCAACTATTGTATATCATTCTATTACAATACTGGTTTCATGTTAATAATATTATTCTTTAATTTCTGTAATTTTAATTAAGTCTTATTTTTATGATATAAATGGGCTATATAATAATGAAACTCATTATGTAATTTTTAAGCATATGAAAAAAGTTGAAATATAAAATGATACTAAAATAACATTATAAAATGATATTTTTTTTGTTTTTTAAATACTTTTTGTTACTATTCTTTGTGACCCAATTTTGTGAAATATTTTAATGTTAGTTTTATTGAGTGAAATGTGAAAATTGCAGATACCATTATTATATATAGTAAAATTTAATGTGTAATAGATAAATGTCATAACTATTTAATTTAAATCTACAATATTTAATATTAAATATAGACTTTACGCATTTAAATTTATAGCTATTTTTATTTTGAATTTTCAAACAAAATTTTTATTTAAAAACTGGTAGATTTAAGTAGATATCAAATTTATAGCTATCAAACGTATGCTTCTTTTTACTGCTCTATACAAGTGTGAGTATGCTCTATACTTGTCAAGCATGTGTCACAAAAAAAAACATAGACACAATTAATTTTAGTCATTAAAAAAATAGTAAATTTTAAATACTTAAAAAGTAATAGTTACATTCTATTTGATTATAATATTTTTATTGATCAAAGTTAAAATTTGAATCCATCATCAAGGTGATTCCATTGGATTGTAAATGGTAAAATGAGATGTGAAAATTGGAGATAACGATAACACAGAATGTAAATATTCTTTTTGGGATTCTGAGTAGCGTCCATAATAAAAAAGGCAAGTGAGCAGAAGAAGTTGAAGCTGAAGCTGCCATGGCAGAGCAGAGCAGCATGCATGGTGTGTGAGCTGCCCACGTATCAATGTTGCGGCTTTCTTGTTGTCGTGTCACTCACCTTCTCATTCATCCTCGGGACCGGTACATTCATCTCTCTACCCTTTTCCGTTATGACTTCATTCATTCCATGATCATGATTATGTTGGAGTATGCAGGAGGTACCTGGTCTGGAAGCACTTCATTCTCATATGGGCGGTGTATTCGTCGTTCTTCACTCCCATGGAGTTCGGTTTCTTCAGAGGCTTGCCGGAGAAGATTTTCCTGCTAGACATCGCCGGCCAATTCGCATTCCTCATAGACACCGTTATCCGCTTCATGGTAGCTTATCACGATGTGCACACCAACTCCCTCGTCTTCTGCCACTACCAAATCGCCATTCGCTACCTCAAGTCTCGCTTCGCCCTCGACCTTCTCGCCTGTTTCCCATGGGATTACATCTACAAGGTCACTGGCAAGAAAGAGGCCGTCAGATACATGCTTTGGATAAGGCTTAGCCGTGCTTGGAGAGTCACCGAATTCTTCGAGACGATGGAGAAGGATATTAGGGTTAAATACCTTTTTACCAGAATTGTCAAACTTTTTGTGGTTGAACTTTACTGCACCCACACCGCTGCCTGCATCTTCTACTATCTCGCCACCACCATGCCTCCCTCTCAGGAATCTTACACCTGGATCGGCAGCTTGAAGATGGGTGATTACACCTATTCCGATTTCAGACATGTCGATCTTTGGAAACGTTACATCACTTCCCTCTACTTCGCAGTTGTTACCATGGCCACTGTTGGTCAGATTTTCATTCCTCTGTCTCATTTTTATTAGCAGTGTCAGTGAGTGAAATGTTAAATGGATAGTGTTTGTTTAATTTGTTTTGCAGGCTACGGGGACATTCATGCGGTGAACGTGAGAGAAATGATATTTGTAATGATTTATGTGTCCTTTGACATGATTCTGGGGGCTTACCTTGTGGGGAACATGACCGCATTGATTGTGAAGGGATCCAAGACAGAGAGGTTCAGGGATAAAATGTCTGATATAAATGAGTACGTCAAAAGCAACAAGTTGGATAAGCAGATATGTCATGCTATTAAAGACCATTTGTGTTTCAAGTACGACCGCGGTTACACTGAATATTCTGTTCTTAAGGACATTCCCATAACCATCCGCAAAAAGGTTTCTATTTCTGATTTCTCACTAGTACGTATTGGTCAATATGTTTTCACACTATTTTTAAAATGTACATTGGATATTTTCATAATCAATTATCTCATCATCTTTTATTTCGGATCCTTATAAAGAGTAAGGGGGATGTTTGTTAATTTTTAGAGATGGTTTTCCAATTCATTCCCTGTTAGTAGTAACGAGCAAAATATATTGGCTGATACCATTCTGTTTTGAACTATATATGTTTCAATCTTTGTTAATCACTTTCCTGATATTTATTGGATTATTGATGCCTGTTTGCAGATTTCATTAAGTTTGTATGAGCAGTTCATTCAAAGAGTTTCTATTTTCAAGGGATGCTCTTCAGCGTTTATAAAGAAGATTGTAAGACAATTCTTTTATCACCTATAATCTCAGAATGCTATAGTTGGAATATGAAGTTTACATTTTGGTACTTATATTTGAAGTTCTCATGATGTTACCCTCAGTTCCTACCTTTCACCTTTATTGGATCTGCTTAATAATCATTTTAGTGCATATTTGATATTTCCTTTGTGAAATTGCGAAGCCAATATGACAACTTAGCCACTTCAAGTCCCATAAAATGCTTAAACCCAACAACAAGAACCTAAGTCTGAAAGGGATTGAAGAGAACTTACTCAGTTGGCTAATACTGTCCCAATCCTAATCGCTACCAGTGATAACTGCCAAAAGTTGATGTGTCATTCCGGTATTCTATTTTATCCCAGTATATGTTAAGTGCCTCTCTTAAAACTACCGGTATTTGATATGTTACATTTATTTACACTGTCAGGGGCAGCATAGAAACTTGTCCTGTTTAAATAAAAAATGACTAATCCAAAATCTGCTTTAATAGGCAACCAAAGTCCATGAAGAGTTTTTCCTCCCAGGAGAATTGGTAATGGAGCAAGGAGATGTTGCAGATCAACTATACTTTGTATATCATGGTGAGCTGGTAAGAATTCTGGCAACCCGTCAATTGTATATTTATATCCTTTTCCTTGTTTTTCAAATCTTGTTTGATAGCTTTTCTTCTTGACAACAGCATGAGATGAGAGGGGAAGATGGTGGAACAGAAGAAACAATCACACTCCATAAATATAGTTCCTTCGGCGAGATTTCTTTCTTTTGCAATATGCCTCAAACTTCCTTGATTGAAGCTCGAGAATTTTGCAAGGTTTTGCGACTTGATAAGAAATCCTTTGCAGAAATACTGAAGATATACTTTTTAGATGGTCGTATCATCTTGAACAATATCCTTCAGGTGTGTTTGCTATGCTGTTTTTCTTTTCTTTGGCAATCTTGAGATGATTTAAGCAACCAAGTTGCTTCGAAATAATGACCATAACTCTCTGCTTATGATACGGAATATAGCAAGGACAAAACTTAGTTGCAATTCACCTTCATAACCCCACTAATAATTAATAAAGGCTGGCATTAAAGCCAAATATAGGATACCGAGATAAGATTCTAAGTTTGTTTACAGAATAGTATCAAGAACACATACAGAACTATACCAAGTTTTGTTCTTATAGTAATTTCACTTGAGTATTTGACTCATGGAATGTTTTTGGGGAGAAAGAAACATATGGTAGTCTGCGGCCTTTCTGCTGAAGGAATTCACCGGCCATTGGCTAGAAATTCTGAAATGATAATTCATACTTGTTCTTGGCTGGCAGGTAAAAGACTCAAGTCTTCAGCGTAAACTTTTGGAATCAAATTTCAACCTGACTATTGGAAACTTGGAAACGGAGCTGGCTACTAGGATGAACTGTGCTGCCTATGACGGTCATCTTGACCTGCTGAAACGTTTGATTGGATCAGGGGCAGATCCCAATAAGACTGATTATGATGGAAGAACACCCTTGGTATGAACTTGAGGCATCCAACCAATGTCCATGAATTCAATATACTTAATTACAATCAGATAACTTCTCTCTCTTTGGTGTATACAGTATGAGTTGATGAGGCTTGTCCTTGGAATGACAATCTTAGTTAATTAGTAGATAAGTTAATGCTAAACATAGTAACACCATAAAAATATAATTCATAGTTTAATGTCAAGCTTTGAGTTCTGGATTTGGTTTTTCCTCCTTTCCCCCTCTTAGAACATCATAAGAATAAAGTGCATAGAATAATCTATAATCTAATACCGTGATGAGAAGGTGCATTTTAATAACTTGTTTTCATGTTTGTTATGACAGCATATCTCAGCATCAAAAGGATATGTAGATATTTCTCACTTTCTTGTAGAACAAGGAGTAAATATCAACTCCGCAGGTTAGCTTTTGAACTTTAAAACTCAACTGATACTTTGAGTAATCGCAGATTACATTTTATTTAATATGATACTTCAAAGTAGAAAAATAAGTGTTATAATTTAAACAACCATTTGTTTTAGATAAATTTGGGATCACTCCCTTGCTTGAAGCCATAAAAAATGGACATGAAGAAGTAGCATCTGTACTTATTAATGCGGGAGCCATCCTTACAATTGATGATCTTGGTAATTTTCTCTGCATGGCGGTTGCAAAGCAGGAGTTGGACCTTTTAAAAAGGGTTCTTGCTTGTGGAATTAATCCAAATGCAAAAAATTATGACCAACGTACACCTCTTCACGTAGCTGCATCTGAAGGTTTGTTTACGATAGCTGATTTACTTCTCAAAGCAGGAGCAAGTGTTTTATCTAAGGACAGGTATGATTCAAATCCTGAGTTAGTATTTCTTGAAGATATTACTTTAATATGCTATTTGCACCTCTATGGTTCTAAATCTAATGCATTGCTAAATTGGAGAGATGGGTGATCTTAGAATAGCATTTTTGTCTTGTTTACTGGCAGATGGGGGAATACACCTCTTCATGAAGCTCATATAGGAGGAAATAGAAATATGATCAAAATGCTTGAAGTTGCAAAAGCTTCTCAGTTGGCCGAGTTGTCTATCTTAGAATACTCAGGAGCAAGTATTCATGAAACTATAGGTATGGTTATGTTTGCAAGCATAGAATACCATATTGGATGATCTTCTGGTGTTTGGTAAATTGATATTTAATCCTGGAAATTTTAGATGCTCTGCATCTTTTATCTGAGGGATGTCAAGACTCTTATGGCTGGTATGCAATTAAAATCCATTAAAAGCACGCACATAGTATGTCCTAGAATGTGGGCAATCATGGATTTTGAAACAACATACATAATTTACCATACAAAGCAATATCATCTACGGCATCTTGCATTTTTTTAGTTGAAGTATTGGGATAGCAAACTTCCACCGAAATTCATCATTTTTTTTTTTGGCATTTTGTATTTTTTCAGTTGAGCATTCTAACAAATCATATACATTCTCATAGATTTTGCAGCAAAACCAATGTTGCCATCAAGAGATGGAATTCCCAAAAAGAGATGTACTGTATTTCCCTTCCACCCATGGGATCAGAAAGCGGATAGAAGAGAGGGAGTTGTCCTATGGGTTCCACAAAGCATTGAAGAGCTTATAAAGGACGCAAAGAAACATTTGGAAATTTCAAACGGTTCCTGCATTCTATCAGAACAAGGTGGCAAAATTCTTTATGTGGACATGATTAACAGTGATGAGAAGCTATTTCTCGTGAATGGGGCATAGAATGGGGTGGATAAAGTGCTCATATCCAAGTGGCAAGGCACAGCGGTAGGTACGAATATTAGAAACAAGCAGCTGTCAAAAGGAAAGGAAATAAGAGAGGTGGAGTTCTATATTCAATAAAGATGCATGGTATAGTATGTCATTTTTAGCCATATAACGTTGCACACCAAAAGAGGACCACAGTTGTTGTAAGTTGTAATGTCAGCATTTTCTAATGTTATGTCAATCATGAAATGAGTAATCACTAACAAGGTTAGGTGTGGCAATGTCATGACAAAATTTAAGTGGAATATCTCTCTTAAAATTAAAACCTACCTAAAAAGTAAAAACTGCATGAAATGAATCTGTGGGAAAATGTAGCATCTTTTTCATTGCACGTTTATATTGTGGCCATCGTGACTCACTGCTGCATGCTAAGTTCCCAGTCTTCGCCAGATCATTTCGCTTAATCTTTTAGAGCTTCTAACTCTGTATACATCATTTAATTCTCCACCATAATTACGAAACTTAGCAGTATTTACTATGAAGAAAAAATATATTTTCTACTTTTCTTCATCAAATTAGGAGCTAGTCAGTCGTTAAATATTTTGATTTATTGTTTAATTCCTTTCATTATGAACTACTTGTACACACACAAATCATTCTAGGAAATTAAATCTCATATTTATCTTGTGGATATATCAACCAATAATATATACAGCATGTCTCTTATACGGGCATGCATTTGGCCCAAATTAATACTCCTACTAACACACACATTACTCATAAAAATGATTAAACTTTAGGTAACAAAGTGAAAGACAATCTTAAATTGATCTCTTCAGGTTCTTGAAATCCGAGTCTATGCATTCCACCCCAGCTCTATAAGGATTGAGCAATTTGAGAAGTTCCGTGGCTTTCTCTTTTGTCTTATCACCACAACCAACCTGCAATACTAACAAGAGCTTCTCAAACACTCCAACTTGAAGGGCCTCAACCACAGCCATTTCTTCTCCAAATTTGCACAGCTTCCAAATGGCACAAACAGAGTAATCCGTGCCCAACGCTGAAACTCTCAACATTTTCTTGACCAAGAGAGGAATCGTTAGAGCATTGCTGTAAGCTCTCTCTCTTCCTTCTTGACAACTACAAAGAGAGTCAAAAACAGCCAGACCCTTCTCACATATGCTCCTTTCCGAGTCAATAAGAATGTCAAGCACCCTAGAAACCAAACCCAATTCAACAAACTTGAGTCTCATCTTCTCACTGGAAGGAGAAGAGGATGAAACCATATACCAAACTACCGCCAAAGAAGCTCTTGTAATGGTTGGACTAAAAATTCTTTGGTTGAGAAATTCCACCAATAGTTGATTGAGTCCTTCAATTTGAGCGAGCGCCTCCACATGGTGATGATCACCGAATGAAAGAAGCTCTTTGAGGGCAACAATTGACTTCTCTTTTCCGGAGAGGTCTTGGTGCCTCAAAAACCAAACCATGCAACGCAAAGAAGCCTGGGAGCCTAAGTGTTGGAGGGCTTCCAATTCAAGTGGAAACATGGAATTGAGAGAACACAAAATGTTGTGAAGGAGATCCACATTCCTCTCAATTGAATCGTTAGCAAATGCATCAAAAGCAGAGGCTAATGCAAAAGGCACTCCATTCTCCATCATGCACCTCTTGTTTCTCTCACTCTCTGCACCCCATTTCTCAATTTTTTGCACCAATTCTAGGCACCCTTGTCTTCTTAAGGTTGAGACCTTAAGATGCAGAAGATGGGCAAGCTCTTGTACCTCATCTGGGGTGACGGGCACTCTTGGGGTTGGGATTCTTTGGATGCCACGCTGTTGGTTAACCACACACCATTCTTGGATCATTATCCTCAGCGTGTGGTTGGGAATGGGGTTGAAGTTGGTGACAATCTGGTTGGTAACAGGACACGTGTAGTTGCCTTCATCAAACCACCTTTCTATGCTTTCTCGATCGTATGAAATCCCGGTAGACAATGCGACAGGGTCCTTCATTAACTGGAGAGAAATTGGACAAAGAAAATGGTTGGGAGTGACAAGCTCCTCCACTTCTGCAATTTTCTTCCTTCTCGATCTTCTCCACCCTAAAACCATTTCCAATATGGATGTGTTTACTTTAAGTTTGAAACTTGGTTTGTGAGATGGTATGAGAATGTTCAAGTTGAAGGGGGATTGTTAATGTTATGATATATATATACACACACAAAAAAATAAGGGTGGTCTTTGTTGGGTACTTTATGCAGAGAGAGAGAATTAAATTGGAGAGAAGAGAAACATGCAAAATTGAATGATCTGTGTTCCGTAGCAGTGAGAAGGAGAATTTGAATATTGACCGTTGTCCGTTGAAAATGTGAAAAAGAGCTTCAACATCAATGGAAGAATTGGTAAAAGGCTTCTTTGGCGTGCTTTTTTTTTTATTATTTCTTTAACAACTGCTAAGTACCATGACTTTTGCTCTTAATTCTTAGAGCCTTAGTGGATATCCCTCCTGGTTTGACCAACCCTAAAATAAATCCTACGGTCAAACGAAGTTTTGACTGTTTTGAACGACGTGAAAGATCAATATCAACCCTAAAATTTTTTTATTTCCCCAACCCCTTTTCCCCAACTGGAAACCAAACGAACCCTTAATTTCACCAATAATATTTTGATGTTGATATTGATGCCAATAATTTCACCAAAACTACCGTTACATTTTCTTAAAAAGCACACTTTAAACAAGATAAATCACTTCAACGGAAAAAGAGAAAATTATAATGCACTCCTCTCACACATTTGGGTTGGGCAAATATTATACACATTTTTAAAAAGGTAAAAAGGTGACTCTTTATTTCACTTCTAAACTTTGTTTCTATTAATTACCTAACAAATTGTTTCTTCTTTTCTTTTTGTAATGAGGCTTCATATCATAATTTCAGGAAAAAAGTTGCTAACAAATATTTGTTTATTTGGTTAAAAATTTAACTTATGATCATAAGGTTGAGTTTAAATCTCGTAGATGTAAAGACATTATTGGTAAATAATATGTAAATATATCTATAAATGTTCATCGAATCTTGAAACATGCCTTGATCTTAATAGTTAATGATGTTTATGACATTAATAGTTAACTTGTTGTGAAGAAAACATTTGGTTTAATAACTATAACTAAAAAATATACATAAGTGTAATTTATCGATCGACCAAGTCTGTTAATAGAAGATTTGTATAGTATTTGCTATATATCTCCGCTCAGAACTGTATACTTTTCTTTGAGATAATTTAAGTTTCATTTCCTTGTAAATACTTTGGTGGTTATGCAAAAATACATGGGTTAACAGAGTCTCTATTAAATTTTTGAACATAGTGAAACTCTTGGTGTGTGAACAACATTATATAGTACAAGTTATATGCAAGTTTCATAACAAAAATTTCATCCGATATTAATTTATCCTTTTTTACTTAAATATGTTTTTAGTTAATATACTGTCTTGGTTTTTCAAAAAATAAAGTTTTCAGTACTTGTAAAAAAAGACCTTTTTTTTTGTTTTTTTAAGGAGATCTTTTGGTTTTAGTATTTGTAAAATATAAATTTTTTTCTTTCACATCAATATTTTGTTTAGTCTTTGTTGTTAAAGGTAATTAAATTTGTTAAGTGTTGAACGGTAATGAAAGGTGTTCAATTTAAGAAATGAAAAACAATTAAAATTTAAAATAAAATAACAAACACCAAGACCAAAACAAATGAGAGATTTTAAGATTTAAAGTCACTCTTAGGGATTCGATTTCATTTTAATTTCAAAACTTAATGAATTGATAAATCAAAATTCAATTTTAATTAGGTTGCTATGTTTATATTCATTTTAACAAATATTTTTAAAAAAATATTGAAACCGGTGGTACAAGAGAAGACCGTCATTTCATTTCTATAAATAATAATTATATTTAACTAACCCTTAATATTTATGATTCAATATTGATATTAAAATGACTTAAACATTATAATCTTTGTATGTATCATCATATTTTATCTTACAACATAAAATATTCATATATATTAATAAGAATATACCAAGACTTTAAAATTTCTATTTAAGTTAAGCATATAATATTGAATCCTCGTTAAACTAATATAAAAGAAATCAGACATATAAGCTAAATTTCCATACCGTATTGAGCACAAGGTATTTATAAAAGAAAACCTCGGAATAAAACATAGAAAGTGAGGGAATATTTGTATTCTATATGAATTAGATTAGATAATTTTTAAAGTATATTCTAAATTTGTTAACTCTAATAAAATATTAATTTTTTTTGGGTCGATCAATTAATGAATACCCTGTTGGAGGGCAATGGACCACAAAATTGGAGCATGAGTGGCCAATTTTGCACCTCAAATTGGGATCCCACAGTTGCACCTCAACCTCAAACACCTCTACAAACCCAAATATCTTCTCTCTTCCCCAATTTACCAATTTGCACTTCTCTTGTCTTTATCATGGATGTTAATTCTACATTATTCAATAAATTATTTTATTTTACAAGTAAAGTCTTCAAATATGAGATCCCAACCTATAATCTTGAAATATTTTCGTGGGTTTTTTAAGAAATATTATGTAATACTAATAATATTACATATTATTAAAAATATGTAATATTTTTAAATAATAATTTGGTGTTCTCAATCGAAATTTTCTGGAATTTCTTTCACATAAATTTAGAACACAATTAAATAATATAAAATATGTAATATACGCAATAATTTAGAATAAAAATGTATATTATATTTTTATGTAAAACTAGTTATAGAATAATCAAAATTTGTCTGGAGCCTTCACCACAAAAATTCTTCTTCACCAATTTTTTTGTCTGGAGGGCTGAATGGTCATTTGATAATAGTGGGCCCATGAACCACTGGAGACGCCATATAAATATTCCACGTGCCAAAATCAAGTCTCCGATCCACGCCCATCGGAATTGATCTCTCTCTCGTTAGGGTTTCTTCGGAAGTTCACACTCTTTATATTCGTTATCATTTTTGCTTCATTTGTTAATTTCTTCTGTATATTCTGCTGTTCGATTCGCTTCTCGAAGCTGCAAATGGACGTGGCAGCCACCGCCGTGCGTTCACCGGCGATCGTCCTCGCAAGACCGATCAACGCCTCCTGCTTAGCCGGTATTCGTTCCAATCTTCGGTTCTCCAGAAAGGTACGGAATCGTAGTTACTGTGGTTACTTGTTCTGTTTTGTTATGCTCTTGATCTGATGGATTGTTGTTAAAATCATCAACATAAATGCAACGCTCCGTCAATGAATAGATTTTTGGAGTAAACATCAACGTGACCATTCCAAACACGTAGCAATTACTGCGTGAAGGAGTTTCATTCGTTTATGATAGTTGTTTTGATTTCGATGCTGTGATTGCAGTTATGCACCTCACTATCTATCCCCAAGCAAGGTCGCAGGGGACTCTGTGTTGGAAGTGGAAGTAGAAGAGGGTTAGTAGTCAGAGCTTCGTCATCTTGGGATTCGTCGGAATCGAGTGCCAATATTGCTCCTCTTCAGATGGAGTCCCCTGTTGGGCAGTTTCTTTCTCAGATGTTGAAAGACCACCCGCATCTTGTGCCTGCTGCTATAGACCAGCAGCTTGAGCAGCTTCAAGCAGATCGTGATGCTGATCAACAAAAGGAAGAGCCTTCAGCTTCTGGCACTGATTTAGTTTTGTATAGGTCTGTTTCATGTTTTACATTGTATATAGTATTTTCTGTGTTATTGTGTTCTCGTTAGAAGTTACGCCCGCAATCCAAATGGGCCCGTTTTTCAAAGCCATGTACCGAATAAGAACGGGTTTGGTAGGCCGGCTTGCGGGCCTGGCCGTGCATGACTAGTTACGTGGGGCATGAGGAGCATGTGATGGAGGGGGCTATTTTGCATAGGGAAGTTGAGAAAGGAGTCAATTATGCTGTTGTTGAATTTCCTCTCTGTGAGCTGGGCTGGGAATTTTCCCTGAGGAGCAGCTGTAGTCTGGTTATTCTTATTCTTACTGTTTTCATTCAATAATATAACCGTGTTATTAATCTGTAACAAAGATGGTAATTTAATGTGCATCTCAAATCTGATCAAATTGTATACATGCATGTGCCTTGTTTTTGGTAGAAAAGTGGCTACTCCTCTCATGGAAGACACACATGAAACCAATGAATTTAATATGGTGCTTCTAAAGAATTGAAATTTAGTCAATAAATTCTAGTTGCATTGGTAAAAAATTACTCCTGTATATGTAATTTCATTCATTCATGCTAAAATTGTACTGTTAAAAGAGACAGTATTCATGAATTAATTATGTGGAAAAGAATAAAATGAAATAGGTATTAGGTAATCATGAATCACACCTTTAAAAAAACTGAAAGAAGTTTCAAGGCAGGTAGTTTGGAGTATTTAATTCCTATTCTACTTTCTCTTTTCTGCTATTTGTAAATCCGAAAGTGTTTTAAAATTTTAGCATTAAACAAGTCAGTCATTGACCGTTGTGCTATCTTCCAAATTTCTTCAGGAGAATTGCTGAGGTGAAGGCTAATGAAAGGAGGAAAGCCCTGGAAGAGATCTTGTATGCATTGGTGGTGCAAAAGTTCATGGATGCTAATATTTCTCTAATACCATCCATTACCTCAGATCCATCTGGTAGGGTTGATTTGTGGCCAAACGAAAATGGTAAACTCGAGCAGCTTCACTCAGCTGAAGCTTATGAGATGATTCAAAATCACTTGAGTCTCATTCTGGGTAACAGAGCAGGAGATTTAACATCCGTAGCTGAAATCAGCAAACTCAGGGTAGGGCAGGTCTATGCAGCATCAGTAATGTATGGTTATTTTCTTAAGCGAGTAGACCAAAGGTTCCAGCTGGAGAAGGCAATGAAACTTCTTCCAGGTGCAACAGAAGAAGAGAATAGTGTTCATCAAACAGCTATGGACAGTGCAAGACCCAGTATTGAAGAGGACACTCCTCAAGTGATGTCTCATCCTGAAGTATCTACCTGGTCCGGTGGTGATGTAAGCCCCAGTGGATTTGGCTATGGTGTAAAGGCAACCAGGTTGCGTAGCTATGTGATGTCCTTTGATGGTGAAACCCTCCAGAGATATGCAACAATACGATCCAAAGAGGCTGTGAGCATCATTGAGAAGCAGACAGAGGCATTGTTTGGAAGACCTGAAATTGTTGTAACACCTGAGGGAGCAATCTCTAAGGATGAAAACATCAAAATTAGCTTTGCTGGTTTAAAGAGACTTGTTCTAGAGGCTGTGACTTTTGGTTCTTTTCTGTGGGATGTGGAGAGCTACGTTGAGTCAAGGTACCATTTTGTCTTGAACTGAGTACCCACAATAGATCCCACCAGGTGGGAACCTCGTGCATTGGGTTACCCTTTTGAGTTCTCTTTGCTCCCATACATCACAGCATAGTTTAGGGTGTGTTGGTACTACAACAACTTACTGATGGAGTATATCTTCAAATGTGAGACTTTGGTGTTAAAAATCCAAATTGTTCACACTAATTGATCTGTATATACAATATAGTGTAGTGGCCCTGGGTTCTCCTAATAAAGTATCTTCAAGATTGCTTATTTGTCCATTTCGTATCTGCAAATTAGTCCTTACAGATTAAGTATCCGCCTTTTGTGATTTTTCTGTTTTATAACGGTTAGTTGTTACTTATTTTGCTGCCTTCTTTTTAGATGGCCGAATTTTCCTATTTAGCTTCGCACAATATTGTGTAATACAGGTATTTATAAATTGATCTAATTAATGCAAACCATAAAATTGAAGAAAAAAGTTTAAAATTAAAATTGAAATAACTGAAAACTAAAAAAAAAAAATCCAGTATATATATATATATATATATATATATATAATGTAATTATTTTCTACTTTGTTTTTAAATTAGATATGTGTTTCAATATTTTGAAATATTTACTAGTTTAGTTAAACTTAATTTTATCTCTTGTATTTTTCTTATTGAAGTTTTGTATTTTATATAAAAAATAAATTGTAATGATAAAATAAAATATTTATTATTTTAAAATTAAATAATAAAAGAAGAAAATATAAAGGTTGAATAATTAAATAAAATTTAAAATGTTTTTAATCGAGTTGGATTGAAATTAAAAAAATTGTTTAAACTGATGCAATTTAAATTAGATCAAATTAATTTTGCGCAAAAATAAATCTAAACTCTTTTAATGGGCATATATAATTAAGGCCAAGAATAAATTGAATCAGTTCAACAAAATATTGACAATCATTGCTTCTAATGACTTGAACTAATCAAGTTGTTAACTAAAAAAAATAGTTGATTTAGAGTAAAATACAATCTTAATAAATTAGTTTGATATATAGTTAAAGATTTGATCACTGAAGGGATATCCTCTTATTGTTTAGTATGTTAACTTTTGATATTAAGGATTATTTTTTGACTTATATACCCGGAAGAATACTCAAAAGGAAAACCATAAAAAAAAACCTTAATATATTACGCACTTGGACAATGAGGAAAGCATTAAATTGGTTGGAACGGCATTACTAAAGATCACATTTTAGAGTACGTTTGGTGGTAGGCGGAAACAGAAAAAAGCTCCGTTCAGTTCCGTTGAGTTGTAGGAGATTTTTGATTCTACGGGTCAACGAAGTTTTGATTGTCTCGAACGGTGTGAAAAATTAATATCAACCTTTAAATTTTTCACTTCAACTCAACTCCGTTTCCCCAACAAAATATTAATCTTTAAGATTGGTTACTTTAAATTCTAATAAATTTATAAAAACTCTCACTTTAATTTTAATCTTTAAGAAGAATTCATTTTAACCTGTTCTAATTTAATTTTTTTTTACTTTTGTTTTAGAATAAAAGAAAGTAAATTGAATTTTCAAAAACTAATAAAACTTCCGATCATGGCCTGAATCATAGAGCTGAATTTAAAACCACTTTTATTTGTTTGTTCAGCAGCTTAACCTGATCTTGTTGACAATGTAACACATTTGAATATATAAAATTGTTACTATAATTAATACATGATTTGGTATGCTGTATTCTTCTGTGAAACTCAAAATCCACATCAAACCATGCTCGTCCTCATCCGAAGCTCTTTGATTGAATAGAGATAACAATAATATATAGGTTATTCAGCAGAGACCCTTCTACATGGCTGAATTTAACCCCTTGGATAGATTGAAAACATGCAAAACTTTGCCAAAAATATCATAATAAACAAGTTTGGCATTGGTTTGTTGAAGCTCCACAGACATGAATCCTTGCCCATCATAGTAAAACTTGACCCCATCTCTCTTATCTTTATCCATGTCTCCTTTCCATGCCTTTGATCCTCCACCACTTGTTAAGAACTGCATTTGGCTGCAACAGCACTCAAAAATGCATCAAGATTTAAAGCCAAGGTGATTAATTAAGTTAACAAACACACACCCACCTGCTTGTGCTACTTATGTGTTCCAAGCAATGGTCATGCCCATTAACGTACATGTCCACATTATTTGCCTGCAATGTTAATTTTCGAGTAAATTAGCATTTTTGTACCCAACTAACGATATACATTTGAATTTGAGTAAAGCTAAATGACCTCAAGGATTGGCAGGAGCTGTGTTATGAGCTCTTGTGTGTCACCGTGGTGTCCTATGCTTCTTACAGGATGATGCCCCACAACAATCTTCCACTTGGCAGTGGAGTCCTCTAATGCTATTTCCAGATCCTATGTTCAAAACCACACACAAAATGACAGGGTTTGGTAAGTGTTTCTGTCTTAATTTTCTTTCTAACTTTAAGATATTTAATTTACCTTTAAGAGGTTTGATAAGTATTTCTCCCTAGGAAGTACTCCTCTCCAATCATACTTGTGATCCTTTGGCTCAAGAAAATACTTGTCCACAAAAGGTGTTGTATCAACAAAGAAGAACTCAGCAATTTCTGTGGAGTTTTAAGATCAGAAGAACACTTAATGATGTTCTTAATTTACCATCCAGGATATAAAGCCTAAATTGAGAAGTCACCTTACCGGTATCAACAATAAACGATCTTTGACAAATCCATCTATGATCAATTTTGTGAAGGATTGGATTTAACTGTGCTTCAACATCTCCCCTGTAGTCATGATTGCCCAAGACTACAACCAAAGTAAGAAGGAACTAATAATATCAGAAGAATGAATGGTTTTTCACAATCACAAACAATCTTTATTGTTAGGATTGGTGTTAGAACTCACCATTATACCATTGCTTTTGGAGGCTTTTGGCAGTGTAGATATTTGAGAAGGAAGTTTCAAATGAAGGGTCATCTATACCAGTCAATCCATCATCATAGAAATTGTCTCCGGTGGATATCACAAAGTCAATATTTAACTTTGCAGCAACACTTCCCATCTGATATCATACAGAAAAGAGAAATGTATAATTAAGTTAATTTGGCCTAAGCTAGTGCTATGCTCTCCTTACCTGAGTAGCAACTTCAGATTGGTTGTATGTTCCTTTCCTTCCCCAGTCTCCAATGACCACAAAGCTAAGTGTTCCATCACCTTTGAGTGGCTGCTCTAGCCGTGGAAGCTCAGCAGATACAGACACACTCATCAATAGGATTAGGAGCCAACCACCCATGTTTCGGGTGCACACTTCACTAAGTTGATGAGGAAGAAGAATCGAGTAACTGTTGAAATGACATAATGGGTAATTTATATTGGCATGGCATGCATAATTGTGCACTAATCAATATGCTAACGGACAAAAGACGAGACCACTACGTGTGCAGTTTCGTTGCAATTTCCTACTCATTAGATCCACCAATTTCAAGTGCTGAAGCTGGTCATCAAAGCACAGGTCTAACTAATTACTTGTTTCGTAAAATAGTTGATCCAAACGTTATGGTAAGTTCTGATTTGTTTTGGCTATGGAAACTTCACATTTACATTATTACTGTCACAAATTCGTAACTGGATTTCCTTTCCTTGCTCCTTCTCAAATTCACTGATAAAATAAAATCAAGTTTCGTAGTTTGGGACCTTCTTATATTCCCCTGTATCTTATCTGTCTTTTTTAATAAAATATATACATCTTATCTGTCTTTGCCATGTTCTCTCTGTGTTTTATATGCTAGTATTTTAGCGCTAGTGTATAAGATACCTTTAAAAATGTAACATATATATCTTTATAGATATTAACAAGGTTCATACACCACATATTCTTGAATATGATCAAAATATTAAAAAATTGACTCGTTGATGTTGAACTCATTGTTTTTATAATATATCAATATCAATATACATCCCTCAAGGTAAGTCACATGGAATTTAAGTACATTTAACTTTAACATTTCACCACTTTAAATTTAGAAGTCGGGAGTTAAATAGCAATTCGTCACTGTGACTAGCGAATCGCAATGAAGAATTGGAAATGGCCATTCATATTTCGATTTCTAGTACATAGGCAATAGTGCACTACCCATCTTGATTGATAAATGCTGGTGCTGGTTATGTAAATGTCTAGAGTGTAACTCAAAACTTTACATGGGAGAATGTAGCTGCTTTGAAGAGGACAATCTGTGCAAGACTTGGCCAGAAACATCATAGAAGTGAATGGTGGCATCTGTCTCAGTCAATTTCACAGACATGAAACCTTGTCCATCATAGAAGAAATTTAGGCCTCTTTGATTCATTTGGTCAATGTCTCCTCTCCAAGCCTTTGAACCTGCTCCGCTAGTCAGAAACTGAATGGGGCTGCAAACAACTTCCTCTGTTAGACAAATATATTTCTTCTATTTTTTTGGTGTAAAAATCTGCATAAATTCATTTGGCTTTACCTATTTGTGTCACTTATGTGTTCAAGACAATGATCGTGTCCGTTCATGTAAAAGTCAATATTATTTGCCTGAAGAATTGGGAGAAGCTGCGTTATAAGTTCTCGAGTATCACCATGATGACCAACACTTCTAATGGCATGGTGACCAACAACAATCTTCCATGTTGCTGTTGATTCTCTCATTGCTAATTCTAGGTCCTGAAACATAACAATTCATATTATGAAATTAAATCATATTTATAATCAATAACCAAGTGGGTATCAAAAGCTCAATAAGACACAATTTGATCTATTTCAATTTCCCCAAATGTCATCAAAAAGCAATAATGGACTGAACTAGGAATTTTTATTTCAAATTTTGCAGCCAATTGAAAATGTAAAACTCTTCCAAGCTCCAACTACACGAGTGGAAAAGAAATCTGTGCACACCTTAAGCAAGTTGGTAATATAAGATTTTTGTGGGCTAATTCCCCGCCAATCGTACTTGTGTTCCCCTGGGTCAGTGAAGTACTCCTCAACAAAAGGAGTAGTGTCTACAAAGAAAATCTCAACCAGCTCTGCAGGAGATGAAAATTACATGAGATAAGTGAAAGGCCTTCATGAGTTTCAGCGCCTAAAAGAAAACCTCAAAAGAAGAAGCAAGAAAATACCCGACTCTACAATAAAAGATCTTAAGCAAATCCATCTGCTATCAATTTGTCTAAGGAACGGGCTCAATTGGGCCTCTGCATCTCCCCTATAGTCATGGTTGCCTAACACTGCATGCAAATCATGAAACATGTTAGAAAAACTGAAGATAATTAAGATCTACTATGCATAACTTGCATGTCATCATGATTGATGAGTTTAGGAACTTGCCGCTGTACCACTTCTTCTGCAGGCTTTTTTTAGTGTAAATTTGTGTGAATGACTCTTCAAACGCCTTGTCATGTTCACTAGTCATTCCATCATCATAGAAATTGTCTCCAGTGGAAACTACAAAGTCGATATCAAGCTTCTCACCAACCTTTCCCATCTGCAATCGTGCAAACTCCTTTTCTCAGCCATAGCACATAAAACATAACAATAACATTGTTTCCATCCATAAACATAAAAGGACTTAAAAGTTTAAACAGCCCCAAGAAATCCAGAAGATGAGATTCTGTCTAGAACATGAAAATGAAACAAAATAGATAAACAATTCTGCACCATAATAATGAAGTTTTTACATAAACTGATGATCGCTTCATATATTTGCATGGTATCCATTATAATATTTTTGGCTGCATGAATAGCTACTGCAAGTTATAATGAAATAGCAAACCTGGAAAGCAACTTCAGATTGGTTGTAAGCACCTCTTCTTCCCCAATCACCAAGCACCAAGAAGCTAAGAGAACCATCATGTTTGGAAGGGTGTGCAAATCTCTGGAGATCTGCTGATGCATTTAGAATGCACAAGCCAAAGATTATGGTAAATAGAAAGGACATGAACATGGGGGTTTCACTTTGACCTGCCATGCCTCTAATTGGGACAGCAAAACAAGCTCAAAGCTTCTCAATTTAAGAATAGCTTCATGTCCTAATGAAAAGGGTTTAAATATATTATTTGGACCAACAATGTCAGATTTCACAGACAAGTTGTGGGGGTGCAAATATAAAAAAGTTCTGGAACTTTAAAACTTGCAAATGAATGGATCCTAGGTTCTGGAATTTTATAAAGGTTCAAAAACTAATGTAACTCTGAATAAAAAAAGAAGAATTATTAGATTATATTGGTATTTAGTATATAAAACTTATATAATGTTGAATTGAATGATACAAAATGTATCATAAATCTTGATGCATGTACCTTGGTGGTAAAAAATTGAAAACACAGAGCAATTTATTACGTATGTAAATATGATTGAGATGGTCTGAATTTGTCAGAAGATGTAACGGGCGTAATAGGTTGTGGCGGATGAGGAAATGTTGTTTTCTGTTTGTTGTCAAAAGAAAATTTGGTTGATCAAGTATGGAAGGAATTGGAATTGAATTGAATATGAATAGGTTGTTGGAATGATATGCGAATATGCCATGCAGTGGTTGTGGAATATTCACAACCCTACCTTGCAGGAAAAGGCATATATATGAGAATATTCGGATGCTTCTTCCATTTATGGCTCATACCATTCATGATTCATTGGCTTACTATTATTATTATTATTATAAACACTAAAAATAAAACAAGTGAAATATTGTCTTAGCTTTTGCCCTCTTTTGGGATGCATGGTAACATAACAGCACTAAGATTAGCAATTCTCACCACTTGTGTCCAACCAAGTTTCATGATCATTTTCTGATATCATGATTATATATGCATGTGGGTCTTCAATAGTAATATCGTTTTTTAAATTTGGTTCAATTTTCAAAATAAGATCTTTTCTGTTATTATTAATTGCTTTCGATAAACTATTTTTTTTAACTCTTGAAACTTATACTTTCAAAGAATCATGCTTCATGAGAATTATAAATTATAAATGCATCTGATATGGTTAAAAAGATTTGCTCATATGATTAAAAAAGTTTCTCACTTCTTCATGTAAAAATATTTTGCTAAGAAATACAGTTAAGACTAGAAATGTTTTTAAGACGAGAGCACCAAAAGTTGTATATTAAGATTACTAGCCCCACAATATCTGGCAGGCAATAAAGTAACACCAAAACAACAACTTATTATATCTGGTAACCAAAACAAAAGGTTTTCTTTTTATTGTTACGTGAGTAATAAAAAGAATCGTTTTTTTCAAACAACAAAACAAATAAAAATTTGGGACCTAGTAAAGCCCATTGGATCAATCCAAATGGGCCGTAGTATGTCTCGTTCAGATAGCCCAGAAGGAAAATATGGACTCCGTCGTCCTTACACTATTCATAAGTTGGAAACCGTTTATTCTCCACAAAAAAAAAGTTGGAAACCGTTTCAAATTATTATACTGATACAAAATATTACTGATTCTTCGTTATGCAATTGTGCTGAATTTTAATTGAAACATGAAAGAAATTGGTGTTAGGCCAAAATTAAGCTCAATTATTTATAATCTGAAATTTGATTTTACAGTCCTATAATTAATCTGAATTGGCTTTAACTCTTGATGGTTTAATTTACTAGCTGTCTCACTTACTTGTTTAATTTATTGCAAGCTCTAAACCTCCTAATCTTGGTGATCTGCATGGCTAGCGGTGAAGACAGAAAACTCAGAAGAAGTGATGGTAACACATACAATACAATAGTTATAATAATTAATTGTTATAAACATACATACAACAATCTTTTTATACGTGTAATATGCTGACAAGCAAATCCAAATCCAATATTACTTGCAAAGCACCACGCATTACCTAATCTACAGTATCAGTATAGAAAAGATTGGAACTGCTGAATACATTATAACATCATAGGGTGGTGAACTCAATCCACACAAAGCATCATTGAATATTTGACTAATTACTACTACTGGTTGGGACCCAAGAGTGCAAGAAGAAAAGCCCTGTAGTGGCCGGATGTTTCTGAGTGAACTGCATCATTAAGTGTCTTCTTGTATTTCTTCAAATATTCAGCTTTGATATACAGTAAATCAATCTCGGCCCTTGTTACAATTACCCTTATAAGCTTTGTGTCATCCGTCCCCAGACCTTTCATCGCCTTGCGTAAAACCTGCACGGTGCCAATTGCCAAAGGTGAAAATATATCGCCATGACTTTGCAGTAACAAATTTTCTTGGTTCACTCATTAGTTGCTCTGACATGAAATATTTATCGACGCATATTTACATTAATTAGTCATGCTAACTCTGTTAAATGTATTCACTTTACTTCATAAAGATACATAATCAGTTATTATCATTAATCAAGTTTCTAACATTTTCACAAATACTACAATTTATTTGTTTCAATTATTCTGTTTATGATGCTAACAGATGGTTCAGCGAGTAAAACACGTGTCACCAACAGATCTCCAGCATTTTGTGGCACACATTTGATTCATACAAAAAAAAAATCTAAGGAGAATTTATGCATAATTTCAAATGGAAAGTTTTTGGTTTTAGTAACACAGCTAAAAGTACCAAAGAAGTTTCTGAGCAACCTAATTGTTCCCTAACAAATACAAGCATACAGCTGCTTCTGATAAAAAATTCAAAACTCTCCACAACACTTACATTAAATATTTTAGCAAGTAAGTGTAACAATCATCTTATCTTGCACTACTTATCTCACAATTCGTACCCATCTTCCTTGTTCTTATAAGATGATTGAAGTCAGTAATACCACCGCCTCCAACCAAGTTTAATGACATTACAAGAAGTGGTTATCTAAAATAGAAGCCAAGGGGAATACCTTTGCGAAATACTTTGCAGGATTCTCAGCACACTGGACTATTGTCAAAAGTGCATGGGCAAAATTTCCTGATGTTTCCTTCTTAATTGCCTGGTATATTTCAGCTTGGATAAGGCACCAGAAAAGGGCTTGGGAAGAGAGATCATGCTTGAAGGAAATAGAAGTGGTAAAGATACCTTTTTTAGTGAGTGTCCATACATGTCATCGTAGTAAGAATTTACAGCAGCCAAATGTGCTGCACTCCGTTCAGTGAATATTTGCACAAAAGTCTTCTCATCAGTTCCCAGTCTCTTCTCCCCTGCTTTGTAGAGAACCTTCGCATCTTGCTGAGCCATTTCTCGATTAACCTCAGGGCCTTCATGACGTGGTGTGGTTACATATGCAAGCAAAATCTGAACCAGAATTTTTACATATATGTAATGTTAACGGTCCATTGATTGGATATCTAGGAAGGAAATCAGATGTGATTAGTACAGAGAATTAAATGAATGAAATTGAAATTTTACATCCAATGGTAATCTACATCAAAACAACTTAAAAAACTTTTCATCAAGACACTTGCAGTGACACACAATTGCACATTTGAATAAATGGATTGTCAATAATAGAACTATCCAGATTTCAAAAATATTCCCATATACCTTTGATGATCATCGGGTGTCCCGTTATTAATTATTTTAGCATCCTGAATACTGCAAATAGACAGCCAAAGGTGCAAACTAATGCTCCATAACTGGTATGGGTACCGGCATACAAACATTAATATTAAGACTTTCAGCTAAGATAAAAACAAATGGGAGTAGATTTACCTTTTCGTGATCACCAGAGGTGTTTCTTTGAATGTCATGCTCAAGATAAGCCCCAAATTTGGAATGGTATACCTGTCTTAAATACTGCAGCTGGGATGGAGTTCGTGAACATATTACTTCAGTAGCAGCTTCAAGATTTTTGGACACAGTTAGAGACTGCCTGAGGAGTATTGCATCGCGTCCAGCAGGGTCGTGAATCCAAAGGAGAACTGCAGTCTAAATAA
Organism: Clitoria ternatea; assembly: GCA_037962975.1. Classification (NCBI taxonomy): domain Eukaryota; kingdom Viridiplantae; phylum Streptophyta; class Magnoliopsida; order Fabales; family Fabaceae; genus Clitoria; species Clitoria ternatea. The sequence goes on from CM075669.1 coordinate 305,658,405, forward strand.
ACAGAAGATTATATGTTAGGAAATGAAATATGGGTGCTTCACTTGTCTAAATTCAAAGGCACATATAATTTGGTTAATAAACAGAGAAAAGATGGATTCATCTGATAGTAATCACTGATCAATTGGTCCATAACTAATGAGGTACAATGTCGTTGATAAGGAACCACATTATGAGTAAACTCCCATGCTAGCCCTCAAAATTGTATGAGTCATGTATTTTAGTTCTTGGAAATAATCTTTGAGTTGACAAAAACAATCTTCAATTCACTCTTTTCAGCATAAAACGACAAAAGAACTAACATGAATGACATTTTACAATGTCCGGACTAATCCGAGATATTTAAAATCTCATAAACTAAAGCGCAGGACACATTCAATCTCGATGACAAATTGAGGGTTTGCTCTAACATTATTAAGTACCTCCAACTTGCCAGAAAGCTCGGAGGATAAGCGTTTGAGAAGATCAGAGGAATACATTGTATTATATTCTTGTTGGATGTAGGCACGCTGTGTAGCATCTCGATGAGCGAGGATGTTGATGACAGCGCTAGTATCACACCCAAATCCTGTAGTATAAGAAAAATATGAACACACTCTTCAAAGCATTCATCCTTGGAAATTTAGATTAAAAACAAAAACTTGACCAACAATTTTAAAATCACGATACACCCAATTCCCGTATGCATACAAGATGTCTTCATAAATGAAAAAGAAGAAAGAAAAATGATTTGGGTACATTACCCTCGATTCGGTTATTGGTAAAAGGCAATATGTAATGGTATGCTTATTGTGCAAAGTTAACAAGACATGATTGATGAAAAGGTGAAAAGTGTACCTTTGAAGGCAGCGTAAAGTTGTATGGCATCGTCTCTTGGAGAAGCAGGAAACGGGGGTAGAGTAAGGGTAGACATATTCTTGGGAGAAACGGGTAGATCAGAGACAGAGAACAATGGAAGAAACAAAATAAAGGGAAATTGCTTTGTTTCGGTTCACCTAAATTTACAACTTGTACGGTACCGTTCATTGCCACCTGCTCCTAAACATTATTTATCAGTTATTTACTTAAACCACGGCACTGAAAGTTGATTTCGTCCTAAACATTATTTTTTATTTATTTATGTCAGTTTTTTATTTAATGAGATGCGACATGAATGGAACCGAATTATTTTTAAAAATATTTGTAAATATATAATGATATAGAGGAATGACCTAAAAGAGCGAAGAAATTGCGAAAGAATTATGAAATATTATCACTTCAATTATATTTCTATCGATATGATTCATAGTTAAGAAAAAAAAATCCCTTAGATATGTATTATTGTATTTTTTATTGATAAAAATACAACTTTGATTGTTTATATTTATTTAAGTTACCTTTTAAATTATTTGTTAATTTAATCCTTTGTATTTAAATTTTTTCACACCACTATTTTTAAAAAAAAATCTTAATACCATATAGTCGATCTCTCTTGAACAATGTGATCATTTTGATCATTCTCCACTAGAAATTAGATATTTTAAAAAACACCTGAAACTCAAATAGAGTATAACTTATAATGTAAACCGACAGTTAGAAGTGGTTGATAAAAAAATTAATATTCTATAATATCTTAAACGATATATAATGATATTTTGAACTCACGAAATATTTGTACTGTAATTAAACTTTAGTTTGTTTGAAGTAAAAAAATAAAAGCATTGTATATTAAAACATAAAAAAATAGATAATCAACTCAATTAAAACTAAAAAAATCATATTGGATTATTTTGTATTTGATATTTGAATTGGTCTCAATATTGGATCATGAATTTAATGGTAATTTAACCAAAGTCCCTTTTCAAGGACCGATGTCACGTAATATCCGGTGTGAGGCATTCTCTCAACATGAAAGGTCATGGTTGACTTACACATTAGCGTGTAAAATAAGTAACCTGCAAAGTGACTTATTGGTATGTAGATAGAAACGTTTGGTTATGTCCCTTTCATGTGTCAGCTTTTCCCCAAGATATCAGAAAAGTGTTGACACCATGTATAGAAAGTTTGGTGAACAAGGAGACACTTCTACTACCTTCAGGTATAAATTCTCACGCATTAACCTAAAACTTAGACTTGAGCCCTAATATTTTTCTTGAATATTCATTGACTTGATTGTCGGAGTGTCCTTATAGGTGGCATCACCCTCGCCCTATAATGCATAATGCTGGTACTGTGGTATAAGGAATCACTCCAAGACCTTTATTCCTTACTGGAATACCAGATATCCACTATACCACTATAAAACTCGCACCTCGAACATCATTTTAAGGATTGTCGCAAGGCCGAGTCTTGCACCCTAATACAGACCAGTTCAATATTAATTACTCAAAATTTAATATTAAAAATATATTACCAATTATATATTTAATAAGTATCTGAATTAATATTATATATTTTTAGTCAATATACTATCATGTTTCCAATAATATATTTATTATATATAGTTGCTTATTTTGTAATTTATTTATTAAATATATATCATTAAATATTGAAAAATATATAATTTAATAAATATATTTATTTAAATATTTAATGTGTTATTAAATATTTAATATAATAATATATTTTAAAATATAATAAGTGCTATGAAATAATAAAACAATGAGAAATGTCAATCTATATACCGGGAATTGTAGATTATGTAACATTTGTTAATTACAGCTTAGTGGTTTGATGTTTTGTTTATATGCACAATATTCTTGGTTTGAATCTTATCTCCTTTAATTTTTTAATTTCTGAATAAGTTAACAGCATTAACTTTTATTTGATGAAATGATGAATTTAAATTTTTTTAACAAAAATTAGGAGATAAATTTAAAAAATATATGTATAAAGGATCAATTTAATATTTTAATGAAAGATAAGGATATTTAGTATATTAATGTATCACGCCACTAACGAGAACCACTAGCTATACAAACGATAAATTAAATACTATTTTGTGGATTTTGTTATTACAGTGTGTAAGTTTATTTTTTTGGACAACCGGCGCGTAAGATTGATTTCTGTTTATATACATTTTCTATTAAAATATGTTTTTTTTATAAATGTGTCATGTCATGTCGCATTAAAAAATACTCATTTAACGGAATGAAAACTAAAAAAAGACTTTGTAAAAGAATATTCAATTAAAGAAAATGATAAAAGTTCAAATAAAAATAAAAAGGTTATGGAGTTGCATTGCAAATTAAATAATTTATTTAAAATTCTATATCTAACTAGACAAAAAAAAAAAGTGAAAATGCCAAACTTTTTACGAACGGCCACAAACGATCGAATGAGAATTTTTTAATTTGCATATATGCTCATTACTTGATTGGCCAATCTAGTTAAAATTAATGGTCAGTTCTTATAAGGTTTCGCATGCTCACGATTTGTTATAAATATTTTGTATTATCCTTTCTTTTATAAAAAAATTAGGACACAATGTTATTTATTAATATATTTGATCTCTGAAATTAAATAATTTAAAAAGAAAAAGAAAATAGTAGTGGTAGATAATGGCTAAGAAAGGGGAAGAGGAAGGTGGGATAAGGACGAAAGGCGACAGTTTGTTCGAGGCGTGAATAACGATTTTCGCCGCATATGGGACACGTGCACCGTAAAGAGAAAGACACGTGTCATGTGTCGACTTTAAATGAGCACCTTCTGGAACGTGATAACAGACTCCATAAATCCAAAGCAAATAGAACATAACAGAAACTAACAACATTCTGAACGCTGTCGTTTTGGCACCCAGCTCTCTCTATATTGGGATCGTTAGATGTTAGGAGAAGAAGAAAGGAATGGCGAGTGAGGGTACGGTTCTCAATCTCAACGGAAAGGATGCCTCCGCCTTCTTCTTGACGTCAGGGGCCAGCGGTCGCATCACCGCCCTGTTCTCCCCCCGAGCATTCACAACCTTCATTTCCTTCTTCAACGCCGTCGTTTTGCTCCTTCTCTTTCCCTTTCGCAAAGGCACCCTCTTCTCCTCCTCGCGACTCGCCTGGAAGACTTCCACTGTCGTTTCTGCCAGGAGGACGTTGGCCATTCGGAGAGTGTTGGAAGAACGCGATCCCTACACTCTCAGGGATTACCGCCTCTTCCCTTCCTCCAGGGGTGATACTATCTTCACCCAGTCTTGGATTCCTAACCTTACTATTATTCGGGGACTTGTTCTTCTTATGCATGGACTCAACGAACACAGGTTTCCCTTTTTATTCTTTCACTTATTATTACTATCTATCTATCTATCTATCATTTTCTTATTCTAATTCTGTTCCAGTGGCCGATACACTCGTTTCGCAAAACAACTCAATGCTTACGGCTTTAAGGTTTATGCCATGGATTGGATTGGTATGTATCACTTCTCTCTCCCTTCATTGCCATTATCAATTCATCATCTTATGATTACAATTCGATTCTTAACATTTTATTCTCTAATATGTAAAATATCTTTAGAAATATATGTCTCCGGATTTATCCCTATGAAATAAAAATATGATGATAATTTTCTAGTGGCATCACTTGTGTCATCCAAGTATATGGTACTTCCGTTTCGCAACCCATAGAGGTCGCAGGTCTTATTCACATTCATCTGTATTTGGATGTTGCGGGACTCCGTGTTACTTGGATTCCATTTGTGCAGTAAAGTAATATGTCAAACTCCTATTTATAAGTAAGCTTAGTATCACAGAGTATTGTGTTTCACTAGTATGCACATCATTCGTAACGAGACAGACAATGCACGGTTTGACGCCTGGCATGGATATCGTGTCTTTGATGTTTGGAAATGTATGCATTTTAAATTAACAATTTAACGTTTTCCTGAACTTATATGAGTCTTGTGTAGTTTTTAAGGTGCCTCATATCAATTAGCAATGTGGCCAAAGTAGTCTTTATTAGAGACTGTTAATCCTCTTCCATTAAACTAGTTTTTAGTCTTGGTATTAGAGCCTTATACAAAACGTCCAGTATTGGACATAAGGCGGATGTGGTAAGATGTCTTCTCATCTAGGAATGTGCCTAAAGTTTTATAAGACATGAGCAATCCTCTCCCTTGAGCTATCCTTTGGAGTTGTGTTATACCCATTCCATTTCTAATATGGATCATGCTTTTTTCGTCCTTTATGTTTCTCCGTAAGTTTTCATGAGAGGACTTTTGGGTGCTTTTTTATAGGTTTACGTGGTTATTTTGTAATTAGGTGCATGCTCCACCTAGGTGCCAGAGCTGAATTAAGAGCCATGCAGTGGTGTGACTTTGCTTATTTAAATAATTAATATCAGTACCTGGTTTTAAGTTTACTTACTAAGTTCTTGTCATCCCAACTTTGATTCCCTTTTCATCAATAGTCAGAAGATCATGTTGAGGTTCCGAATATTTCAATTCATTAAAATATGAAAATTTCAGAAATAGTAGGATGTATGTTCTTCAAGGGACTATGTTGTGCCTGTGCTTTATTTTCCATTCTAGTATATTAATCTCTTTTTTTGTCCTCGTATTTGCTCCACTCTGACTTCTTACCTCTGTTTACACCCAGGCCACGGTGGAAGTGATGGGTTGCATGGCTATGTCCATTCTCTTGATGACGCTGTTTCTGATATGGTATGTTCTGAAATTGCACTGTACCTAGCTTTTCACAATGTATCGGTAAAAGGTGTTGTGATTTATGTGTTAAGTATACATACTAGGTTAGCCTTTAGCGTGAAAGAAGGTAGGACTGTAGGAGTAATAATTTTTGGATTATACTCTTCAATTGAATTGTCTTTGTTCTGATAAAGAATTTTCTTTTTCATAAACAGAAAATATTTCTTGAGAAGATTCTAAATGAAAATCCTGGGCTTCCATGTTTCTGCTTTGGACACTCAACAGGAGCAGCCATTACTCTTAAGGTAGTTTTTATTTATAAAATAAGACTTTTGCAACTAGTGGAAATGGAAAAGAAGCTTGAGACGTATACAACTACCCATGATTTATCTTTTGGTTTCTATCTCCATTTTAGGCTCTGCTTGACCCAAAGGTTGAAGCTCGCGTAGCTGGTGCTGTATTGACATCACCTGCAGTTGGTGTCCAACCTTCCCATCCAATTTTGGTGGTGAGCATACTGTAATGATTGCATAAGCATCCAGTTTATGTACCTGATTATAGAGGACGCCTGTTAACATCTTTATTTTAGCTGGCATATTCATCTCCATTTCCTTTTCATTGCAGGTACTTGCTCCTATACTTTCATTTTTGCTGCCAACATATCAATGCAATTCGGCGTATAAGAAGGGTTTGCCAGTTTCTCGAGACCCAGAGGCAGTAATTGCTAAGTATTCTGATCCATTAGTATGTACCGGATCTCTTAGAGTACGTACTGGCTATGAGATTCTTAGAATTACTAGCTACTTGCAGCAAAATCTGAGAAAATTAAGAATTCCATTTTTTGTTCTCCATGGAACTGCTGATTCTGTAACTGATCCTGTTGCTTCTCAAAAATTGTATGAAGAAGCCTCCTCATCTGACAAAAGTATCAAACTATACGATGGATTCTTACATGATCTGCTCTTTGAACCTGAACGAGATGCTATCACAATGGACATAATTCAATGGCTGAACAGTAGAGTATGAGGTTATGTGTTGCTGCCTATTGATGAATTTTTTTCAACCATTGGAAATTGCAGAAGCATGTTGTCAATCTTGGCCTCTTTGTACAGGGGAGAAAATTGAAGCTGAAGCTACATGATAGGGCATTTTTTTATGCTGAAAACCGAACACCGTGTATCAGTAACAACTTGTAGTTAGCACCATATTATCATGAATGGAGCACAGTAAATACATGTAATTCAATTAGGCTTTTGGATAAAGTTAAAAGCTGGCTTTTATTGCTTGAATTATATCCAAAGCTTTAATTTGATTGAGAACAACATGAAAATTACCTACATGCCAGTGTGTTAATTTTTAGATAGTAATTCAATTTTAAGGTGTTTGAATTTATTTGTTTAAACTTATTTTAAGATATAAATATTTTTTAATTAAAAAGTATTTATTTTAAATTTTAATGTGTTTATTTAAAATTTAAAAGATAAACAGAATCTAAAAATAAATTCTAATCAACTTATTAAAAAAAAGTATTTATAAAAAAACACTAGCTTAAAAAACACTAAAGAGATTTGTTTGGACATTGAAATAAAATCTAAATGATGACGGGAATTTTATGAGATTTTTTGTTTCAAGAAAAATAACCCATTTTTTATGGGCGGGGCATTTAATTAGAAGTTTTGGAGAATTTAAAACTAGAGATTTTAAATTTTATCAATTAAATTCTTATCAGTTATGGTATTTTTTATTTGAATGCAGTAACTCGATTTTCCTCATTCTTTTTGAATAAAATATTTAAATTTCATTCATATTTTAAAAGACGAATTCAAGATGAATAGAAAAGGAAAAAGAATGATTACGATTTTGATATGCAGAGTAGATTTGATTGACATCATCCTATAACTGTTAACGAAATAGATAATTTGAAGATTTTCCTGTTAGTGTATCATAATCCTTACAACATGTATTTTAAAACATAGCTATAATAACCCTGCACTGCACCACCATGGCTTGCTCTCTCTCTGTTATTCAATTTTTCTTGCCACCATCTACATAACCGCCATAAGTTCAAGTTTCGAATCTTCTCGCTGCTCACTCTCACTCATTTCTCTGTAAAATTTCCCAATTTTCTCCTCTGCTTTTGAAACTGCCATGTCTGCCACCAACAAGGCGTGATCAATTTTGATATTTGATTTGAATTTTCTTTGTTCAGCCACAAAATTAGAAATGCATGGCTTACAGTAATTGCATAGTTGTTCGGTAATCATGTGAACTGATTAAATTAAAATCAAGTACAAATTTCTAAAATATTTCAAATCAAATGCATCAGATGTAAATTGACTCAGTATCTTGTGTACATCCCTATGGGCGTGAAGGTTGAAAATTCATTTTAAATTATTGGGCTGGATATTTCAAGCTCTGTTCATTGATGTTTTCCAATATCAGCTTTATATAATGTTAAAATGATAAAAACAACAAAAGGGTTAACTGTTTGCCGAAAAAAAAAACAAAAGGGTTAACTTGTACCATTGTGGTGAACATACCTAGGAGTCTACAATATTCAAACAGAGCACCTATGAAGTAGAGTGGAAGGTTTTGAAACTTCATGGGTATCTTTCTAATTTTAATAATATTTTATAGTTGAAGGTCCCATTTGTAACTTACCTTTTATTTTTACATAACTACTCCCATCGTTTTTTTAAATATTTGAGGAGATTTGATTTGGTTTTAAATATATGTATTTTTAAGATTTTAAAATAAAATCAAATGTTACTTGAATGTATAAAGGCTAAATTCTAAAAAATTACTTTAAGAGAATTAAAGTTTATTATATAAAACAAATATTACTTGAATTAGAAAAGAGTTTTAAGATCTTGCTTATATAATAGATAAAAGAGGAGACTTTAATTTCGTCTCAACTATTAAAGGATAACCACCATCTTTTAAAATCAATTGACAATCAAAATATCTACAATATTTTTCTAAAAGGTGAAGGGGGATGAAGATTTTGTAGGTCGCCCTCCTGATCTAGAAAGAACAATACCTTTATTTTTTTATCAAAAAGATATTAATTAAAGGAGTGATATTACATATACAAAGAAATGGATAGAGTGATAATTTTTATTTTCTTGTTTATAAGAGGAGAATCATGGAGTGTGTGGGTTGACTGAGGAAGTTGTGTAAATTTGTTAGAAGTCAAGAGAGAGAGAGAAAGTTTTTTTTTTTCCACGAAAAGAAAAAGAGAGAGAAGGTTCGAAGCGGTCCATGTTGCATGTTTTTGGAACCAAAAGGACAGGCGAGTGGAGATATAAAGAAACGTTTGGTGTTAGTAAAGGCAAAGCCACAACTTACAAAGCAATCTAAGATCTGGCAAAAGAAGATTCCAAACTGAAGCAATGTAGAATCAGAAGCATTTTCCTGTTTGGACCACTCTTTTTGTTTGGGTCATCAAGCACTTCAATGAGTAGGTCCATTTTACAATCATGACTTCTACGACACTGGCCCACTGCAGGCCCATTATCATCTCTTCTTCCATTACTAATTTTGCTATACAATCTTTCCACCCCTCCCTTGCTCAACCAAACTATTTCAATTGGTTTATTTGAGTAAATAATGCCAACCGTTTCAAATTGATGATAAAAAATTATAACCTTCCATGTGGTTTGAATAACATTTCATATCTTCTTCTACACTAGTTTAAACCACATAATACTTAACTTATTTCTTTCCATTTTATTAAGAATCAGAATTTGTATAAAAGATTGATAAAAATTCACACATAATTCTAACAGAGTTACTTTACTATTGAAAAAACTTTTACTTATATCCTACATCAACAAAGTATTTTATTGTCAATATAAGTTAATTTAGTTGGTTAAAGATTTAACTTGTCGTCATAAGATCAAGTTCAAGTTTCACCGATGTGAATATATTACAGGTGATATATAAGTATCTTTGTAAGCATTAATTAAACTTTTATTTGTGAAACAAAAGTATTTTACACAATATAAAATAGTTTTTTAAAATGACATTATATAATATAAGTATCAACTAAAATAAAATATAATTTTATTATATCTCAAACAATATTATGGAATATGATCTGGAAAATAAAATTAATTTTTTAACAGTGAAAGATAAGAACTCTTATATATGTGTTAAACAAAAATAGTAATAAATCATTCAATCTAATTTATCTTTTTTTATCCTGTCTAATTCATCTAAATTAAACAACAACCAACAACATATTAAGTTGGCTTGTATTTGATATTAACATATAGGATAAGTTACATAAACAACTCACCAGGTTTCATTTTATTACAACTTGATCCAAATATTTTACCAATATAACATTTCACCCATTTTAGATCAACCGCCATTTACAAAAGTAACTCATAGGTCATAACTTCCCTAGGGTTAATTGGAGGCGCATGTTCTCAACAGATTAGCACAAAACTTCTTTTCTCATTTCTCAAACTCATTGCATACCTTGCTCAAACAATTGCAAGTGGTGAATCCGCCAAAGGTGATAATGAAGCACCCTCGACTATTTCAACAAAATGATATGCCTTAACTTTTCTTATCACTAGTTAAGTTGTATTATTTGACTTTCGAATTACAAAAGCAAACCACTAATCAAAATACTAATGTATCATCATCACCATAATAAAGAATCTACAATGAAGCCCTGCCAACCTACTATACATTGAAAGTTGGAACCAAAATTTTAAAAAATCAAGGGAAATAAAGAACAATCCTTAGGTCTCATATAGCTTAATACCAAATCATATATGGTTTTTGCCACTAGTTTCACTTATATCCATCACAAAACTCTAAAGAAAGGGTGGTGTTTAAAACACAATCCAAAACCATATAAAATTACTTGTGATCTGGAATTATTGTAACATCATTGCCTAAATTCCTAAGATTTATCCTAGGAACTAATAAAATTAGAGAAAAATTTTCATATTTAGAATGTCTGAGACAAATAAACCCTAAGAACCTAAGCAATACGCCGCTTAACACAACTCAAAAACTTTCACCTTGATAATCGATTTAGTATCCTTGTAATCAATTACAAGTAATTGATTACTGTAATCGATTACCTGCGAGCAACTTATGTAGAATTCGGTTTTGCTCTTTAGTAATCGATTGTCAAACATGCAGATTTGTATATTTTGGCCTCTGGGTCAACTTCTATACCCCTTAACTTACCCGTTTGATCTCTAAATACTATGAAACTTTATGGGTACTATCTATGACTCATCCTAAACCCTAAACCTGTTTGATCTCTGAATACTATGAAACTTCATAGTTGCAATAAAAATCAATTTGAAGTACAATTGACTCACAATCAACATAAACAATGGCATGAGAAATTTGACATAGTTCTAACTGGCTATGGGTTTTCATCTATTGAAGTTGATAAATGTGTCTATACAAAAACAAAAAGTGATGAATGTGTGATTATCTATTTGTATGTAGATGACTTGCTTATATTTAGAGCATATGATGTTATTGTGTATGACACAAAAAGTTTCCTTGCTTGCAACTTCGATATGAAAGATATCAGTAACGCAAGTGATCCAAGAAGTTAAAATTATAAGGAAGGGTAATAGTATAATGCTCTCTTAAGAATATTATGTTGAGAAACTTCTTCAGAAGTTTAGACACCTTAACACTAAATCAGTGTTAACCCTTTATGATAGTAAATCTCAGTTCAAGAAAAATAACGGAGACTCTGTGTCACAATCTAAGTATGCTCAAATTATTAGGAGTTTGTTACACTTAATGAATTTCTCGACGCCAGACATAGCTTATGTTGTTGGTAGATTAAGTAGATACACACATAACCCCAATAATGAGCATTGGACAACACTATCTAGATCGATGAAATATTTGAGAAGTACCATGGATTATGGTATCCTATATAATGGATTTCTTGTTGTATTAAAAGGATACAATGATGTAAATTGGAGCTCAGATTCAGATGAGATAAAGTCCACTAGTGGTTATGTATTCACACTTGGCGGTGGTGCTGTCACCTGGAGATCAGCCAAACAAACCATCATTGTAGGATCTACTATGGAGTCAGAGTTTATAGCTCTAAAACTGGTTGGTAACGAGGTTGAGTGGCTGTGAAACTTCTTAGCTAGTATTCCTCTAAGTACAAAACCAATGCCTTCAGTGTCAATGCATTGTGATAACCAATCGACTACAGGTATTGCTAAATATAACTCTTATAATGGTAAGAACCGACTTATACGATTGAGACATAAAATAGTAAAGCAATAGTTAAAAAATAGAATCATATCTATTGGATATTTGAGGTCAGAAGTGAATTTGACCGATACTCTGACTAAACCATTGAGTAGATAACTCATTTATGAAACATTGAGGGAAATGTGACTTCAGTCTACATCAAAATTAACAACGATGAAAACCCAACCTTTGTGATTAATTGGAGACCCCATGAAGAAAGCTTGCATGGGTAATAACAAGTCGTTGTTAATACTCTAGCACTAATTTTTCTCATTCCTATAGTGTGTAAAGTGTTAGGCTACACTAAATAAGAGGCTAGGCAGTGAAGCCTTTAATGATTTCATATCCTTTATGGATGATGTATATAATGTAAGATACACTTGATGAAATCATTTATATAAGTGTCAAGTGAGACCGCTTACATGAGGTTGAGGAAAAACCTTTAGACCAATCATGAATTACTAGGCGTGTGCACAACCTTAATGTGCTAAACGGAGATAACGACAAGAATAGTGAAGTGTAATATGACATGTAAGTCTTTAGCTTACTTTCAAGTGATGTTTGGTTCATAAAAGCTTTACTTCACCAACACACTGTATGGTATGCTTATTTGTCTAGGATTTAGTTTATAGTCTAAAAGACACCAAGTCTGATGTATTAGCACTCATGATGTAAACCCAATAATGATATTTTGAAATTCTTTTGACTATTTTGAATTTCTTTAACTGCTTTAAAATTCTTTTAAAATGTGTAAGGGATCATTATGAGAAATGATATTTTAAAATAAGTCTCACATAGCTTGATTTGAAAGAGTTGAAAGGATATATATTAAAACATGCGTATTTAGGCCGATGGACAAGCAAGAAAGGATATAGGCTCACGCGCATACAAGATTGTGTTATTTTAATTACACATGCGTATTTGGGCTAATGGACAAGCAATGTTATTACACATCTCAACCTACCTATATTTTCTAACGACTTAAAGTGTTATTTTAATTACTAACTTCGATGGTTTTTGCTAATAGCTGAGATATTGGCATTGTTGTAAACTTGGGTTATATATCATTATGAAATATGGCAAATTGTATAAGTCGGTGTTATCTATAAAATGGTTGTTTGTAATTAATGCTTTATGGACTATACTCCTTATATAATATATACACGATACGACTCAACTAAAGTTCCAAAAAGTATGTGAGAAAAAAACTTAAAATATAAGAAATTTACATTTTGAAATTACCTATTTAAATAATTAAGTGGGTGGTGAAAATTTACCAAAAATCATAATATTTAGTACAAAATTACCATTCACACATACTTAAACTTACAATATCATTAGGTAAATTTTTTATATACCAAATTAACATGAGCACAACTTTTTTTTTTATAATTTGCCTAAAAAACTAGTAAACAACTAAACATAAGAATCAATTTACCCACAAATTATTTCAACACAAGGATATTTCTAAAAAAATAACTAAGAATTATACTTTACACCAAAGACTCCATTAATGTTTAATTATTTTACCTTGAGCTAGTTCACTTGTAAGGGAGAAAGTAATAGTCTGTCGGAATCTCCAAATCCAATAACACTACGATACTGTAAAGGATGCCTTAATTTTCAGGCACTTTCTTCCCCTTATTATTTTTTTAAAAATGTTTCTGAAATTAAGAAATAAAGTGACTATATATTAATCAATTGGTTATATATTTGATTTCCTTTAAATAAAGTCTCAATTTGAGTTATGCATATGAAATTTTTTTTCACTAATATATATATATATATATATATATATATATATATATATTAATTTTTAACTAATTATTACATTCGTAACAAATCATAATTCATTAGATAGATTAATAATCTAGTCATTAAATTATGTCTATATATGATGTAGATGATCTATGTCAAATTGTTATCAAAATTAAATAAGCATAAGTATATAATCAGATTCCTTATAACTTTATTCATTTTCAAAATCATATATTATGTTAATTTTATCATACGTTAATAATGTGTCAAATAATTTAAATTTATGCATATATGATTGAATTTTGAATCAAACAATAGGATTTGAAAAATAATCATCCTATAAAATATTACTAAGTAGTATAATAATTAGTTAAAATTATACCAATAAACTTAATTCCTTAAAATAAGTATTTGTCTAATATTTCAAATTTTGTTGGTAAACTAAGACTTATTAGTTTAAAAAGTTTGATTGTTCGGAGAACTCCAACCTCTAAACAAATAATAATGATTACCATTTACTAATGTATAAATTTCAGAAATGGTTAGAAAATTTTTTGTTTGTATACTCTTTAACTAATAAAAACAAAATAAAGTATTATTAGTATATATAATTTGGATTTATACTAACTATTTAATAAATTATATTAGTAATTAATTTTGTAATGTAAAATTAAGTTATACTAAATATTATATTAAATATTAGTATAATACATTTTATTATTATAGTAAAAATGTCTTAAAATATTTTTACCAATATTTTATTTTTATTAATTAAAAACTATACTAACAAAAAAAAATTCTTACAAATCCAAAATTTTATATGTTAATAAATAACATTTTTGTTAGAAAACGCGACTCGCAATCACAGTTTTTTTTTTCTGTTCTTTTGGCCGAAAACCAATATCTTTCTAAAGATAAAGGTTACAAAAATGAAATTTACCTCTTTTAATAGGTGTTTTCTATAAACCTGACAAATATATAATTTCCCCTCTTTTAATAAAGTCCAGATCTGTATCCTGAACTCCCCTATTCTCAAATATTCAAACTTTCCCCAAAATCAGATGAGAGAATCAGGTATAATTGGTTCTATAAAATAAATAAATAAAATTTCATCAAATAAAAGAGTTTTAACAAAAAAAATCATAATTTAAGTCAAAATTTTTATATTATTTAAAATATAAAAACTATTTGTAATACCATAAAAATTAAAATCACATCTTATATTTGTAATTATACAATAACAATATAATAACAGATTGACTTTAATTTAACTATTCATTAATAGTATATGACAAAAAAAGCAAACAATAATAATATCAAGGTGATAAAACAATATTAAAAATTTCACTACCATTTATCAATCCAAAATTATAAAATAGAAAAAAACTAAACAAATATAATTGTGATTCCATACCACACTATTGTTCTAACCCCACACTCCCATTTCATCTCTGGCCATTTTTAAAATTTGATAAAAAAATATAAAGCATTTGTTGAAAGTGGACATTTAATAGGATATCCTTGTTTTACGGGCCATGTCAATGTGATGACAGAACAACAACGGAGCACCCAAGCTTTAAGTCTTTTTCCTTCTTTTTATCTATTTAATGATCTTCCTCAATCATTTCAAACTCAAAAATGCTAAATTAAATTCCTCACAGAACTTAGCAAGTTGAAAAACAAAGCTGATCCATTTAAGTGAGTTTTTGAACTGGGTTTGTACCTCTGTAGCATTCAATCAGTAGGTTTCTTGTTTTGTATCTTTTTGTTTTGGACGATATATAGCTAGCTATTTGAAAGAGTCTATTATTAATATTTTTCAAAAATAATTGTAGTACTACACCATATGAAAGCCAAAAATAAGAAACATGGTACAATTGTATAATATACCTATGATGTGTGCATTGCAACAGGTTACAGAACATCTATATGATTAATTAAAAGCAGAAGAAAGAACACATCCTATATATGTTTTTCCCTTTTTATATCAAACAAAGTATCATTGCATTCAGATATCATTATACCTGCATATACTATCCACTCCTTCCGCGGTCATATCTATAGTTTATATGATAAAGGGAAAAATATTTAGTGATTTTATTTACAAGTCAATATATATATGATGTTGATCTTTACTTAAAAAATATATCTATTAATATTAAAATAAGATTTAAATTTACATAAGAATAAAATTAATACATTATAATATTATTTTTATAAAAATTGGTGCATCAATCTTTTTTCTCAATATATTCGTAGTCAAATTATCTTTTAAACATGTGGTTCTATTAATCAATAACTTAAGAGGATTGTTTAAGGAAATAAAAGAATAAGTTTTTTTAGGATTAATTATCTTTTCGGTTCGTGTGTTTTTATCAATTTTTGGTTTTAGTAGTTGACTTAATTTGTTTTTATTAATTTTGATCATTATGTTATATTAAATTTGTTCCCTAAACTTGTTGACGAAAAAAAAGATATATAGTATCTATTTTGAGAAGTTAGAAAGTAAAATAAGTTGAAGAGACAATACAAGAAACATATAACATAATATTTTTGTTTATTTAGTTAGTAGTTGAGTTAACGATTACATATATTTTATGGATCAATTTTAACATATTAAGAAACAAATTTATTATATTTAATAACATAAGCACTGAAATCAATACAAAATAATTGAGGGAGCAAGATAAAAAATTGATAAAACCATATTGAACTCATTTTTTAATTAAAAATTATGTAGAGATTATTTAAAAATCATAGTGAATGAATTTTAATGATATTTTTAGTTGAAAAGCTTCCACTTTAGCTTCTTTAGAGGGTGTTTGGTATAAAGTTGAGTTGATGGAGTTTAGAAAGCTGGGGTTTTGTAAATGGAGTTTAGAAAATTGAGATTTTGTAAACGGAGTTTTGTTTGGTTGAGAGTTGAGTTAAAGTGAGTTGAATTATAGTGATTTTGTTTGGTTTGTAGTAGAATTGGGTTTGAGAAATGGTAGTTGAGGGTGAAATTACTAAAAAGGGTATGAAGTTAAATATATATATATATATATAATTTGTGTGTATATTTGTTTATATTAATATTAAATGTATAATATAAAACCAAAAAATGGAATAAATTTAATAATATATATTTAATAAATGAATAAATATATTAAATAATATTTAATGTAAATTTTGTTATATATAATAAAACTAATTAATTAATGTGATTAATTTTATATATTTTGAAATAAAAATATATTTGATTGTTTTTGTCATAGTAAAACTAATAAGTCTGGGCCTTTTTTATTTTTTATATATTAAAGGTTATAAGGTATGTTAATTATTTATTTAAAAATTAAATGTCGTAAATTGGTTTATTATTTTCTTTAAATCAAAAATTGGCCGTTATCCCACTTGTTTTTGAATTGATCCTTACTGTAGCTTCTGTTACACTTCATATTAAAATAACACTCCAAACCCTCCCACCCTTTCTTTGTTAGGGAGGTACCCTTACGCTCCCCATTCCTAATTTGTTCCAAAGCACCATCCACAAAAACTTTTACAGCATAACGATCCCAAGAAGCCTTTACAGACTGCATGGGTGCCTTCCCCTTGTCCCTGTTCTGGGTAGACATGCTACACAATATAATTTGTCATACTATTGCACAAGAAAATACAGTTATAAACATTTTATGCATAACCTCAACCTTATATAATTGCACAACCCCTAACCTTTAATCATAAACAATACAACCCCTAGATAAATTCATTTCATCCCTAAACCCTAAATAGATAATACATTATCCATAAACTCTTCATAAAATAATTTTAACCCTACACCATTAAATTAAAAGTTGCATATGTAAAGGCTAAAATTCATGTTATATTATTTTTAGATTTACACCTTAAAAAGTCATATGTGACGTTACATCAAATTAAATGGTTATTTAAACCTTAAATAATTCTAAGTATATTCATTTTAAGAACCGATCCAAAATAGGACATGATTGTTTGATTTGGTTAATTGTATGAAATTTATTAATAAAAAAAGTATACAAATGACTTTCATTATTATATCTATCTTATCTTGCACAAATTACAAATGACTTTCATTTTGCTTCCATAAGTTATAGTAAAAGTGTATAAATGTTAACGTCTTTTTTTTAAATGTGATTCAACACAAATCTAAACTTAATTTCGTTATAACTAACCGTTATATGCTGCGAACCCGTTATTTACGCAATATAACTTAAATTTTCGCATTACTCATCGTTAATTACGCAATGTAAGTTAAATTATAGCATATACGCCAAGGTTTATGAATTCTTACGCATTGCTCATCGCTATTTGTCGTTCATTAGCGTAACAAGTAAAATTAATCTACACAAATATTAAATCTAAACAATAATTAACTTTAAAATTAACTTTAAAAATACAAAACTAAACTAAATTACCTAATCTAACATGCCTTCATTAGCAAAATCAGCCTTATATAATTGGAACATTAACCTTACATTTTTCATCCCTAAACAACATACAAACAACACATTACATGAATAAATTAACATATAAACCAACCCAATACACATAAACCAACCTTAAACACAACAATATATATATATCATTTCAAAAAAAAAATCAAAATAAAAAACAGGGCACTTCTACCATACACCATACAACACCAGCACACCCATGCACCACACCCAACCTCAGCAGCTTCGCCTCATCACCACCGTCAATCCCAAAACGCCATCATCCATCTTCACCACCAGCCACCACCAACGCCATCATCCATCTTCATCACCTCCAACAGCCACCACCAACAGCCACACCACCAGCCACCCAGCCCAAACCCAGCCCAAACTCAACCCCAAGCCCGAGCCCGACCCAACCCCCCAAGCCAAGCCCAAACCCAACCTGTCCCTCCCCCCTCCCCCACCATCCCACAGCCGATGAGCCTATCCCACCACCACCCAAACCACCCCCTACCCGAGCCCAACCCAAACAAACCCTCTACCCACAACCTAACCCGAACCCCACACCTCACCCAACCCCACCCCAAATGGCCACGAACCCACGGCCAACATCCCAACCCCACCACCGCCCAACAACCACCACCCACAACCCCCCTCTTCCCGAACCCTTTCCCCCCCGAAGCCTTTCCCCCACCCCATCATCCTCGAAACCCCAACGACACTCCCCAAGCCCCACCCCAAACATCATCCCAACCCCACCCCAAACATCATCCCAACCCCACCGGCCACCCCACGACCCAACAAACACCCACCCCACTCCCTGAACCCAGCCCCAAAATGGAACACAAACCACCCACAACCCCCTCCCTAAACCCAAACAACCCAAACCCTACACCCAAAAACCCACAGTCCCAGTCCCGATCCCATCCCCAAAGCCCAACATTGCAAATGAAAAAACCAGAGAGACGGAGAGAGGAGAGGAGACCAAAACAGATCGGGGTTCTATTAGCTCAAGACCGGTGGAGGATATTCTCCTTCTTCAGATCGGAGGTGGCGTCGTCCCAGGTGCGGATCGGAGAAGAAGATGGTGTCGTCGTTCACATGCAATGACGAGGGAGGGAAGGGCCACGCTTATAGCCGTTGGAGGGGTATTATGGACCTTTACCAAACGGCGTTGATCCGAGGGAGGTCGGGGCTCCTTCTGTTGGACGCGCGTTCAGCCCAACCTAACGGCGTTCGCGGCCACGGAACGGAGGGACGACAGCAACCCAAACAAGAGAAGGTGACCAACGGAGGTTCACTGACGGAGAAAACCACCTTCAACGGCACGGAACGGAGAAGGGAGAGTCGAACCAAACAACGCCTTAACCAATTAATGCCCTTGGCGCATTGGTTAACATTTCCCTTAAATATAGGATTGTAAAGAGTATATTATTTAACTGTCCACTTGAAAATAAAATTTTTCCTTATATTTAGTTATTCGCTTAGAATTTTAAAATAGTGTTAATTGTCTGTATAGAATTTCAAGAGAGAATTGGGTAATAATCAGTGGAGACACTAACTTTTGCATTAAACCTCAATTGTTTCTTTTTTTTGTATGATAATTGGATAATAATTAATGGAGAAAGATTAACTAATTAAAGAGAGAATAAAGGGAGATATTAATTATTTCTTGTATACTATAATATTTACTGATTTTATATATAAAAAAATTTTAATAAAATTTTGTTGTCCCAAAATATAAGTGAAAATGTAATATTTTAATACCATTAAATGTTTACACATCAAATATGTATCATTCAAAACTACTATTTCTTTGGATAATAAACGATATTAATAGTATTTTTAAAAACTACATATCAAATCTTTAATAACATTAATACAAATAACATTTCTACCCAATATTTTTAATATCCTCAATTCTTATTTAACTCTACTGAAACAAGATAAATCTTGTTTCTATTTAACTTTCCACTTCAATTTTTAAACTACCAATAATACACATAAGAGAGAAAACATGTAGTAAACAAAGAGAGGTAATATGGCTTAATGAATAAAAAACAGATAAGATATTTTGATGTGTAATTAAGATGAAGTAATTAACTTTCTTAGTTTAGTTTTTTTAATCTGGAACTACTTTTTACTCCTTTTTTTTTCATATTTATCAATTTTTACATGTTTATTTCTCATATATCTATTTTTTCTATCTCTCAAAAATAAATGGTGTCTATATATAGGCAACATTTTCTAAAGATTCAAATGCAGTTTAATTAGCACATGAAAAAGTTCAATCTAATTAGGCCCATGACTCATAATTAAACCACAGGGCCCCAACTCGAAGCTAAGCACGTACGATTTTGAAACATTTCAATTTGGATAGCCGAAATTAATAATGTTTAGTGATGACAGTTAGAAAATGGATCATTTTCAAGGTGGTTAAAGCTAATTTGTTTGTGGCATAAGAGTTAGTATTAGTAAAATTAATATAGTTAGAGTAGATGGATATTAGTGATAACAGGAGCAGGCATAGATGTTTGACAGTGCAACCTCCACCACTTGATAATAATAATTGTACAGCAAATGCAATGTTTGTGCGTCAGGTAAAGCAATTACAACGATACATAGTGACGAGAGAGAAGAAGCACAACACATGGTCCAAGACCAAGATAAAAAAAAAAAAAAAAAACCACCTCAGGAGACTTGCTCTCCTATCTCTACTACGTACGGCTTTGCTTCTGCTGTGTAGTAATGAATTATGAATATGAAATGAAAGATAACACTAATTAACAGGACCACAAACTCGTGTGAGTGAGATCGAAAATTTTAATTAATTATTTTTATATTATATGTTTTTTTTTTGAATCATTACTAACAAGTAGTAGTAATTGGTCTGTAACCGGAAATGCTTAGAATGGTCTCTGCATATATGGAAAGATGCTGGGGGATCTGTGTGCGCCCACTAGACTAGACACTATAGTGTGATGGCCCTGATTCAGATGCAGCAAGAGACGTTGGTTGTTAAGGTGGTGATGATGAATAGAGAATAGAGTTTGTTTGTTTGAGAGGGACGACTGAGTCTGCCACTGTCATTAACCCTTTTCACCAGTGGCACTGAAAAACATGCTACTTTTTTATTCACATTTATAACTCCTGCTGCCACTCTATCTGATTCCCTTCTCTCTCTCTCTCCTCACCAACAAAATACTCCAAACACATAATCCAAAACTAATTCACTGCTTTTCTGACTCTCATTCATTGCTATGCACCACAGAATAAAACCTAACCAGAAGAATCATTACTCCATTACACACCACAGTACCACACTTAAGGAACCGTTTAATTAAACTGCATTTGCATAACACTCATGGTAAGTAATTTCTCGCTCCCACTTACATATAATTAATCACATGCAGTGCAGGTATACCAAAAAAACTAAGAATAATACATATAGTGTATATGAATTAAGTTAAGATGGGATGGATTGAAAGTGGGGGTTGCAAGCATGGCAAGTGATTTGAAGCATTGTGGAATTGATGTGTTTGATGACATGCTCCTTGAAGGCATAGGCTTTGTCGAGTTGGGCTTGGGCTTCTTGTCTGATCCTCTTGGCGTTGGCAAACTCAAGCTCGGCGAGTTCAATCTGTCTCTTTGCCTGCCTTCTTGTCTCTTCCGCAAAAGCCTTCTCCGCCATGGCTTGTTCAAACAATAGTGTCTTGTCAGTGCTGTTGCGGGGTGATGATTCCGATGACCCAATGGATAGCTGCAACTGTGTGGAGTAGTGCTGCTGCTGCTGTCTCTTATCAATAGGAATATTGGATAGATGAGTGGCTGTAGAGAGCTGAAGGTTGAGGTTGGGTTGGGTGGTGGTAGTAGCAGTAGTAGTAGGGTTGATGAATGAGGGTTGATCCGTTGTTGCGGCCTTTGGGATTATTACACCATTATTGTTTGTTTCGCTTGAAGGGCTTCCTGATGCTGTTCTAGATAAGCATGCACCTGGTGTTGTTGTTGGTTGCACTGCCAGCTGCGTCGTTTCTGGCCCCAAGCGCCCCATATTGCACGCGTCTTGGTGCTCAATAAAGCTCTCCACCCTGCACCAAAAAAGTAAACATATCTTACATGACCCTTCTTCAAGAGGTTTCAGTTCCACTACTGAGTAATTAAAACTCATGTTATTCTCTCGGCTGCACCTTCAAAAAAACAAACTGTAGAAGATCACCAATGAGGAGCAAGGTATCGTATCGGCGAGGTGCCTAGCTTTGGGAACCTCAACTGTCAATGAACACCTACCTACCTATCTATCTCTCTCTCTCTCTCTCTTGTTGCTCGATTAAGGTTCCATCAGTCAAATATTAAACCTTTTTTCAAAGTCAAAACCTAAAAAATATAAAATAAAAGAATCAGAGAACTACCTTGAGAAAACGCGGCCACAATCGCAAGAGTGGCCTCGGGTGCCGCAGGTTTTGAGATGGGCTTTGTAATCAGACTGGACTGCGTAGGCTTTTGAGCATCTCTGGCACACCCACTGCTTGTGATTGCTGTGTTTTCTCCTGAAATGTTTTTTGATGCCAACGAGGTCACCAAGAGCATGGCATGGGTCATGGTGCAAGCAGCTTGGCTCTGGACACACGAACACTCTCTTCTTCACCACCGGCGTTTCCCTCTTCAACAGCTTCCACGGCACCTTGTGACGCCTCCGATGCATCTGAAGGTTCTGGTCCCTCTGGAATCCCTGGTTGCAGATCTCACACACATAACGATCTGATTCCAACAACGTCTTTGGTGACAGTGAAACCACTTCTGCATCCGGATCTGTGTTCATTGCTCATCGTTCAACTTCAATTCACGCACCCCTCCCCTTAAACAGATATTTTAATGCTAACTATATATCTACCCAATTCAATTAATTTATATATACTATTAAACAAATTACTATTCAATTCAATAGTAGTTATAATTAATATGCGAGGGAGTACTAGCTAAAAGTATATATTTTGTTGTTTACGAATTAAATAATCATAATTAAGAAGGAAAAAAGAAAAGGGATATTTAGCATGGGGCACCTGGTGTTCCTGCGGGCCTTCTCTTCCTTTTATTGGTAGCAGTAGCGGTGGCGGTACCATTCTCACCGCAAGAAAAAGGCTCCGAGGTGGCTAACATGGTTGGTTAATTAAGAGATCAAGGAGTGAGGGAAGACATAGAAGAAGAAAAGGCTCTCTTTTTTTGTAATTATTTTCTCTTTGGGTTAGCTCATCAGCTTTCTTTTAAAGTTTCATCAGCTTTTGCAACAGCTTTCTCTCTTTCTCTCTCTGGGTTCCTCTCTTCCTTCCAACCCTCATCTTCAACAGGTATTGTCTTAATAAACTTTCAAAAAGAGACACAGAGAGAGAGAGAGAGACCCAATCCCAAAGCTCCAAACTTGATCCCACAATGGGCTCCAGAAGAAAAAACATCCCCACAAAGAAACAAAAACCCTCTCATATAATAATTTCATCACAACACAGTAAAATTTTGCTTTGCATGCCAAGCCCCCAAATACACACGTAAGCTTCCTATTTTTGTCACTCTCCAACATCATATAATTGGAAAAAAATAATTAAAAAAGAAGAAGAAGAAAAGGGAGCAGGCAGGCAGATATATCTTTATTGACCATTGTACCCATACGCAGGATTTGTAATTAAATTCACTGGAGGCAGCTTTTATAAAGGTGATAATGAGGATGTGAAGTCACCCTCAGGGGTATTCCAGTCAATCCGGGTCATAATTGATGCTTTGCTTTTTGGTAAAATGTCTCAGCAGTTGCTAGTAAAAATTAGCAACATTGTCTTTTCTAGGTCACTTGCGTAATGTTGGCAATATTGTTCAAAGGCCCCAGCACACACACTCACACATATACATTCTGTGCTGCTACATTAATCATCAATTTACTTCCATTTGAAATACACAGGAGAAAAAAAATATATGAAACTACACATGCTATCGCATAAGGAAAATGTTTTTTTTTTTTACATCAATTTGTTTTCTCTTTTGTATTTGGATGAATGTATAGAGAAAAAGTAAAAAGACTATATTATGTAAAAAGAGACAGAAACTTCTTATTTTTTATGAGAGAATTTGTCAAATTTATATGTAGGGTGAAAATTAGAATATTATATTTAGAGAAATTGTCTTATATTATAAATTTATACAATTTTGTGTAACTGAAGATTAGCATTACACCAATATTTGTCCATCATATTAAAGACAATTAATTAAAGGAGTAAATTTTAATTTTTTACATAAGGAACAAATTGGTGTCAAGGATATTTTTCAATCAACAAAGTTCAATATAGCTTACAAAAAGACAGGTTTTTTAAACATGTATTTTTGTCTACCAGGTGAATGTTGCCATATAGAAAAGGCTTTAATTTTAAAAGTATAAGTGTTTGACTTTCAGTTAAAAACTAATTTTGTAAAAGAAAAAAAAAAGTTACCTTAGAGAAGGTTAGTATGATTGCTATAAAATTTCATCATTTTCTCTCTTTTTGCTTTTTCCCCCTATTTATTGAGTCATTAAATTTAACCTTTTTGTTAAGTAATATAAATTAAAGGAGCTGTAAAAAAAATAAAAGAAGAAAACACATTTATTATGCATCAGCAAGTTTTACTAATTCTTTTTCTTCGTTACTCATTTCATTTTTATTAATTTACCTTTTCCTTCCTAATTTTGACGATATTTCGATACTCCTACGTAGTTTCGCAAACTTACTTTTTTTATATGTATAAAAAATGTTGTTGTTTGCGAATAGAATGAATATAGGTTCGATCCCCGCCCAAAGCCTTGCCTAGTCATAGTGCAATATTGCAAAAAGCCAATATGGCTTTTTTACTCTCATTTGTTTTTCATTTTCTTCTATATTTAGTCTTCAAAAAATAATAGCATGAATTAACAATACAACTATTTGTTTTCTTTCCTTGTATATTTCAATCATTTTCATTTGACAGTCTCTTTAGCCTTGCAAAATAAAATAAATAAATTTGAATAACATGATTTTTATATTTACTTTTTTTTATCAACAAACACAAAATAACACGAGTTTTAGTGAAAATTTATTATAAATTTATGTAAACACACCTACAATGCAAAATCAGCTCAGTCAATTAAATTTGCAAGAGACTTTGATCTACGAAAAATTGCTCAACCTTGTATATTTAACATTTTATTATTTTTATTATGGTCATATTTTTTAATGATATATTTGATAAGGGTAACTTTTGATTGCTTCGTGTATGAATATTTGTGGGTGAAAGCTGAGATACTTGTGGACAACATCCGGCCAAAGCTTTCACTTATCAAATACACAATGAATGGATTATTGAGTTAGCTAATTTAATGATGAATTTGAGGGGGGAAATAGACAATATATGAATTCGATTTTTATCACGTAATGGTGGAACCATTAATTCTTCATTTACTTCAATGATGGTACGTGCTATGTGATAGTTTTTTTCTTTCTATTGGAAAAGAAGTTCATTAATGAAATGATCTTAAAGCCCAAATTCAACCTTATATGCCAACATCAATATTAAAGGCTCACAACAAAGATAACCGCATAAAACATTGAGAAAGAGAAGGAAATGGGAGGTAGTGTACGCAGTAGTCTAAGGGGTGGAGGGGGCAAGACAACTAAACAGAATCATATGGTTGTGTTAGAGGGTAGCAGACGACAACGGTAGAAACTTGAGACAAAACATACAAAAAACAATGGTGGAATGATACAAGCAATGACCAAGGAATGTGATGGTGGTGGTGGTGGTTGGACAAAACAAAAAAGAAAGGGGAAAAGGAAAACTCAAAACTAAAATGAAAACTCACCTAATTAATGTGATAGAAAACCTTCACTAGGAAGAAAAACTCACACCTTGTGTTAGAGGGGATCCCATCAAGGGAGGAAGCCTCCCTGGGAGGCAAGAACATGGACCCTCCTCTAGGCTTTGTGGCACAAGGGTAGGAGTGGAGCGAAACCTTAAATTGATCACAAATAAAAATATTAGATAACCGTAAAGGGTAGGCCTTGCATGAGGACAATTATAAACTGAGTTAAAGTTAATAACCAAATCATTGTTCTAGAAAGGCTAAATATATCCTTTGGTCCCCTATGTTTCATAAAAATGTTAATTTGCTCCTTTAATGTTTTTTTGTTTACTTTGGTTCCCTATGTGGTTTAAAATGTGCCAGTTACGTCATTCCGTCAAGTTCCTCAAACGTTGTTTGCCACTGTTTATCTGATATGCTATCAGACATAGACATCATGGTCTGCGTGTTAAAATGTGATTCGCTAAAGTTTATAATTACCCAAATGACGTCGCTTTAGAAAATGAGAGGGAAAATAGAAAAAGGGTATGTTCATCTTCCTTCTGAATAATCTAGGCAATACTTTGGTTTTGGAGTATGGGTAACACTTTGTTATGTTTTGGATGATGAATCTGACCTTATATGTATTTTGAATGAATCTGATTTCATGTGTGCTCCATTCTCAAGTTATATATATTTGACAACACTGAATTTATATATTTGGACAACACTAAATTTACATATGTTGAATGAATCTGATTTTATAGTTTCAATAGTTGTGTGGTATGGTTACTGTAAGCATTATTGATCAATTGCAATGCTAGCAGCAATACACACACACACATACACACACACACACACACACACACACACACACACACACACATATATATATATATATATATATATATATATATATATATATATTAGTCCACTTCAGGAAGAGTCACAACAATCTTTCTACTAAAATAGTGCAATTTCATTACTAAGTGATAGTTCTTACAGTACAATTGAATATGATAAGCAACAAACCCAATCCTATACCCTTAACACAATCATATTAAAACCCCTACAATAATCACTAAACATAGGACACCACAAACAAAACTAGCCACTTGAGACATCTTTGTGAGTTCTTTAGAGCTTTTTGTAAAGCCATTATTTGACTTTTTTGCCTCAAAATCAGCATATCTTTCTCAGTCTCAACATCATTAAACACCCAATAGAACAAATTATAGCTCTTATCATCCTTTCCACCTTTTTCACCTAGCAAAATAAACCCCATATTATAGCAGATAAAAAACCTATATCACCCTTAAAAAAACAACCAAAACTTACAGTATATTTAAACAAGCCCCAGAATTTTCGTCCATAGGTTGCGGGTGTCTTCGATGTTCACATCACAACTTTCAATCTCCTAGGGCATTCACACAAGGGAGTACATCTTCACGCACTCTGTTTCCATAGTTGAATGCTGATCCACATGAGTTTTCCATGTTGGAGGACATGGGGCAAGGAGTGCGCACAAGATTTCTAGGTCTCCCCTAGCATGGAAGAAACCATTGAAGAAGGAGAAAGAGCTTATATTAAAGAAGATGACAGTAGAAACAACGTTAAAGGAACTTGACAGAATGACGTAACTGGCACATTTTAAACCACCACTAGTGCAGAAAAGGTCTATGAACTCGGTTAAAATTGGGATACGAACTCAGTTGCGAGAGCGTGTTTGTTGCGTCTTTGTTCATAGGTAACAAAGGTATCAACTCGGTTCAAAAAACCAAGTTCATAGAGCCAATATATGACCTCGTTATAAGACGAACTGAGTTCATACTGTGTTTTTGGGTCAATGTATGAACTCAGTTTCTGGATAAATTGTGTTCATACTCTTTTTCTAGGTAAATCTATGAACTTGGTTATTGCTTAAACTGAGTTCATACATTGACCCAGAAACACAGTATGAACTCAGTTCATGTGTGGTATACACGAACACAGTATCCTAAAATGGAACCGAGTTAGTACTCAACACACGAACGAGTGATATACATTTATATAAATATACACATACTAAAAATAATGTCAACTTACTTGTTAATGTGTGGCGCCAATTAAACCTTTTTCTTGGACTTAGACATCCAATTCTGTATGTAGGCTTAGATGACAACGTCCTTGGTCCTACTCCCTTATATGGCATCAGGCTCCAAGAATTCAAACATGTCATCCTTCCCTTCAACTACACATATATCGTGCATATACCTATGACATATAGTTGATGAAAAACATTAGTGCATATAAAATTGGTAAATATATGTTTACATGTGTAAGTAGTTACATCTCCCAAAGTTGTATAACAGAGATGTTGAGCATGATCATCTTATTTGTAATCTCTGATATGTCATTGTGTCTTGCCTCCAGGGCACCTAGGCAGGTGTGCCATACATATTGGCACATACTCTCCATAACTTGCATATGGTATCCACCGGCCAGCTGGGACCTGGGACTTCAAACCTCCCCTATAATTGATATTAAAAGGAAGACACATAAGTATGTACATAAAAAATTAAATAAATAAATGAATATATGACTTTTCAACATACCTGATCATCAACAATGACCTTCACTAGGGGTATAGGCCATATGATGAAGGAGGTGTAATACCTCATCTGTGGACACATAAACCACCATGTCAGCATTAGGTTGATAACCTGGACCACAGATACCCTTGACATGCCATCTAGCAAGGGTTGCCTGTGAACCGTTGACCCTGTATTGTACATCATCCCAATGGCAACCGGGTCAGGTACTCCATCTAGGAACATTTGACATTTCCTCCCAAGGTCGATACCAGTGCTTGTCCCTTTGGGGTCTACTCCCACACACGATCCTTTGGTGCTAATAGGCACTGACGGAGGTACAACAACTGGCTCAAGTACTGGAGAATCACCTACAAGCTATGGCATAGGAGATGCTTATAACTTCTTAGTCAATGCAACAATCTATTGGGCCTATATGTCCATGGCCTTATTCATGCTTCTAAATCTCTCATTGTACTCAGAAGTAAGCTGAGCCTTGGCCTCACTCAGCCTCAATTTGAATATCCTCACCATTTCAGTCGATGATGAAGATGCAGATACAGTGGATGGGCCGTACACACTGCAGATAGCGTGGCCTCTACTTACAGCCCTAACTTTACCAGGGTGCTATGGTCGACCGATGGCCACAATGAATATATCTTGTTGACCATCAACAACAAAGCTCCCCTACGTAGACGTAACTACTAACTCATCCTACAAAAGATAAAATATCACACCATCATCAACAATTAACTTTGAATGCTAAAATACAAAATATAAACTTCATACTTAGATATTCTATACTTACAATCTTCTACATAACCTGTTATGCCTTTGGAGAAGTAAAGTCACCTGTTTTCTTGGTATGGTCCTGCTTCCACTTCTTATGGCGCGGGAGGAGGGGGAGGGGAGAGAAAGAGGATTAGCAGAGTCAGGGTCTATCTGGCCAGCCCTCTTAGCAGTCATTTGCTGCTCAAGAAGACGATATCCATCATGCAACAGTCTGTGGGAACAATCGTTCTTCCCTCGAATATCTTGGGCCTTCTTCCTAACCTCCTGATTCAATTGCAAACAAAAGAATAATGAGTTATGGAAATCAATTAAAAATAAAATATTATAATATATGAGAGGTCAGAGTTGTTATTTTTGAAAAAAAATATAAGGATAAAAATGATATAACTAAGCAATTATTAATTTAGGTAGTTTATAGTTTTTGAAAAGTCAAAAGTCACTTTAATTAGCTATTCAGAAGCTGCAGCTTTTCAAAAGTCATTAGCTCTTTCTATTTTGTATTCACTAAACAAATTTAATAATTTTGAAAAAAAGGTAAATAACTATTCCAGTCCTTTATGTTCGTATTTGTTTAGACTCCTGATTTGTTTTAGTTAGGTCCCCTATGTTAGAAAATAATTCTAGTTAGGTCCATCTGTCAACGAAGATATGATTCTAGAAAATAATTCTAGGCCGTATAACCATACATGAATGATAGAAATTAAAAGTTTTTCAAAATCACATGATCACTTAAAAGGTCAGTGACTTTTTTAAAAAACTCATATGATTAATCTCAACCATCAATTGTATAGTTGTACGATCTAGATTCGTCCATCTCACTCTAACATAAGAGAATCTTTCTTATATGATACATTATATATATATATATATATATATATATATATATATACATAGTGTATAGAAAGGCTTTCTTAGGTTAGAGGAATAAATCTAAACTGTTAGATTTTTTCATGAATGTGAGAGGAATAAACCTGAACTGTTAGATCTTATCATGAATATTCGAGATTAAAATATATTGATCATGTGACTTTTTTAAGTGATCATGTGACTTTAAAAACACTTTTGACGGTTCAGAGTTTGACTTAGAAGGGAGAGGGGTTGAATAAGTCACAGACTCTTTATGTGGAAATTTGAATCTAAAAAAAACTTATAATCAAATAATGCAAGAGAGTAAAGAGAGAAGATTTGTAATATCCCTGACAATTTAGGAAAAAATTTTGTGTAGTAGAAAATATTATTAATCGTTTTTGAATATTATTTGGTATTTTTATGAATTATTGGACAATTATGAATAATCAAATATTGTAAATGTAAATAAAAATTATTTAATTGGCTAATAATAAAAGGAAGACCGATTAAGGGAAGAGAAGTGTTTGAAGGGAAATGGGGTGGTAACCGGTTGAAAAGGTTACCGGTGTAACATCCCTGATGTTTTAATGAAAATTATGGAATGGGAAATGTTAGTGAATGTTTAGAAATTCTATTTAGTATTTATTCTGTTTGAGCCGGTGTCGAGATCGGTCTCAGAAGCGCGGACAGGCAGAGCTGAAGATTGGATGAGTAAGGAAGAGCGGGCAGGGCTAGGCGGTCTGGTCCAACCGTTGTGAGGAGAGCGCCTCACACGGTGTCGTAGCCCGGATCAACCTCATACTAACTGAAACAACGGGTGTGTGTGACAAAAAGTCGAGAGCGGATGATATATCCGACCTCTCAGGTTGTAGCTCGGATTTCCGAGGTATAAACATTAAGTTAGGACGGCGGGGCCGATATTTATATCGGGCCTATACTCTTGCGAATTATTTGAGGATTGTGACTACTTAGACGTTGGGGGGATAGACACGTGTAATTGATTTGATAACTATGCAATATTTTAAAATAGTAGAATTGATTAAATTTAGTAAGAATACAAATAAAATAAAGGAAAAGACGATCTTGCCATGAGCCATATATATATAAGAAGATTCTCTTCCTTCCCTCTGGATTATTCACAAGTTACCTTTGCTATCAGTTTGTTCCTTCTCTTCCGTTTTTCTCTTCTCTCTTAACGCTGATCTGCATGCACTGGAGTGAGACTCCATTTGTGTCTGAACTTCAATTTAACCCCATTCCTGTGATCGAGACTTCAAGGTGAGTCTATTGATCCGTTCCAATTATGATTCCCTTATTTCTTTTATTCTTTAGCTGTTAAGGGCCATGCATGGCTATATTCGTGGCTGTTCTCCACTCCTCTGGTGAGTGTGAGTCCAGATGTTGTCCATGAACTAGGGGCGTGGAAGTGATGAGCTATACTTTATGATTCGTAGGTAGTAGGCTAAACAGCGGAAGACTGAGTGAAGGAGTTGAGGCTGCGAAACCAGTGCTCGGAGGAAAGAATCAACACAAAGAACAGATCATCGAAGCGTGGAATCAGAGTAAGGGGGTGTTCGGGTTATAATTAATTAGAATAGGACTCGCTTCTAATTCAGGTCCTTGGGTTGCGTAAACGGGTTAAGGAAAATGTTACTAAACGTGGTGTGTGTTTATACTTGTGCATGTGTGATAGTGTACATTGATGAGTTGAGAATTGGGTGTGTGGTTGAGTTATCATGCATGATCTTGAAATATTTAATATTGACGTGATCAGTGTTATGCGACTCCGGGTTAGCAAGCAGGCTACCCGAGGGATGAGAAAATTGATATCATTATGAAAGGTAAATTGTTGAATGATTATGTGGTATGGGATGGCCGACGGTATATGATAGCCCCTCATTTCCGGCTCCCGTGGTTTTCGTGCCCAGTTGAGCTACCCAGTGGTCAAGTAGGACCCAGTGGTCGAGGTGGAGAGTCAAGCAGGACTCAGTGAACCAAGCAGGGTTCACGGGGTGTCAAGTAGGACCCCCAGCTGAAGGCCAATCCTTTAGTATCCGGATACTAGGAGTCAGATTATATGAGAGTCAGTTGTGATCGTGATGCATGTAATGAATGTGATGAATGTGATGGGATTGTGTAGTTGGTTTAATACAGTTACTGCATGAAATACTCTATGTTTCGGTATGTTTATTTATGGGTAATGCTTGATGTGTATGTATAGATATGCATGTGTATTTGTTAAGATCCGTTCTAAATTAATTATTATGCCAAACACTCACCCTTGCATATTTTTTTTTTAGTAACCAGAGGCAGGGAGGGGGAAGAAGCCGTGGAGCTGGGCCAAGGGGGAGAACGGTGCCAGGGTCCGGATGAATTTGAGTGACTCTTTATAGAGTATTATTTGTGTATAAAAAATACTTCTTATTATAATTACTGTTGTGTTTAATTAAGACCGGATCATATGTAAAACTATATTTTAAAATATATCACTGTTATTTGCATTTGTTTTCATGGTAACTCTTTGGGTTCACAGAACCATTTTTAGAGTGAAGTTTTGTGAGACCGGTTGTATGTTTGTATATTCCGATGTGCGAAAGGTGTTCGTTCAACGAACAGCACCTCGTCTAAGTGAGAGTCCGGAATCTCGCTTAGACGAGTAGGGGCCTCGCGTAAGCGAGACGCCCTGATTTCCTTTCTCTCATCCGTTGTGTTCATATTAAATTGTTTTTCTCTAAATATCGATAAATTTTCAAGGAAAAGGAAAAATTTATTGTAAAATGTAATCGTTTGAATAAAAATTTATTGTAAAATTTATAGAAGCTTGGAACCGAGGTAAGGGGGTGTTCGGGTTATGATTAATTAGAATAGGACATGTTCCGCGTCCGAGTCGTTGAGCGGTGTGAACATGGTGAGAAAATGTTATTGAATGAAAGTTGTGTATGTTTATGCATGTGTGAGTATGGACACCGATCGGGTGAGAATCGGGTGTATGTGTGGCTTATGATAATGATGATTTTGAAATGGTTGATATTGTGACAATCGGTGTAGTGGCAGTGTGAAGCCGGGCTTGACAAGCAGGTCGCCCGAGTGATGAGTATGTGTTGATAATGGCCACTCGTGATATGATGAGAAATGTGAATTGTATATGTATGATAAGTGATTGCTATGTGTGGCATGAGATTGGTAATGTTTGTTATATTGAGTTACATATTGTGTATGAGATACTCCGTATACTGTTGAGGACGGGGAGTGGTCGCCGATGCGTTGCACGAGCAAGGAGCGGCTCCTGACAGGCTTCCAGTAAACGGATTGTATGATTATGTTATGTGGTGTGGGACGGCCGACGGTATATATAGCCCCTCATTTCCGGCTCCCGTGGTTTTTGTGCCCAGTTGAGCTACCCAGTGGTCAAGTAGGACCCAGTGGTCGAGGTGGAGAGTCAAGCAGGACTCGGTGAACTAAGCAGGGTTCACGGGGTGTCAAGTAGGACCCCCAGCTGAAGGCCGATCCTTTAGTATCTAGATACTAGGCGTCAAATTTTATCTGAGAGTCAGTTGTGATAATTGATGAATTATTAGTTGTGATGTGTATATTTGCCGAGTGAAATTTGTTATATTTGCCGAGTGACATTTGTTATATTTGCGAGTGAAATTTGTTATATTTGCCGAGTGAAATTTGTTATATTTGCCGAGTGACATTTGTTATATTTGTCGAGTGAAATTTGTTATATTTGCCGTGTGAAATTTGTTATATTTGCCGAGTGACATTTGTTATATTTGCCGAGTGAAATTTGTTATATTTGCCGAGTGACATTTGTTATATTTGCCGAGTGAAATTTGTTATATTTGCCGAGTGAAATTTGTTATATTTGCCGAGTGACATTTGTTATATTTGCCGAGTGAAATTGTTATATTCGTCGAGTGAAGTTTGTTATATATGCCGAGCGTGGATTATTATGTTTGCCGAGTATGATGTGCTGTATCTGCCGAGTGTGAAATGTTTTACTCGCCGAGTGCGAAATGTTGTAACTGCCGGGTGAGAATTAATTACCGAGTATGATGTATTATAATTGCCGAGTGTGATTTGCAAAGTGATGAAAATGCAATCGGACGGAACTTATATATATATATATAACTTGTTAAATCCCGTTCTATATTAATTATGATGTCAAACACTCACCCTTGCTGTTGTTTTCAATTTAGTAACCAGTGACAGGGAGGAGGCCGGAGCCATGGAGTCGCGCCAAGGGGGAGATCGATGCCAAGGCCTGCGTGATTTTGAGTGATTGTGTAATATATATGTGTATAAGGAGTTTTGCCGAGTGTGTGATATTATCTGTGTGCTGACCTAAATTGAGTCGGATGTGAATTTATATTATATTATGCTTGTTATTTATTTTCACGTGTTTGCTGTAACAGTCTATTACCGAGCGAGTCTTGCCCGAGTGGATTCATTCCTGTTTGAGCGAGGGCCAGTCGGTTTGGTGTCTGTTTCACCACTATGTGAAATCCCCGCCCCTTTTTCCGAGTGAAGAATAATTGAGAGATCCCCTTCTGGGTGGAAGGTTAGAATGTCCCGAGTGAGATTGGCTGGGAGTATATGATTCTGAGTGAAGAAGGTGTATCATGATTCTGAGTGAAGGAAAGTAGAATGTTTCCGAGTGAAAATTTGAGTGCTTCCGAGGAAAGGTGAGAATGTTTTTGAGTAAAATGTGGCCGAGAGAGCTTCTTCCGAGTGAAGTAAGGTTAGGGTATTTTCTGAGTGAGGATATCCAGAGAAAACTCTTACCGAGTGTAGGAGGTTAGATTATCCCCGAGGGAGCTGTGACCGAGCGAACCTTTCTGAGTGAAGGGTAGTAATGAGTCAAGTGTGGTATTCCCGAGTGAATAGAAGTTGAGTGTTTTCCAAGTAAACCCTTTTACCGAGTGAAACCTCGATGTGAGTTCCCGTGTACGTCTTGCTCGTCCAGGCTTAATGTGTGGCATTCGCTCAAGCGAGCCGGCACTCGCTTAAGCGACTCTCGGATTTCGCCTAGATGCCTTGGACTCTCGGATTTCTTCTTCTTCTTGTTCTTCTCCTCCCGCTGTTTTACCTCCATTTTACTAAAAGATGTGTTTTCGATCGGATATTATTTTGCGTACGCTCTTATTATTATTTTGAATATATTTAAGTGAATACTATTTTATATCATTACCGAGTTGAATCATTTCCGATCGGTTATTACTTTTAACACTTTTATTAAAGGATTTATTTTCGATCGGTTTTGTTTATACTGAGTATGATTTTATTATCTAGATGTAACTAAAAGAGGTAAATATTATTTTACATCAAGGCCGAGTGGATTATTTATTAAGGAAAGTAAATATTATTTCATATTAAGATCCAAATTTTTATTTAACGCGAAAAATTTATTGTGGAAATAATTTGCCGTGTGTAAATAAAAAAGGTAAATCAACCTAGGATGTTACAAGATTAACACAAAGTGTTTATATTGGTTTACTTCCAACTCAGTCCCTTATAACTTGAAGGATTTCCACTATTGTAAACTCTCCTTTACAATAACAGCACCAGGCTAGTGTCACAAGTATTCTTGACTCTAGCCACTTTTGGCTTAAACCCAAGTATTCTTTCAACAAGTCACTCCTGGCTTAAACCCAAGTGTTCTTTCTAAAGCCTCTTCAGGCCATCAGTGTTTCCCACACTAACAGATTCTGACAACACACCAGACTTTACAGTTTGTTTGTGAAAGAAAAAGTAATTCACAGAACTTAGTGTATGACAGATATACAAAAGAGATTGTACACTGAGTTATGACACAAGACCAAGGTCTGCTAGAGGCAGAACAAACAAAGAAGGTTTTTGTCTATAAGAGAAGAATGAATACACAAAGAGAATTTTGACTCAAGAGAATTTTAGATGAAAGCTCGCGAGTGTTGTATATCTTGAAATTTATTCTTCCTTGGTATAAATAGGTGCTAGAAAATGACTGTTGCTGCTTCTTGAAAGGAGATATAGACATTGGAAATCCTGTGAAAATTTTTGCCTTAAGCTTTCAGGTACCAGACCTTTGGTGATCAAGTAGATGCAAGAGTCAGGTAGTAGGCTTCTTTAGTTCTTTCATTGAAATGGCTTCTTATGCATTTCCAATGCAAAAAGCCATTCTTGTTTCATATCTTGATCGAGCGAAAGATAAGAAGTCATTGTTAAAAAGACTCTCTGAGATATGCTGACATTTCTTTTGAATATAATCAGCTTTTTCCGAATATGCATAGAGGTAGGTATGCTAACTTTGACTGCTGAGGTTGATTTTGTTCCTTGTGCTATTTGATGATAAACACATGTATATGATAAATACATAAGTCCCAATGCATCACCAAAATAGTATTAAAAACGTTAAAAAGAGATTATGTTCTTTTTCTGTTTGTGCATGACGTACGAAGTTTAATTTGAGTTCTTCTACCTGATTTTTGGTTGGTCATCCTATACATAAGATATACAGACTTTATTTATTAACAAAAGTTTTTGATGTATGTTATTGACAAATCTGAGAGTGCAAACACTGGGATCTTGTCCAATATAACTTAATAAAATCTTTTTCAACCAAACCTGTCTTCAATAACTTTAAATCATAACATTCATATATGATTGTATGATCCATATTTATCCATTTTACTTTCACCTAAGACAGTATTTCTCATAAGATTCATCATCATCATCATCTCTCTCTCTGTGTGTCTCTCTCTAGATAAATCACAACACTTTCATCTAAGACAATATTTTTCATAACATACATCCTCTCTATATATAAATCACAACTTCTTTTAACATAATGACAACTCACATTTATTTATTAGTTATATAATATAAATGTGAATGTGTATGATAAAATATAAATTTATATTTTATATATTTTAAAATATAATAATCATAACATACTTATACATATTTCTTATTATATATTTTAATATTATATAATTAAACTTATTGTTGAAACAAATAAAACAATTATATTAAATCTGTTGACAGTTAATGATTATATCCACTATTAGTAACGAGTGGGTTATTGACTTGAAATAATTGGGAACTGACATATTGAAGGATTTGTTTTTGGAGTTAACAAAGGGATCCTCAATTAGCTAGGTAGTTGGCTAGATCGAGTACTACATTTGCATGAGAAAGACACTCTGGTCTAATCATATCATATATAATTCTTCATTTAAAAATATCTTTATTTAAAAGCCAAATTATCATTAAAATTCACTTATGTTGTTTCTAAGCAATCAAAATACAATGCATAATCTATCTAGTGTAGTGCCAGGTAGATAGTAAAAAAAATTCAAAACTTTAGGTAAAGTTATTTGGTAAATACAAAATAAGGGGATCAATCATAACTTTTTGAAAACTATAGGATCCCTTGTCTATATTCAGTTTTTATTTTTATTTTTATATTTTTAAGGAAAAAAGATAATTTAACTCCATGTAATGTTTTTTGAAGAGGGACGAAATATATTAATACTCAAAGCGAAGCAGACATTAGAAGCCCCATGTAATTATAATATTCCATATTTGCAAGTTATTTAACACTGTTTAAAATATTTTTTAAAATAATTGTATTACATTAATTCATGGAAAAGAAATAGGAAGAAAGACACGAATGAACAAATTTTTTTTTAGATTTTTCCTTTTGATTATATATACGTGGTTTCTTTGTTTTGGCTGGTCATTATTATCACTATAGCAAGGTAAAAGAGAAAAAAAGAATGGGAGGAAGGGTGTGGTTGAGATCTTTTTCAAGGCATTATATTCTTAAATTGTCTTTGTCCGAAAGAGGTAGCCAGGGCCCCCCTCTAATAGTGTTTTTTTGCATTAATTATTATAAACTTTGCTGTGTGTATTATATTATTGTTTCTTCCTGGAAGGATCCATGTCCTGATTTGAAGCCATATGTCTTCTCATGTTGCAAGGTATAGCTTAATTTTGTTCCAATTTCCTTGTTTGAAATACATGGACAATACCCTCATTGCTCCTGGATCTTAATTTCTATCACGACAACCATATATTGTTCATTATTGCATCGTAAGTGATTCCCATGACAATGCAGTGAGGTGTTGGTTGCATCAAGTGTGATAAAATGAAGAATCACATAATTAATAAGGTTTAAAATTTTCTTATGTGAGAATAAAAGAAGCGAAGTTGTATCGCACAATCATATAATGGATGATTGAGATTAATCATATGACATTTTAAAAAAGTCATGTAATCTTTTACGCAAAAAAGTTTTTCTCATAACATTCATCCTAGATAAAGCAAAGCTACATGTTAATCTCTCTCTAATTGCCAACTAGCCATGACAAATGTTATTAAAAATTTTGACTTGTAATGAGGTATATACTCGAGTCTATCATTCCCTAAAAGCCAGACCCACACAATCAGTAGATACATTAATTTCAAAATCTAAGGCTTGTTTCGTGTTTTAAAAATTCACATAAAACAAATAAAAAATAGAAAACAAAAACCAGAAAAAAATGTTTCTAGTATTTTATATATAAAACTTTAAAAACGAAAAACATCATAACAATTTTATGAATACAACTAAGCATGATATAGAAATAGAAAATGTAAATAGAAAGCAACTGCTATACAGTAATACTGTCCAGTATAAATAGTCTTTAACTGTTTCCTTTAAGTAGGATTGGTGTATATTGAAAAGGGCCCTACAATTCCACTGATTCTTTTATTTTACCTCCTTTGCTTTAATAGCTTGACAATTAATTGTTTGGGTATTTTATATGGTGAAGAAAATTAATGCAGCTAGCCATATGCGTGGTTGTTTTCCAATAAGAAAAAAAGTACAGCATAAGAATAATGCTGAATACATATTCATCAAGAAAACCGAATTGATGAAATTATATATATTTTGTGGGGGCCATGCATGCAGGTGTGAGCATATGATTCAACTTTTTATCCAGAGGAACCTTATTAGCCAATTATCACTTATAGTGATGGCCGGTGCATTGGAAGAAAATAACTACACTTAAGCACAGGAACGATCTTGATGGTGATGGAGAAGCACATATGAATTCCTTATTGGAAATGCTAATTTGTCATTACTTGGAACATTTCCTATTGATTTGATTGGTTTTAATTGGGTCACATTGACCAATATATAGATAGATAAATAGGGTAATATAGTTTATGCATTATCTAGACAGGGGAGCGTGGATTGTTTTCACCTTTACTAACTTTATCTTTTTGGTTGTAAGTGAATTCTTTTATGAGAAGATGTCTCTCAAGTCTCAACCAGCAGGATCATCTCACATGAAAGACAAACACCCTAAAAGTATGGGGGCTTATGCTCACACATTGGTGCATGCAACTGCGATCATGACACGACAGCAAAATTTATGGACTTTCCATGCCTTCAATCTCACTAAGTAAAACAAACAAAAAGTGACAAGAAAAGGAGTTATACGTGGTAACATGTCACACACAATAGAGAGAATAAAGATCAATCAAGTTATTTACAAAAAAAAAAAGCTTCCATGAAAAGGAAGGATCTAAAGCTTCCATAACAAATTTTGATATGGGTAATTAAAAAAATAATTCATCCGACTAAACTTAAGTGTTAATTCATAAGTTAATTAAAAGTTATATTAAACATTCTATTCATATCTTTAATTGATATTTTAACAAATTTCTTCACATCACGTCGAGTATTAATATTTAGTGTATATATGAATGATTCAACATCCATCATAATATTATAATAAAATGAGTTTAACTTATATATTAAAGATTATCTCAAATATTATGGTCATAGATTATACAATTTTAATTCATTACCTAGCCAAAAAACCCTAATTAATCATCAGTTAGGATATTGGGACCCTCCCTAATTTGAATTTTCTGAAGTTGTAGCTCAAGAAACAAACCATGTGAGGGGGGATGACCTATCTTCAAATCCAAAAAGAGCAAGCTTGCTTTGCTTAGTCCAAAAGTCAAAGCATCCAATCCAAAACTGAAACCAATGCTCAAATGATTCATTAATTCGTTTTACCCTTGGTAAAGAGCCTTAGTTCCTTAGCCACAGTTAAAGAAAACAAAAATGAAATTTCCCCGTCATGGAACGATATCTATCTTTGAGATGATTATATGCTGAACCATGTTTCGTTAATCTTGAGCAAATTCCTTTTGTACAGCACATATAAATATAATTTTAAATTTAATCATTTACAAGCATCCAGTTGTCTAAGGTATTTTAATTTTGGACTTTCTAATTTTTTTTTCACATTCAACATATTTTAAATACTTTGTCTTTAATTAGTTCATATTGTTAAGTTTAATTTGTTAAATGTTGAAATAATCAACATAATTTCATATTAGCTTATTCATATTGTGTAAATAGTTTTATAGTGGTTTTATAAATATACACTGTTATTTTACTAATTATTGTATAAATCCTTATAGATATCATACTTGATAGGAGATAACACTTATACATCCATAAATAATCCATTATAATATTTGCATTGTAAATATATCACTAGATTACGGCTCATATATTGTTTGAAATTGCACACCAAATCTAAATTAGTTATATATGTAAATTTTTAGTACATATTTAATTTTTTATATTTCTAATGTTTTTAATTATTAAATTCTAATTTAAAATTTGTTATATTTTTAATTTTCTAAAATCTAAATTTAAATTTCTATTTTTATGTTCTAAATTCTAATTTCAAAGTCTTATTATTTTAAAATTTCAATAATTTTCTTAAGTTCTAAATTTTTATCTTAATGATCTCTGGTGTAAAATATACTATAATAAACCATCTTTATAATAAATTATATATCATAAAGTTTAAATTTTAAGATTTTCTAAAATAAACCTTAAAACTTAATAGAATATCTCCCTTATAACATAGTCTAACTGTTCTTTTAAAGTTCCTTTTGGTGTTTCTGTTGAATCCTTAATGCCTTTACATTTTCATATTACTATCAACAAAATGGTCTTTGATATATATTCTTAACTATCTTTTTTAAAATTCTTGATTGATCTGTGAATGGTTTTTTTTTGCTAGCAGAGCTTTGTTGTTGCAATAGTTGCAATAGTTATTGCTAAATTTTCAACAATCATAGATTCCAAATGCTTCCACGTTAGTTGTAAAATGAGTTTAACTTGTATTTTAACTCTCGGTTGTTCTCAATACTTATTTGACAAATCCCTGCATGATAATATGCGGTAAGCAGAGGATGTTGTAGCTCATGGTTACGTATTGATTCGATGGAATACTCATCATTCTATCACAAAGTATGGTCTCCTTCCCTCCTTCATTTGATTCAATATCATATTATCTGCATCTTACTTGGTTTTTTTTTATAAATAAATTTCCAGTAACTATAACAATTTTCGGGGAAGTTTTCATAATAGCAACTATGTTTTCATTCTTATTAATGTAAAGCAATGTGATTGTTCTTTATTTATCCCATTCTATAATCATTCATATTGGCAAGGCATGTGGAGAGGTGTAGAACAATGACATATGAGGTTAGTT
Organism: Clitoria ternatea; assembly: GCA_037962975.1. Lineage (NCBI taxonomy): Eukaryota > Viridiplantae > Streptophyta > Magnoliopsida > Fabales > Fabaceae > Clitoria > Clitoria ternatea. The sequence continues at coordinate 305,700,075 of CM075669.1, forward strand.
TTATTCAATTCTCTGTAGCCTCTGCATTTCTTATTAACATGAATTGTACTATTTATAGTTGTGATGTTTTGAGTAGATAAATCATGCAAAGAAGAACAACTTTACGGCATACTTGAAGTAGTTGGTTAGTCTAATTACTTTGCCTTTAACGAACAAACTTCTCTTTTTAATAACTTTCAGTTCATAACCTGAATGTGTATGATAGGTTGGAACATATTTTTTTTAGCATTATTTTCCTCTTTTTTTTTGTCAATTTGGATAGAGCTTCGAATGCTACACGGGAAGAGGATAAGCATGAGAGGGAGGCCTGTGTTATTCTTGGATCATCTAAAATTTTACTGGTTAGGGTTTTTGAGGAATTCTTACTAGAGATTTACTTATTTTGTAAGATGTATTGATAATTGATTATTTTTGTTTAAGATATGATTTTATATTCAAAATTATAGGTATTACTGATTATTTAGGTGATCTTCATTCTAGATCAATGCAGATCTAGTTTTGAAATATGCAATTTATTTTATCTGTTTGACAAGAAAGTGGTGAATATGAAAGGTCCGAGACCGGTATAAATTAAACTTATAATTATATTTTTACACCGGTTTTAATTTTGTCTCACCCATATTACTTTACGCAAATCTCTTTCATTCGATGTATAGCTCTTCGTTTGAACGAAAGCCTCATCCTTACTCCTCCAATCGTCTCCAAATTCTTGAACAAACCTTCTCTTGTGCACCGGTTCGAGAGACTCTGTTCCCCGAACAACGAGAACAAAGTGGTGCTCTACACGACGACATTGAGAGGGGTACGAAGAACCTTCAAGGCGTGCAATGCGGTGCGGGCGCTGTTCGTGGGTTTCGAGGTGGCGATCTACGAGCGTGATGTGTCCATGGACACGGGCTTCAGGGAGGAGCCAAGGGCGTTGTTGAAAGCGAAGGAGAGAGAGCAAATGGTTCCTCTGAGGGGTTTCATGAAGGGGTCGTCGGTGGATAGCCCCTTTTCGCGTGCTCGGTTCGTATTTCTCCGTCGTTAGCCCCCGAACAGGTTCGTTTACGTGATATCCTCTCTTTCTCTCTTTCGCCATTGTTATGCACATAAGAAAACCCAAAAAAAATTCATATATGAGGCTGGTGAAGTGGTGATGGTATTTCTATGAGCCTGCAAATATTATTTCGCCTTATAAATTTGCATTTCTTACTATTTGAATATTGAAATTTTATAGCTTGTACAAGTAACAGAAAACCCAAGATGGCGCACCTAGTTTTGTTTTGGTTGAAGAACACACAAGACCAGTGACAAGCTTCAACGATAAAGTCCTACCCACTTTTTGTTCTCCATGCACACAAGCTGTTTGATAAATTAACTGAATACATGTTGTGGTTAAAATCCTTGGTTTTGTTAGGCATGGAAAGAGCTCAAGTGAAAATAAATTAGTCATTCTCTTCATGTTATTCTAACTTCTAAGTGATCTTAGTTGTGTCATAATTTCATTTTACATTGTTTGTGTATGAATTTTCTATTCTCAAGTTCAGACTTCATCAACTCGTTTCCCCCCTTCCATCATTTGATATAGGTATTGATGTTCCCAATCCTCTTAGATGACCAGCCTTTATTCACTGAGTTTGAGTTGTTTGTTGAAGCTATTGATAATAAGCATGAACTGGCTTTGTCTAGGCATCAACAATTTCCGGTAATTTTTGTTTCCCTGCTGTGTATTTCTGCCTGTAAATACGTGTTTTAGACTGCTAAGACAATGATCCCATTTTTGTCCAGGGAGTTTATGCATTACTTTTTTGCAAGAGGAGTGTTCCATCTGTTGGATATCGCTTAGCAGGATCAACGGGCAAACTGAGGTACATACTTGGTTGGCATGGAAGAGCTTCGTGATTTTGTATTTAAGTTGATGTTGCTCTATTGAAATTGAGTTTTTAATGAGTAACTTCTCATTGTTTATAAATCCCCCAAAATGCTTCCTTTATTCCTTATTATAAGTCAATTTTATCTAATTCACATAGATTAAGAAAATTTGTTCATCCTAGTTAATATTCTTGGATTTGTTAGAATGATCTCAACTTTCCTTAGTTACCCTTAATCCTTTATTTAAGTATCCTATTATCATCAGGAAAAAAAACTTATACGAAAACTTAATAGTGATAAAATAAGAAGTCATTGATGATCATTGATTAGCGGTAGGCTTTGAAAAAATATTTTAGTGCTTCATAGATTTTGTAAAATGACTTTTATAAAGGAACACCAAAAGCTTCTAGAATATGATTCATAATAAAACAAAGAACCAAGAAAGTATTATAACTTGAATGGGATTTCTCATGTATCATCCATGGTTTTGATTATGTTGTTATATCTTAAATAGGTTATGAAAGTTAATTGAGTTTTCTACAAGGTACTATGTAAATTGCTTCTTCATTTTATTCTTTCTACATGCATTGCCAATTTGTCATCTTGGGATACTAATTGTATTATAATTTACTAGCAAGTGTTTTGCACATTGCATAGATGCTGTAAATACTTGTAAGATGTAAGATGTAAATACTTGCAGCTTTTAAGGACTCTTGTCACAAAAATAAGGAAGATGCAGCTGCATAAGAATAAGAGGACATATAGGTGGGGTGTAGTTATCATTTTCCAATACTGAAAGGTTAAACTGATGAATCTTGATAGCTTAATTTCCATGAATCTTTATAATTCTTTCTTCGTGATATGTTAGAGTGCTTGAATCTTGGTGACCAAAATGTGAATTGCAATATGAATCTTGTTTTCTTTTTGGATTATGACGCTGTATATACTTAGTCTAATGATTTCGTGATGTCCAGTACTATGTTGACACCCCTTTGGTAACTTTCTTGGTTTAGATTCTCTCTAGTGCTATGTGTGAGAGAATTTATGTTCATAGACATGGTTTGGTTCTTATATCAAATTGAATGCAAGAAATGAGAAACAAAGGTTTTACTCAAAAAAAGCTTCAGCTCCTGATGAATGTGATGAACAACTAATTGCAAGACTAGAGAGTATGTCATCGAACAAGTCATTTTGTATATGGAACTGACATATGCAATTGGATGCTGCATGAACCCATTAAATCAGAACATCATCAATCAATTAATACTATTTATAATTTTCTAGTTATATTTTTATGAGTCATCAGTCGGACCATATTTGAAAAGGGATCTGTTGGAGTTTCATCATCTCCAACACTTGCTGTCCTGAGTGCTTGTAGTATATATTTTGCTTTGTGTCTTGAATGACATACATACGTTGTCTAAAAAATTACTCCGAATTTTTTAAAATTTCAGCCTGGCAACAGTTTCGTTTAGCTTTGGTGCTGGCTAAACAAGCTTAAACACGTTGGAAAAGATTCCAACTTCATATTTCCCCTTTCTTGATGAGAAATTTTTTATTGAGATTATTTGAAGTGTAAAACTTGCATCAAAATGGGAAGTCTTGTTTTACATTATGTCTCGTTCTGGCATTGCTCAGTTCTGAAACATTTCAAACAAAATAACATGTTAGAGTGACTATTTTAGCAGTTATGTTCTTTTTCTCTTTTTGCTTCAACTTACATGTATATGAAATGTGAATGTGCTCACTATTCATCCTTTTGGAAGTGGTTGGCTTCCATTGTTATTGAAAACATTGTTATACAAAGAGACGATATAGCATTGGAGTATCCATGTAGTATGGAGGTTCTTTTCACCCTATGCATCTATTTTAATTGTTCTTGATTGAAGAATACAAAATGTTTTCTTTCACATTTTTGACTTTCACACTATTCCTTTTATTTCTCTACATTACAATTTAAACACATATGATGTTCTAAGTTCTCACATAGGTTTTGGCAATTTAAAGTAAATTTTTTCATTTTGCAGGTTGTGAATGCTGAAGATCTTAATTCAGGTTGTTACACTATTGATGATGCCATCCTTCCTATGCCAGGGTAAGCATGATCAGTTTTGCTGCTAAGATTCTTTGATCCATATGACTCGGATCCTTTACTAATGTTTAATTAACCAACTAAAGTTTTATAATTTCCAACAAAGTTTTATTTATCTATTGTTTGGATTCACGGTGTTGATTAAATGGGATCTTGGTCGGTAATATCTCAACATGGTAAGATTGCGTTTAGTTACAGAAAATTATTCTAGTTTTCTAGGAAAAGTTTTTTGCTTGTTTTCTAAAATTTTCATTTCTTGTAATAGTTAAAAAAATTCTTAAAAAACTTTTTTACTTTTCTTGAAAAACTCCTTTAAAGACTCCTGTTTTTTTTTAAATAGAAAATTCGGTTTTCAGTTTTTTATAAGTTTTCTTTGAATATTTTATAAACAAATACTTTTTTTTATTCTTTTAACTTTTTGAAGAATAGTTTTCAATTTTTTTTAAGAAAACTTGCGAATGAGCTAAGTATTAGCTAAGGAGAATACTTCAATTCCCGTATTTCGAGTGAATGAAGAAAGAACTGGTCCATTTGATTATGTTGGTCGCTGGTCCCTCGTTGAGATCCAATTTGTTTTTGGTCCATATGATGTACTTTGAAGGTGGCCCAACCCAAAACAACTAAAGGGTTATTAGGGCAAGAAAAGCATGCAACATTCAAACTCCTTTTACATTGCCTCTAAACTAAACACTAACATGGCCAAACCCAAAGCTAAATCTCATATGCACTGGTTTCCTTTAATCACATGCAACATCAGGCAAAAAGACACTCAAATTCATATCCCTATACTAGACGAGCTATATGATTGAAACTTGTAAACAACTTCATGTTTTATGGGTAAAACTTTTTCTTTCTCTTCACATGAACTAAGAAAATGAAAAATTGTGGCCACGTACCACTTCTTATTTCTTTCGTCCTCACCTAATTTGTTCAAATCAAAACAGCAAGATAAATAGATAGAAATTAGAGATGTTTTTTTAACTTTTTATTGAGTTGTCTTAAAATTAAAAGAATTAAAAGGAATAAATTTTATGTTATTTGAATAAAACTATTTATATATAAAAAAATCCTTTTATCTATTCTGTCAATATAAAAGGATAGTGTTTTATTAGCTACTACGAAATAAGTAAATGAGTTGGTACAAGATTCTTCTAACTTAGTTTGTGGTTTCACGTTACAGTATTAAAGAATGAAATAACATTAAATCTATGACTTTATAATAGTAATTTCTGTCTCAAGCCCAAAGAAAGTATATAGGTAATTTCGGCAATGGAGTTTTTTTAGCAAGCAGGCTGTTTGTAAAAGGATCTTTATTTGCCTTGTGTATTGCTTTCATCTGCTGTATGTATTCTGTTGGGCCTTGGCCTTTTTTTCTTTAATGAAATTCACCGGTTACCAAAAAAAATAAAAAAAAAGAAAGATCATATTTTGTCTAACCCATGTAACCTGACACATGATAATAAATCAAAAAGAGAAACTTTGTATTATAAATTATGTTAAACTTACCTAGAAAATCAGCATAATGCTGCATTAATAATAACTTCAAATAATTTTTTTTTGTATATTAGGTAAACTCATTTTATAAATAGATCTTGCTCTCTATTTCCCAACTATCTTTATTATTATTAACAATTGTTTAGATGAGTTTGGGCTCATTAAGGTTATGACATTATTCATGATGAGAAGTTACATATGTACTTATATATCACTTACCAACAATGTCATCATATTGGTGAGATTTGAATGTGAATTCAGGATCATAAGTTCAATCACTTGACCAACTTGACAAATCTATGGTTCTATCCAATAAAACAAACTTAGAGTTGATGGTTTTTTTTAATCTTATTGAGAGGAAATTAGTTGATAAAAGTAAAACTAACTTAAATTGAGTCTAATGGCTTAAACAAGCATATTGACATAACCATCAGTATAAGATTCTTTTACATACTCATACGCATTAATAAAATTAGTAAATTTAGTTAAAGTCATTAATAGTATAATATAAGAGGTAAATGATCTAATTAAAGTACTTTATTTATTGCTATCTTGATTTGAATAAAAGTTATACGTTAAAAAAACTATTATGAAAAGGGCTTTATATTAAATAATAAGGAAGTACTACCTTTGATTCTAAATATAAATAAATTTTAATGAATTTTTTTGATTTCATAATATAAGAAAAATTATACATTTTTAATGTCATTAAATGTTTGTGTAACATTAATGGTTTGTGTAAGAAAGGATATTAAATATTTGATTATATTAATATAAAAAATAACTTTCGTCTACTATTCTTAATGTGTAAGATTAATTACTTTTGTTTATATATAAAATCGGAGGTATTATGATATTATAATTATGACATATATAAGTTGTCTTTTAAATAATTGTAACAACACTTATCAGTTTTGTGAAACCTCCCAAAATAAAGTTGTGTGGGTATCAAAATATATATTGTCAACTATACAAAATAAGAATTGGGAATAAGTCCAAGTTTGTTTTGGTCTACAGCTTTTACTTAGCAGTTCTAATTTAAGTCTGGGGTTTTTCATGGTGCTTGCTTTGGAAACCGACGTGCATTTCTCAGCGGTAACAAATCAAAAGCGCTAAGAAAAGCTATTTTAGCACTTTCCGGAATTTCCGGGAAACGTGGTCACGATGCATTTCTCAGCGTTAAGAAAAGCCTTCTTAGCACTCCCGGAAAACCCGGGTAACGTGGTCACTATGCGTTTCTCAGCGCTTTGAAGTGGGACTGCTGTCAAAAGAGCCGTGTTTTTATAGCGCTTTTGCTTAAAAACCGCTAAGAAAAATCTTCTTTTTTTTTCTTAGCACTCCCCAAGAAAACTGCTAAGTTAAGAAAAGCCATCTTAGCATTCCCGGAAAACGCGGGATACATGGCCCCTATACATTTCCCAGCGCTTTTCAAATCTGTACCGCTCTAAAAAAGGGTTGTGCTTTTTCATAGCGCTTATTCTTTTCCCAGTAGATTTCTTAGCGGTATAAAATCGGGCCCGTTAACGTAAGTATAGATTACCTCAATACATTTGTCAACAATACAAAATCAAAATCAACATTAGTTCAGGTTTATTTTCCTCAACAGTTTTAACTAAAGATAAACCATATTTTCTTTGACGGTTTTTACGAAAGTACTAACATAAGCACACATTTTCCTAAGCGATCCAAATAACCGCTAAACTTAGGAAACATTGGTGTATAGTTCATCTAGAACTTCTGATGCAGGGCCATACTTTTCTTCACGTTATAACATTACAAAGACTTACTTAACACGATTCACGATTTATGACTAACACCACTAAAAATACCCCATTTTCTTTTCATCCGCCGTATTTTTAAAAATCATACAAATTAAAAAATTTTAAATAGTATTAGATCACATAATGTTATCATCTAGTTTCCTAATTTACACTTGTACTCATAGTTACTATTTCTCATTGATTCTACTTTTTATTCTTCTCTTTACTTGTTTGTTCTATTTTCCTAAGTAACACTACCATAATTAGTTCTCTTCATTTTTAAAATTTGTTAAAGTTAATTATCATTTTCTAAAAGAGTGCCAACATGATAGCTAAAACAACAATAAATATTTTCTTAAACCTTAGAGTGTCAACTAAAAATGATCATTTAAAAAAAAACGTCATAAAAAATAGATGAAGTTATAAATTACGTTTACCAAATTGGCAAATGGACTAATAAACAAGGTGAAGTTATTCACAGTGAAGTTAACTGAACCATTAAAAATAATAATAGTTAAGTGGTAGTCTTTCCGTTCATTAATGTAGAATGGACTTTTTACATCGGTTGTTTGGGCTTTTTTCACCGATTGTACGACCGATGTGGACCGCGCAGGTGAGAAAAGTGAGACTTTTTTACATCGGTCAGCAATCGGTGAGAAAAATATCTTTTACACCAATTGCTTTCTTAACAACCGATGTAAATTAAACATTTTACACAAGTTTTATCTGTTACATCCGATGTAAAATACAACATTTATACTGGTCACTCATTCATGCCCACTATAAAAAGTACACATTTTACTATAAACAACTCATACCTCAAACAGGAATGAGTACATACAATTGATGAACTAGGAATCTAGGAAGGGTATTCTTTTTGTTAGAGAGAGAAAAGGATCTTGATAGTTTTTTTAAAATAATATGCATAAATAAATCAAACATTAATTTGTGTTTCACAATACTTTATCTAGTCCATTAATTTGTATTTCACAATACTTTATTTCACAATATTGAATCTTACTGAAAGGTATATTGAATCCTTTTACCTGCGCAGCAAATCAAAATCAGGGAATAAAATTGAAGTTATTAAATGATATTCAAAACTTGGTATAAATCACACTAGTAAAAAAAAGTTACAAATAATGAAGTTAAGTTAGAGACCAATCCATTTCACTCTCGCAATCTTGGAGACAGAAAAATAGAGGTTTACTAACAAAAATATATTATAAATACCTAAACAACTTCTATATTATATTCATCTTCCTATCAATAAATTAGCTTATTTCAGTGTTATTAAATAACGGTCACGGGTTATCACGGTGAGCTAAAAAAACTTTATAGAAGTTATAGCGAACGCTATAACGGGTTATGACAGACACTATATATAAGACCATAATATCATAAATAACATGAAAAAACATATCATAATATCAAAATATCATCCAAAACAACATCCAAATCAATCCATAATGTCATAAACTCATAAATAACTCAAAACATCAAGTCATAATAACATCTCAATGTTAAACAAACATAAAATAATCAAGAGAAAGAAATATCTAATCATCATCTTCATCATCCCCATCATCTTCATCCCCTTCTTCATCAATATAGTCATTCTCCTTGTGGGGAATGTTAGCAACAAACCCTTCAGCTTCTTCTTCGGATGGCTGGTCATAGAGATCCAGCTCCTCAAAATCCTCCAATTCATCTCGGTGTCTTCATCATCCATAAGTTCTGCTTCTTCTTCAACTTCAACCATTTTCTCTTTTCCTTTTCTACTTGAAGAACTTGCTCCTCTCTACCTCTTTTTGATTTAGACACCACAATTGATTTTTGTTGCTTTCTTTTGTTCTTTCTCCTTGTGTATGTTCTAGGCTCTCCAATTCCGGAAATTCTATACACATCCCGCCATCGGAGATCATCTCCTTCATGGACCCTTTCATCTTCATCCTCTCCGTCCATCTCTCCCACTAGCCACTCATTAGATTCATCAATCCCTTGAAGGGAGATTGGGTCAATCTCATCACTAACATTGCGTATTCGTAGGAGTGCTTGATTGTACTTCACAAACACCAAATCATGCAATCTTTGGTGCTCAAGCCTATTCCTTTTTTTAGAATGACTCTACAAGATTAAAGGGGAAATAATAAGACTAAATGTATAAATTTAGAATTAATCTATAAGTCAACTTCAAGTCAAGTTTCAGACTTACTTGCTCAAAAACACTCCAATTTCTTTCACAACCAGATGCACTACAAGTACCAAAGAGTCGCCATCAATTAGCTACAAAGCAATGGTCAATCAAATTGTTAGCACTTAATACCTAGGAAACGACTAATTAACTATAAATTGCATAGTCTTTTACCTGGTGCGGTTTTGTTCCTCATTTCTTTCGCCATAGGACTGCCAAACATCCCAACTGATGTTTTATATGAATGCAGCTCCATCAAGATTTGTGTTTGCAGCTCTAGGTTTCCCACCAACCCACTCATGCAATCATAAAACCCTTGAATTACTTCAATATCAAACTCCAATCTGGGGTTGGCATAAAACATCTGCGGATTCAACAAGTGAACTGCTGCATGTAATGGCTGATGAAGTTGACAATTCCACTTATCATCAATTATGGAAAAAACATCAATGTATTTTTTCTCATCTTTTTTAAAAGATGTCATAATTGCCTCCTTTGCTTTCTCCATGGCTTCGTAAATGTAGCCCATGGCCGGCTTTTTCTCACTATCAACAAGCCTAAGCACCTTCACCAATGGAGTCATTACTTTCAAAATGTACACCACATTCCTCCAAAAACGAGGCATTAGCACGGTTTTTGTTGATTCCCTTCCTTTTGCCTCCCTTGACAACTTGTTTTGTTGCCATTCTTCACTAACAAACATTTTTCTTAAGTTGCTTTTCTCTTGGTGGATCCTCTCCAATGATAGGTAAGATGTAGCAAACAGGTTACCGCATGCCTCACAAGCTCCTTTTCTTTGGTATATTTTCTCATCAAGCTCAATGTGCTTGAATGGCTATAGATGAAGCCAACCAATGCAATAGCCCTTCTGAGTGTCTTCTTGATAATTGGAAGCTTTCCAATGTCCTCCAACATCAAGTCAATGCAATGGGCTGCACATAGAGTCCAAAAAAGCTTAGGATACTTCTCCTCCAACAATTTTCCAACACGAACATAGTTGCTGCCGTTATCCGTTATGACTTGGATAACTTTTTATGGTCCAAACTCCTCCACAATGGCCTCAAGCAATTGAAACAACTTCTCCCCGGTCTTCACAAAATCCGAGGCTTCAATGCTCTTGTAGAACATAGTCCCAGCTGCAGAATTCACCAAAAAATTAATGATTGACCTTTGCTTTCGATCGGTCCATGCATAAGACATAATAAAGCAGCCAAACTGAGCCCACTACTCTTCATGGCCCTTCAACAACTCCTTCGTGTACTCCATCTCCTTTTTTAGAAGTGACACTCTGATATCATGAAAGCTCAGAGGTGGTAAATGGGGTCCAAAATTGCCAACAGCTGCCGGCATATCATGAAAACTTTCCAACTTAATCATGTTGAAAGATAGACCGGCTTGATACCAGAATCGGGCAATATACTAATGCACCTTTTTCACAACCTCCTTATCAACCGCTTCCCTTATGTTTTGCTGCCTCATTTTTTCCTTTCGATTTTTGGCAATAGCTGATTCAGGCCTCTTGCAGTATAGATCAATTGGACCCTTCAATTCAGGCCTCTTGTTTGGTACGGCACTATACCGGTTTGGGATTGGGAACCACTTCGGTTTCAGGACTCTAACTCTTTGAATATCTCTTCTTGTTCATCATCACTTGCACTGTAGCTTCCACCAGCAAGGTCTTCCACCACTCGTTTTACCACAGCTTCTCCCTTCCTCTTCTTGTCATCGCAGCTTTCAACTCTTCTCTAACCTCAACTAGACAACTCGGGCAAGGTGCAACATTTCCCGCCTTCCTAATCAAGTGCTCATTCGCTCTTGTAATGCCTCTTTTCATCACTTTTTTGTAGAAATTACACCGAACGACGCTTGTATCACCATCATTCACAATGGAAGAATACTTCCACCCAATGTCAGTTCTGTTGTTACCCCTTCCACTTGCAGTAGTGGCAGTGGCAGCACCATCAATGGGGTCGGTATTCGTTGCCATTTAGTGTTGTATTAGAGGAACAGAGGGGGAGGAGGAATTATTTAGCAAATAACAAAAGCAGAACAACCATGACAGTGGTGCTGTAACAGCACCACGACACCATTGACAGCAACACAGAACCAGAAACACAAAAATATAACAGAGTATGACACCATCACACCATTGCAGCAGCATTGTATTTGTTGCATTGCAACCAGAAAAACAAATACACACAACAGAGTATGACAAAAGATTAAATACACAACAGATTTTTTTAAAAAAAATCGTTTTTACAAGACAAAACAGAAATTAAAAATAATAAAGGAGATGAAAACGAAAACAGAGGGGAAACTGTTTTCAAAAAATTGAAAAAAAAAAAAACAGAGCTGAAAACAAAACAATGGACAAAGAGGAGGAGGAGGAAAAACGTGAAAAAAACAGAGGAGAAAGAGAAGAAAGGAGGAAAATAACAGAGAAAGAGGAGAAAAAACCTTAAATGTGGAAAAAATCTGCTGGATCTGTTGCAGAGATGGTCGCCGGAGAGCCCTGCGCTATCGCCGCCACTGTACGTCGCCGGAAATGGTCAGAAATTGTCGGAAATGGCCTGAAATGGTCGGAAATGGCCGGAAATGGTGGTCGCTGCCTCTGTTTCGTCGGAAAGGTCACCGGAGACGGCTGGGTGCTGGGCATGAGGGAGGAGAAGTGGGAGGAGAAGTTTTCAGACCAGAAACGTGGAAGGAGGCCACGAAAAAAGTAACCCTAAACCAGAACCCGTTTCTGATTGACCCGGCCCGGCAGGGCCCAAACCCGACATTCCAAAAAAGCGCCGCCTTGACCGCTATTGGCCGCAACGAGCGCCACAGCGTTACGCATGTAATGGCTGCGATTCTCAGAATAGCGGTCACCACCATTTCGGCCGCCATATTCCATGGCATTTCGCGGGGAGCTTCAAAACCACTCCGCCATGCCGCAATAGCACCGTTATAATGGCAATTTAATAACATTGGCTTATTTTCACTCAATTTTATCTATACCTCATAATTGTTGACAGATGATACAACATTTTTCCATGTACCTGAATATATTATAACAATTAAGATAAAAGAAAATAAAAAAAGGAAACCATTCAATACAACAGAAAATATTAATGTTTAGCTGATGAATTCAATAAGATTAAGAGGATATCATTCTGTCTCCACTAGGATCACATTCTGAATATTTAGCTAATAAATTCATCAACATCAAGATTAATATTTAGCGAACAAGTACTCTGTGAAAAGTCTACCTTAGGATCACATTCTTTCTCCAATAGTTTAAAGAGGATATCCCATGTAACAAACGAAGCAGAGGAAAAAGTGGATATAAGCAGTGTCGATAGCCCATCAAGCAGTGTTCCTTCACCATAACAAAACAAAACAGTGTAAGGAAGGCTGCTACAGCAAAACAGAACGGTTCAACTTCAAGGAAGACTACTACATTTAAGCTAAAATGTTGAAATGCAGTGATGGATGTACAGGAGACAAATTTTAACTGACCTTAGAATGTTGAAATAAAGTATGTGAATCATGCTGCAGTCCTGGGGTTGCATTACTTTTGTTTGTCTTTACCCAATATATATCTTCACACCTACAAAATCCCCACTGGTGAAACCCAACCCCATTAAAAATGAAACAAAATGAAGATAAAGCTAGAGATTAAGCAGTGAAAGACACAAATAGGATATGATAAGAAGCATAACCAATCAATGATTAAAACTAAATCCTGTAAGAAATTCCAATATTCAGATAGTGTGCCTTCTTTAGACATTGGCGACCTTGTTCAAAGCCTACACCACTCCAAAAAATGTAATTTATAAGGTTGGCAAATGCTCCAATACCACACATACTAATGCATCACTTTAGTATCATTACCTATAAACATCAACAGCAGCAATAAAACTAGTTTATTTAATATAGCTAAATGATCAGCACAAAATGATGTTAAAACATAACAGATCAATTTGAATACAAAATTTGACACTCGATAAGGCATAGATGTTATAGCGTTCTCTCAGCAGACAAAGCATGAACAGATGTTTGGAGGCAAAACAAAAAAATCAAAGAGGACTATACCCATAATAAACAGTCATTTTATTTTCAAATTACAACCAAATAATTTTAAGAATCACAAATAATAAGAAGATAACAAGAAGATAACATAATTAAAAAGGAGTAAGAACAAAAAAATCTACAAGCTGCTACATCAAAACAAGAGACAAACAAATCCTAGACTCTTCAATTTTAAAAAAAAAGTTAATCTCTATATGTCCTCTTATTCTTATGCAGCTGCATCTTCCTTATTTTTGTGACAAGAGTCCTTAAAAGGTTCAATTAGTTTGTGTATTTAAGATATAACAACATAATCAAAACCATGAATGATACATGAGAAATCCCATTCAAACTGATCACTGTCTTACGCGTATAACACTGGAAAGAATCAAACCATATGAACACTCAGGCAAACCTCCGTTGTGAAGTTAGGTGTAAAGTTATAACTTCATAATGAATTGAATATTTAACACCAGAATCAAAACCATGAATAATACACTAGGGTAAATTTCATTTCAGATTGATCACTTTCTAATTGAGTTGTGGATTAAAAAAAGTACATAGTTTAGACTATATATAAAATAAAACAAACATCGTTTATCCAATTACCTGTCAAAAATCAAACCTTTTCCAACTAAGGCCACCTTGACATTGACAGGTCCACTAGGAGGTTTGTAACACAGATGGATAAAATGAGGAGGGTTTGTAGAGGCTGCAGCAACACCTAGATAGGACCCCATTTTCAACTCCTCACATTGCTCAGCAGTTAATATTTTAGCAGTGAACACATCACTATAGGTAGAAGCAATCTTAGTTGCCTCTTCTGCCAACGCCCCTGAGATAAACAAATCATCGAGTGCAGATCAAAAAGCATAATTCCCCCACAAATATATATTATATAAAAAATAAGGAGAAAATGAAGTTGGTCAACAGCCTTCCCAACAATTGCAAAGATAGGGAAAATACATCATAACATGAATACAATTCAAATTCAAAGTGTAAGATATGGTTAAAATTTAAAATTGGATTTTAACCACAAAATGCATTCAGTTAATTTATCGAACAACTTGTGTGCATGGAGAACAAATTGGAAGCGGATAACAATGCATTCAGTTAATTTCTTATGCATAACAACGGCTAAAGAGAGAAAGAGAGAAATAGAGGATATCACGCAAACAAACCCATTCGGAGGCTAACGACCCAGAAATACGAACCGAGCACGTGAAAAGAGGCTATCCACGGCGCCCCCTTCATGAAAACCCTGAGAGGAACAATTTGCTCTCTCGCTCCTTCGCTTTCAACAACGCCCTTGGCTCCTCCCTGAAGCCCGTGTCCATGGACACATCACACTTGTAGATCGCCACCTTGAAACCCATGAACGCCGCCCTCACCGCATTGCACGCCTTGAAGGTTCTCCGTACCCCTCTCAATGTCGTGTAGAGCACCACTTTGTTGTCGTTGTTCGGGGGACAGGGTCTGTCGAACCGGTCCACAAGAGAAGGTTTGTTCAATAATCTGGAGGAGTAAGGATGAGGCTTTCGTTCAAGGGAGACAGGGAGGCCTTTCGTTCTGGGAGGGTTTTTGCTCAAATGAAGAGCTAGACATGGAAAGAGGTTTGGGTAAAGTAACATGGGTGAAGCTTCCTCACTAGGCGGTGTAAAAATATAATTATAATTTTAAGGTTAAATTATATTTTTAATCCTCTAACTTAAGTTTTTTCTAGTTTAGTCTTCCATTACTTTTTGAGTTTAATATGGTCTCTTAACTTATTAAAATAGTGTCAATTTGGTCCTTCCGTCAATCATGTGTTAACACCGTTTGTGAGTGTTGCTTACGTGGAATAGAAATGTTGGAGGTTTCCCTTGTAATGACTTTTATAAAAGGTTTCCTTCATTAAAGCCCCTTTGAAGATCTAGGGTTTCTAATTTGATGTTGAAATTAGGAGAAAACTTCAAGAACCTAAGTTCCCACTTTGAATCATCCATGATGGCATACTCTAGTGGTTCTGTGTTCAGCAATGGAAGCAACATGACACGGGCAAATTCTCCTTACTGTGAATGCGTGGGGCACCATAAAGTCGTGCTTTGAACCTCAAAAACCACAATCAACTATGGAAGACAATTCTGAGGGTGTAGAAAGTATTGGGTAAAGTAATTATTTGTTGGTCATACCTTTTGTACTTGTGATAAGTTAAAACATGATTGACAGTCCTTAATGTTCTGAATGGTGTTGTTGTAGGGTGTAGCAAGTGACGGGAGTTGTAATTTTTTCTAATGGGTTGCAGATGTTGCTGAAGCTGAGAAGGATTTTTTGATTCTTAGACAAAGGAAAAAAATAATTACATTACAAAATTCTCTCATGGAGTCTAGAAGATGCAACAAGTGGATGTATTGTGTTTGTGTGTTATCAGCCTTATGTAATGTGTGTGTGATCCTTCTATGTTGGACATGATGAGAAAAAATGGGTTTAGTGTGACCTTTCTAAGTTGTTAATTTTTAGTTATTAGTTTGAGTGAGTTTGTAATTTAAGTTGTTAAATTGAAGTCTATAAATTGAGTATGTTAATGAGAGTTGTTAAATTGGACTTTGTAATTTAAGCTCTTAAATTGAGTTGTTAAATTGGAGTTTGTAATTCGAGTATGTTAACGAAAGTTGTTAAATTGAAGTTTGTAATTTGAGTTGTTAAATTGAGTTTTTAGGTCAGGGTATACAAGTTGTGTAGGTAACATGGTTCAATATTTACAGGTCAGGGTATGTAGGATTATGTAGGTTAGGGTATGCAACATTATGCAAGTCAGGATAGGCAAGCTGTATAGGTAACATGGTTCAATATTTATAGGTCAGGGTATGTAACGTTATGCACTCAGCATGTTCAACAATATGCACTCAATATTTGCAGGTCATGTTCAATAATATGCACTCAGCATGTTTTAATTCAACATAATGTAAATCAAGTCTGCATGGTTCAGTTAGGCAATATGCATGGTCATGTTCAACAATACTACAAATCAGGTCTGCAGTTCAAGCCGTGCTCAAATTCAATACAGGTCAACAAGATGCAAAATATACAGATACATGGTTCAATATTTTGCAAGTTAATGTTCAATTAAAAAGATGAGGGACCAAATTGAAACACATACCTTCTGCTGGTCAGACATCCATGTAATAACATTATAGACCTCTGAGCCTCCCAAATCACCTACCAGTAATTCCAAAAACCATCTCCACGACTCAGCTTTTTTAACTTCTACCACACCAACTGCAATTGGTAACATTTGATCATTTAGGTCTCTACCCACTGCACTGAGGAGTTGCCCACCAAATGGTCCCTTCAAAAAACAACCATCTAAACCCATGATTTTCCTGCAATGCTTAAAACTTTCCTTGTAAGCATTGAGACAAACATACAGCCTATGAAAAGTTGTGGGACCTGCTCCTGGAACATCATCACGTACTCTATTACCCTCTGCAGTTGGTTACATATTCAACTTGACTGTTGAACCAGGATTGGATTTTAGTAAGGCATTGCAATAGTCCCACAACTTGGTGTATTGTTCACTATAGTCCCCATCCATAATATCCATGGCTGCTTTTCTAGCCCTATAAGCCTTGGACTTGCTCACCTTTGCATGTCAAGTTTCCTTGGCCCTGTTGCATATATCCTGAAGTTTCAAATTTGGATTCTCAATAACACCACTCACCAATGTTTTAGATAACCATTTTGAACTCAACATCTTAATGCTATGCTGCCTGCCATAACTATGAGCATCAATTATGGTCCTTAACTGCTATGTTTCCTGACTTGATAGCTTCCCACAATACGTATAGAACTCACAACCTTCAATGCACCTTACCTTCACCCTCTTCTTATATTTCTTTTCAAACTTTAAATCTTTCCTGTTGGCAATGGCATATGCAATAATAGCTTCCTTGAACCGCTCATTGGATAGAAACACAGTTCCTTTCTCCCAATGAAAGCCCTCCATATTTGTAAGCATGTTGAAAGTTGGAAATAATTCATCTTCACTTTCTTCAGAGTTACCAATATACAGTTCATCAGCTTCACTTTCTAATTCGAAGTCAGATACGACCTTTTTGCATTTGCCTTTGTCTTTGTTTCTTTTAGAACTGGATCCATCACCCTTCATGTATGTCCTTGGGTTAACCGTTCTTGGGATTTTCTTCCTCTTCCATTTTTTTTACAACAGACTCTGTATTTTTCTCCATAACAGACCACCTCCAACATCAACATCACCTATTGCAGGCTCATCAATGTCTTGAACATCTGCATGGTCAACACTTGTAGGCATCACACACGGAGTCTGACGACCATGCATCACATCATCTTCATCAACCCCTTCGTCATCCGAGTCATGAAAATGGATTTTCATGGCACTATCCTCTTTGTCTTCTGATCCTACAACACCTTCACCTTCGACCGTTTCATCATGCCTTTGATCACCCTCAACATCAACACCTTCAACCTTTACTGGATCATCATCAACGTCAATATCATTTGTTTTTTTGGTCCAGTTGGGTCTAGAACAACCTCCGGCACATCAAGAGGGTGCACAACAAACAACTAAACTTTCCCCTAACAGTGTGCAACCCTTGCCATCTTTAAACAGCTTTGATCATCCACCAAATGTTTCAAACCAACATCAAACTCCTTGCCTCCAATTGTGTACCATAACTCTTCAATGTTCACGTACCCCATGTCTTTTACTATTCCCATAACCTCAAAATAACTCTATCGGTCTTCATCAATATCCCATTCAGAATCTGAACCACCAATGTACCCCACATTCTTTCCATTATCTTCAACAAAGCTCCCAC
Organism: Clitoria ternatea; assembly: GCA_037962975.1. Classification (NCBI taxonomy): domain Eukaryota; kingdom Viridiplantae; phylum Streptophyta; class Magnoliopsida; order Fabales; family Fabaceae; genus Clitoria; species Clitoria ternatea. The sequence continues at coordinate 305,718,357 of CM075669.1, forward strand.
AATGAAAAATCTCCAACTTGAAATGTGAATTCATCCTACAAAAACTATGTAAAAGCATACTAATTTCAGAATCTGTAAAACCCTACAAAATTTATAAAAATAGGTTCACATGAACACGAAAACCCAAATGTTAATGTAAACCCCACTCAACCCTATAAAATAGTTTTCAAGAACTCACACTAAGAACCTGCTACGACCATGTTGAACCAACAACAATGATATTGATATTGACAATGAAGTAGGATTACAGGGCATACCTTCAGAAACTCAGTGTTGAACAATACCACAACAATGCAAGAACTCCCTTTGCCTAGGTCACCTTTCCAACTCATTTGCTTGTAGCTTATGTCACCCTTCAGACACGTTACACCAATAAAGACACGAAGAAGACGATAGGACCAATTTAAAAACATGCATCGGGTCATTTTTCCAAACGGGGTCGTTTTGCACAGGCCAACCAGCTCACCAAGTAAATGAATAACACACGCAGATACACGTTAGTAACCTTTGCCACGTAAGCAACACTCACAAACAACGTTAAGGTTGGATTGACGGAAGGACCAAATTGACACTATTTTAATAAGTTAGGAGACCATATTGAATTAAAAAATAATGGGAGACCAAACTGGGAAAAACTTATAAGTTAGAGGCCTAAAAGTGTAATCTAGCCTAAATTTAATTTATGCCAATCCCAAATATACCTCTTATCTTTTGTTTAAATATATGTTTTTTTAAAGTTCCAAAGCATAATTGAATGCTTATTTCCTAATTATACCTCTTATCTTTTGTTTAAATCAATAAAATATTAAATTATGAAGTCAATATAAAAAGGAAAATGACATATTAGAAAGATAGATAGGTAAAAAGACACATTAATTATATTTTTTAAGGGGTGTACAATAACCTTAAAAAAAGATTAAAAAAAAGCTAGAGGGAGTAGCTAAATGGATTGGTTTCTTAAAAAATAACAACTTTATTAAATGAGTCAATAAATGATACTCTCTTTCTTTTGATTGATTGGTTGATTTGGCAACCATATCTTCAACAACTAATTATTTTTATTTAAAGCACAATTATCATGTATGATATATGAATTAATTAATAAGGGTAAATAAAAATGTTAAATAAATACTTTATAGAAAATATAATATTTTCCTACCAATATTTTTATTAATTTCATCTTATGTATAAGATCAAGAGTAAAAAATAATGTTTGTACTTTCAAAGGTTCATTTATTTACCATTCTAAGTCTCGTTTCACTCTTTACTTATTATTCAAGATAAGACATTACAAGAGAAACATATATTTATTTTACAAGAATAAAACATTAAAATTCAAAAAATAATTACTTATACTTTGAAGTTTTGAACTTTTAAAGCGATAATAATTTCCAAATAAAAACAAAGACTTAGAGGAATATAGTTGTGAGACAAAAGATGGAATTAAGAGTAAACTAACATATTGGTCCATCAGTCAGGCACGACTTTGCAATTTCATCTGTCACCCTAAGCAAATGACAAATACACCCCCTTAATCACACCACTGTCATTCAATTTAATCTAAAAACATTAGCCCATCCTATAACACCATTAATACATGTATACAAGTCATGTTAATGTGACATAGGGCACACATATGGAATGATACGAACTTTTTTTATATAATTTTTAACAACCTCCAGTAAAAGATGTATTTTGGGTCGGACTAAGAATATAAAAGTTTGTATAATTCCATATGTGTGCCCTACATAATGCATAAACCATATCCCTAATGTAGGATGGAACACTATATACAATATTCATGGAATATGAAGCAACGGATTGATTAACTTTAACATATTAGTTGAACTTATAATCAGAACCCAAGAGTACGTGGCACTTCTAATAAGTAAATGTTATATTATATTTCACTTTTAATGGTCACACACTTACACTTTCTATTTCCTAAAATTGAAAAATCCACATCAAATAGCAATAAGATCAAAGTTGTGAATCAGATTAAAGATTAATGAGCAACAATAGTTTAGAGAAATTAGATCAAAGTTGTGAAATTCAAGCTTTCTAGATTAAGAATTAAAGGAACTATTGTTTGCCATTTAATTATTTTAAAATTCCACATCAACTAGCAATCTTAAGAATATAGAATTGATAAAAAGAAACAAGTTCAAACATGTAGAAAAATTTCAAAGGTTAATATTAACTTTAAAAATAAAAATTAATTATAGTAACTAATGATTTAGAATACTGCACTCCCATAAGAAACATAAAACAATGTAACATAAGGAGACATCAGATACTTGCACAACATAATAACCATCTCCATATGCATTTTGTCCTATAGAAAGAAAAAAAGCCTCATTCTCATTAGTTCTAGAGGTGCCACATATGGCCCACCTAATTTTTTTTACCATGATCAATCCATAAATGATGGAAGAATTGAAGACCAAGGGGTCTAATGCATAAAACCTCATAGAAAATGTAAATTTTGAAAGTGTCATCATTGTGGGAAAAATCACAATTCAAATTAAATTTAGGGTTTAGGAATTAGAAGGAAAAAGGAAAAGGTGGATGACGAGGATGATGAAGAAGAAGAAAGAAAGAAAACGAGATACCAAAATCAATAACCTTTTGGGGTAAAAGAAATGACTTGCAACGTGGTGTAGTGAAGGTTAGAGGTGCATGAAGAAGATTGATTCAAATGGAGCAGTGAAATGTCAATGGTCATCGTTGATGGAAAAAGGAAGTGACTGCAATTGTTGGTGACGCACAAGCCACAGGTTCTTGTGATAGTTTGATGGTCTTCACCGTGATCGATGGAGACGCTCGTGTGATGTAAGATAGGTTTTGTTTCGAGTGACATGTCAATCTTTGTGGTGGTTGAATAGAGGTTAGTGCTAGAGGGTGGTGGTTTTAGGAGGTGATTGAGGTTGATGAAGATTGAGGTCATTAGGGTACACGCCATTGTTGGAACGAGAGAGGGAGAAGAGAAACCCCTTCCACTTTGTGTTGTCTCCTTGTTGTGACTTATTACTTGGGGATTTCAAGATAATTTGTTGAAATTTTTGTATCAATTATAATGGGGTTGTTAAAAACCGTCAATTTTATTATTACGACATCTTCGTATATTGCGTCTCTTAACATGACACATATGTTTAATCGATATTAAAGGAGAGTTAATGTTTTGGACTGAACTAAATGATAATAGTTTGATTGGGAATGTGTTTGTCATTTTTTTTGGTGATAAAGGACGAAATAAAATTGTATCAAGCTTGAGAACCAATATATCAGTTTACTTGTGGAATTAACTAAGAAATTAAGCATGGTCAAATTTAAATAAAAAATGCTACTAAATCTTATTTAATTTCTCAGATCCACTCATGTGAATAAACTAATATGCTTCACTTTCTCTCCCTTTCACTAACCTAAATAACACCTTTAAATGAAAGTTTAAAGAAGTTAAAATTAAATAACAATATTTACCACAAGAATTATATATCACCATATATCAACTAATAAGAGTTGGTTTAACTTAACATGTGATTTTCAAGTTGAAGTTCCACGTAATTTTATTAAATTTTGGTTGGGAAAACTTTTCTATCTATAATAATTCTTCCCAGCTCAAACTCAAACATAGTATACTAAACCAATAAAAATATATCACCAAATATGTGAATTGGTTAGTTGATTTAGGCAATATGAATCCTAAAATGAATAGATGGTATGGAATAATTGTGTGTGGCTCAAATAAGATGGTCATGGAGATGCTACATGTAATTTCAGGGGGTGGAAAACAGAATTTACTCGTTTCATTTCAGATTTCATACACTGCGTAGCAACTAGCAAGGGGGATCAAGTCCTGACTTTATTGCACACTTGTCCAGCTAAATGGTCCAAATGCTAAAGTAAGTGGCCCAATCCTGACGAACTAAATTATGACTTTCCCTTCCCTGCCATGCAACTTGTAGAAAAATCACGTGGCTGCCTCTTGTTTTTTACTAACCAGAAGACCAAATCTCAGGTCACTGGTTGGTCATTAGTACACCCAACATCATCGCCTCGTGACCACTTCGGTGTGCTTATCCAGGGAACGATTAGTGAATAGTGTTAAAGGCTATAGATTTTATTATTAGTCGTTCTCACTTTCCCTTATTTCTAATTCAAATACCACTAGAGAATCCTATTGGGAGCTTTTTGAATAAACATGAATCCCTTTAACATTTGAAAAAAGAATCACAAACGACTCTTGTTCCTTACAAAAGACTTCAAATGGGTTAATAGCAAAACTTCAACTGAGCTTTTTATTTTTTATATTATTTAATAATTTGATATATATGATTAATATATAAAATAAATTTAATATATTTTTGCTACATAATAAAAACAGACTTTTATCCATAAAAAATTAAATTTATTTCTTATACAATTAATTTATTTCCATCCATCTAAACAAATAAAAAACTTTTCACTTTTTTTTTCTTCTATTGTTATTCATCGGAAGAACACAATTACTTTTTATTTCTGACCCCCTATTTCTTTCCTTATTTTCTTTTCTACCTTATTTCTATCTCTCAAACACACACGAGACATCAGAGTTCATAGGAAGGACTAGTGTTGCAGTGAAAACTTACGTATATAAGACTAGTACCTAGTTATTTACAAATTTAAAGAGTGGAGCCTGACTTTCTCTAAAACAGTTTACCTTAAACATGCCATTCCTCCGAAAGATTTAACGAAGCTTAAAATCCAACTGAATCCTCAACTACTAAATCCATGAAATAAAATCGCTCAACTATTCATCATTAACATCAGAAGGTAGCCTATATGTGCGGATGACTCGAATCTGAATCAAAAACAAAGTAGAAGTCAGATATTAGCCAGTATGCTTCATGGAATAATAAACCTACATGAAAAACGAAGTTCAAAAGGTGCATGACAAAAAAAAAAGTTTTCTCGAAACATAAACATGGATGACAGGATACATCCATTGGCGGGCAGGTAAATACAGGATCTGGTAAGGCTACAAGCTCAAAATGGGAGTATATATCTTGCCTGAGCCAAAGCATAGACTGTACGCAGGATTCTAGCATAATCTGTTCCAAGCATTTGGATGACAAGATCAGCCAAAAATGTTCCCCAGAGCCTGTTCCAAATGCCAAATAAATGATCAGAAATACTCACCAATTAGTAGCAAAATCTGAAAGCAAAGAGGTAGTAGAAATGCTGCTGACAAGTCTTAATGGTGCATGCATTGTATATGTTGGAAACAATAACAGGTAATGCACTTAGGAAATATTTTAATGATCCTTTTTCTTATATAAATAGCTGATGCACTTGTGAAATAATGTTATGTTCAAGTATCCCATTAAAAATTCATATCTACTGATCAATAAATATTTGCATTCAGAATTTCTCTCTGAAAATACCAATCTCTTTATTTTTCTCTTCCTACCCCTCTAAATTCAACAGTATAAAAATAGATTTAGGGATGGCATAACAATATGCTGTCTAATGACCGTTCTCAGCTACAATGATGCATTGTAGCTGATGCACTTGTGAAATAATGTTTATGTTCAAGTATCCCATAAAAAAATTCATATCTACTGATTAATAAATATTTGCATCCAGAATTTCTCTCTGAAAATACCAATCTCTTTATTTCTCTCTTCCTACCCCTCTAAATTCAACAGTATAAAAATACATTTAGGGATGACATAACAATATGCTGTCTAATGACCGTTCTCAGCCATGCCTTCCTACACATGACCACACCTCCATACCACACCATAATGCACAGCACTAACAACAGGATGCATAATTCCATTTTCTTACTCCTGTCATGGTATTCTGTTTTAGTTATCTGTCTGTCACCTGTCTTTCCTTTTTCTTATTCATATATAGTGGTCTCTTTCCTTTCGTGGTTGTAAGAAGGAATATAGTATATGCAATGAATCTGCTTCAACTCTTTCCCTTTCTGAGTATTTTCTACAACCATTCTATGAGCTCACAAACTAACAACCATAGTTGTTACTGGTGGAACTTATAACAGGCTCCATAGTAGTATTGTACATGGACACTGGGAAAAGTAAAAAATAAAGCCTAGGTGGTGCTTAAGATGCAAGAAAAATATAATAAACTTTAATTGAAAAAATTATATAATGTCTCAAGGAGAGTTAGCAGTCTTTCATTCTAACTTCTAAGACCAACAATGGTTGGCTACATGGACCATACGATGCCATTATGACATATCTTTTGCCAATTCCTTATGCTGCGTTTAGTTCATAAGTTTTTTAAGAAAAATAGAAAATTATTCTTAGAAAAATTATAAAAATAAAAAACTGTATTTATAAATTATTTAAATTTTTTTAATAGAAAAATAGAAAACTAATTTTTTATTTTTTAAGAAAATCAGAAAACTCTTTTAAAAGGTTTTCTAAGGAAAGTAACAAAATAGAAAAGACGGTAACTGAATTACAAGATAAAGACTGTTGTAACCATTTTTATTATAATAATATTTTTATTATTCTTTGTAACTATTTTGAAATACATTTAAACACAAACTCATTTGCTCTTATTTTAATATTACTTTAAATTTTTGTCACAATTTTTATGTGATGCATATACTATACAATATTGTCATAAATAATATAATAAGACATATCTTAATTAATTTGAATTAAAAAATGTGTGAAAAAATTTAGAAAACTGAGTGCACTTAACAATTTTTTTAATTTTCTAGTTTTCCAAATTGAAAAACTGTCCTATTATCTAAACGGGTTTTTTAAATTTTTCTAGCTATTCTTGGAAATGAAAATTTTAGAAAACAAGCGGAAAACTTTTCACAGAAAACTAGAATAATTTTCTGTAAAACGCAGCCTTAGGGTTTTCATTCTAAGATCCCATGCCAAAAATTCAGAGGTTGCACAAAAACATATGAGAAAAATGAATGAGGTGCAAAGGATATTTAATTATTTATACAAGCTCCCCAGAGTTCGAGATCACTTAGAAATGCTGCCAATTTCTCTTCAACCAAGCGGAAAAATCAAATGCTGTTTTAAAGGCAGGACAAATAAGATTGCACCAATTAGACAAAGCAATGCCATATTTCACACTAGCAATTTTCTTCTGGGCTCCTTTCCATTTCCAACCTCTGGTGCTACTTAAACCAATCACTAAACTAGCTAGAAAAAACAGAAAGTAGTTACATTGCATGTACTGACAGTCACAGCAGAGTGTGAGAGAGAATAAATTGTCTTAGCAGGGAAGTGCAGTGCAAAATACTGGATTTTTTTTTCTTTGGTGGCTTTAGGGGGTGGGAAGAAACTCTGTTTCCTCCATACATGATATCATAAAAGAACCCACGATGTAGACTGGTCCTTTCTAAAATTGCTACGCAGACACAATCCCAGCTAATAATCAAGAAGGAAGCACTTCAGATTTGAGATTTTGAGTCAGAGTGAAAAGATGGATTTATAAGGTCGGCAGAAGTATATATAATAAATTCTTGCATCTACAATGTGCGCAAACATTGGTGCCAAAACTAATGGTGGTTGATACAAGGGGTAAGCGGCTTGGGATTGCTTAAGCAAGGTCTCGGGTTTGAAACTTGGTGTATGCATAAAATTCCCATTGGGAGCCCCGGGTTTATTGAATCACAATTCAAATCACAGTTCCATTGTTCATTTCCAGCTTCTAGAATTTCAACCTTGAGAACAAGGTTGAAATTTAGGGGGCTGATATTGTTAGGAGAGAAGGAAAGGAATAATTTAGGATAGTTAGAGAAGTTTATTGAATCACAATTCAAATCATGAGTTATTTAGCTAAATCTTGAATCACATATATCATATCAAGTTTCATATTATTCAGATACATGATGAAAAGTTGTTTAAAATATACCATATCAATGATGTATAATGCTTGAAGTAATAATTTTAAGCTAGAGAATGATCAAAAGCCCCACAAAACAAAGTCAAAAGTGATAAACGAGTTTGTGAAGCCTTTCTTTTATAAGATAGAAAGAAAGCTTCACAACGATACAACCAAATATAGTGGTGAATACAATGAGTTAATTATAATGTGAAACCCTGTTTCAAAAGAATGAGAATAGAACATCTAAATAATCAAATATGATGTGTTCATTGTTCAATTGTGCTCCTTTACCCAACTTTTTTTTTTAAAAAAGAAAAAAGAGAAAGAAAAATAAAAAAAACATAAAGCAAATTGTTGAATTTTGTTATTTGTATCGGTAATACAAAATCACATTGATTCATCCATGTATCGTAAGATTTATATTCATTTGCGATGTGCCTCTTGATACAAATTGCTAGCTAGCCAAATCATGTGATTCAGATCACATACTGTTAGGTACCAGAAAATAATACCAAATAGAAATGAAATATTCACTGTGTTATGCTAACCTTCAAGCCTAGAATCTGAGAAAACAGACAATGAAATGAAATACAAGATAAAAGAAGAAATTTGGCAGATTCGAGAGTGCCCCAATCTCACCCAAAAATCCCAACCAATTTCAGCCTACTCCGTGTTACTCACATTCCTAGCCTTATCCCCTCAATGCCACCGAATCACATATCCCACCCACATGCCAGTATGGCGGTTAGTTACATAGTGGAGCCTATTTCCTCATTTTCTCTCTCCTGGCTACATTCCTCTACATTGCACTTTTCTTTATCCTACATACATATCTTGGGCCTAAATATTTTGGGTATCACATACCCGAAGTATCTAATAACACATAATTGGTAACACTCTTTGCTATTACATGAAATTCATGTATGACCCACTAAATGATGCGGGCTTCACTACCTAGTCCCTATTTAGCATGTTCCACATGAAAATCACCCAACAGCAAATATAGCATTTCTTGTTAGTAACAAGCTGTTAGATAAAGAAGGGGAGTAAGGATGGAAATTTTTATACATAGAACAAGCAAGTTTGTATGAAAAGGAAACCATTTGTGAAGGGTGTTAAAATGCCCCATTTTGCCTAGGAATATGACTTGAATACTTATGAGGTATGTTACAACTCTCCTCTTTTGACTTAGCCTTTGGGAGCAGTTAAGTCTAGTCCATTTCTAATATGGTATATTACCCTATCCAGTCTTAATGTTAGCCACCTGTGAATGATCAGTCTTGCAAAGTTCATACATTAGATATTCAGTTTTGAGATAGCGGATAGCATTGCAGGCAAATAGCGGAAGTCACATAACAGCGGAAATAAATAAGTGATACATTTAGAGGAGTTCATTACATGGCTAAAGGGTCATGAAAAACAGTCATTGGCAGTTTTGCACACATTGTGAGTGTTAAATATTTTTTCTTTAGGAAAAAACCATAAAATGGTTTGGTCTTTGAAATGCCCACAACTGCTATTGAGGCCTGTTTCATGAATTCTTCCAAAACAGCAACGCTGTAGCATCCCTATAACTGCTATTTAACAACACTGATATTCAGTCACGGGCAGGAGGGGATGTGTTAAAATGCCTCACATTGGTTAGAAATATGGATCAAATACTATCAACTAGACTTGTAGCAACCCCCTATCTTGAGCTAGTTTCGAGAGGAGTTAGGCTCAATCCATTTCTAAAAAAGAAGAAATCCTTGGAGGAGAATTCTTTGTCTTACTCTCAATCATTTAATAAAATTATCTATTTCCATAGATTGTTTCTATTAATTTCTTATTTATGTTTCCTGGTTCTAAGTTCTAACAAACTTTGATTTTTAATTATTGTTTGTAATTCATATAAAGTTTAAACAGAATCAAAAGGAAAGCAAGTTAGTCTCATAAAAATAAAAAGCTGAAATTGAAGTCATAAAACAAGACAAGGCGTATAACATACACAGGTCCAAGTAATGTGATCACACTTCTAAAGCCCAAATATCTTGATGTAGCACCAAGGAAACCCTGGAATAAATTAAACATTTGATAAGAAACATGCTATAAAGGTACAAAATCAGTATAACGTGAAACAATAGTTTACTTTACCAAAAAAGACATATTACATACACTTAGAACTGAATATCTACAAAGAGAATGCTAATGTTTTTTTGGTATTTACATTTTTTTTGGTTCCACAATTAGGGATTTTCTATTGTATGTCCATGAGCAACCTTAAGAAGCATCAAATACATCTTATTAAATACTTTAAATTATCCTAAAAGGTAACCATTGACTGTCTTTTGTGATTTTGAGATTATAAATATTTTCTTTTCCATTAAAAACCTTTATATTTGTAGCTTCCAATGCGCATTCCATATAAAACCCCGTAATATTATGCTTAAGTCGATTAAATAATGTCTAGAAATCTACATAAACTGGCTGAATAACATCTCAAATTTAAATTTAGCTGATCAGATATCAAAATTTAATTTTAATCCATTATCCGTGTAAAGAAACTAACAGTGAGATATTGTTTGGCCCAGCTTTTTCTAGGTTTAAAATCTACTTTAAAACTAAAGCTAAAATTAACAGCTTTTAAAGTTTGGCCTTTTTTAAAAATTTTAGCAAAAAAATTAATTTTAGGATTTAGATGTATAGAGTAAGTAGATGAGTTGACGAAAATATTGGGAAAAGGAGAAATTGTGGAAAAGCTAGTCCCAATAGCTTTTCATTAAAATCTAGTTTTTAAATTTTCCTCTATAAAAAAATGCTATTTTATTAAAAAAATGGCCTAACTTCTTTTAAGAAAAGAAGCAGGAAATAAGTTAAACCGAACACACACCAAGAGTGGATCAGTCTAACCATTTTGAATGGTGTGACAGTTAAAAAACTGATACTGTAAAAGGTTGGCATTGTGCAATAATGAAGAAACAAAATTTGAAATGATTTAATATTTTGATATTTAACTAATGCATATGAAGTTAACATTTCAAAAATTGGTTATGGCATAATATTTGTAGGCTTCAAAAAGTCAATCTATCAATCACTATGAGTTATATGAAAGAATTGCATAACAATATAAACATATCAAATTCTCCGGTCAGGCACCTGTTTTGCAGCAAGCAAGGCTGCTCTGGATTCTAGATTAATCATAGCTAACTGCCCACCCTGTACACCATAAAGTGCAAAATGGATGTTGAAGTTATTCTGAAGAATATTAATGCTACTGAAACTCCCACCAATACCAACACGTACCTTCTTCATTAACTCTTTCTTAACCTGGTAGTTAGCAGCTTCAACAAGAACTTTACCAGATAATTTCCTCGCTAACTAGAAGTCAGTATCTAGTCATGAATGGGGGGGAAAGCCCAGAAAGCTTTCTTATGAAGAAACATTAAAAGGTGTGGAGAATAAATAAAACACATATAATTCTCTTACCAATTGATATATCTTTGCCAATGTAAATACACTTCCTCCCTTTAAAAGAAAGAGGGAAAAAAGGGTAAGAATACATCACCTAAGTTTAAGATCAATCAAGTTAAAAGTAGTCACACGTGAAGTGAACCATTTAAGTAACAAGTAAAATAACCTTCAAAATAATTGATTGAAGGTCTTGGGCCCCAACTTTTGACTGCACTTTCCACTGATTGAGTCCATGTTGTAGACTTCCCTGAGCATCAGATGCAGTGCATGCGTCCAACGCAGCAGGGTAGTTTCCTGTTTCTTCACTACAAGACTATTCAAGATTTAGATGATGACTGGAGAGTAGAGATATATACAAAAGATTTAAGTTTCCTTTTCTTGATCTTTTTAATGTGACAAGGGTGAGTTCACTTACGTTGAGGTGCAGTGCAAAAGGTGAAGAAAAATTTCAAGTTCAAGGTCGTGAGTTGACAATTGGGTGGAGCAAGGAATATTCAATTTTTTCCTAAGCTGAAGTAAGACATTTCTATAAGATGGCCTCCAACCCCTCAATGTAGATCGAGCATCAGCTGCAAGGAAGAAAAATCGGGACTCGAGAGCTGCTATGAATTGTTGGCGTAGTTGAAGGTCGACCCCAATCATGGAACGGTCCAGGTCCTCCTTTGTAAATGGGATTGATTTGAGCAAAGGACTCAAGTAGCTGATTAATGGATAGATTAGAATTGAGTTTCATCTTTCTAAGGTAAAGAGGAGAACGAAAGTGAAGCTCACCTGGGGCTGAAAAGGATCGTCTCAATCTCATACAACTCGGAATCAGTGGCAAGTTCAAGAACTGATCGCAGCTCTGGATCAAATTCATAGGAAGAATTTGCATTTGCAGTTGCAGCTTCAATACAAAACCGTTTTTGACCACCAAAGAGCTTCCTATTCCTATTCCGATTGTGAATGCGCGTAGACCAAATCAATTCCTTTATAGAACAATAATCAGAATAATAATGAATTCGCGTCTCATAAATGAGTAAATTAACAATTTACTTCTAATCTCAATACAGTGACAATGGAATTAGAATTAGAACGAGCGAGAGAGAGAGAGAGAGAGAGAGAGAGAGAGAGAGAGAGAGATTGCTCTTAGGAGTTAGGAAGCTTACGCTTGTTGCGAGTGGGTGAGTGTAACAGTTACAGAGTGTTCCAAACGACACGGCCACTCCAGATGCAGCCATGTTCAATCCTTTCATTCATAGACCAACACTTGTTCAGCTTCTAGGGCTCACTTCCTCGCCACTGGACAATGCTAGTGCTCACGGCCTCATCAACCACCACACACATACAATACAGCATACATAAAAATATCTTTTCTTTTTACAATGAAACTGAAACCTAGAGTTTAAATGTACATTTCAATACATAAGGCAAAAATGCATCTTTGTCCTCTCCCTCTTAGTACTGTTTAATTTTAATTTGAATTAAACTAAAGTTAGATAATCAAGTTGGAATTTTGTTGCAAGTTAAAGGATCAAATATTTGTTTTAATTCTCGATATTAGACCAATATTCATATATATTTTCTTCTACTTAACCATTATTTTTGTTTTCTAACCATACATTATTTTTATTTTTGGTGTGGTTTAAACTCAACTATCAAAGAGGTTAACAAAACATTTATTATTATAAAATGGAATCAAAATAGCATTAAGCATTAAATGAAAAGGTATAACACTACATTTAGTATCTTGAGGACATGAAATACATGCATGCATTCATTTTCTTTTCTTTCTTTTTATAGGTAAAATGCATTTTGTATCAAGAAGAAACATAATTTGCTGTGAGGGGAGGGGGATCCTCGCCAACTACAACTTTAGAATTCATCAACTGCGTCCATTTTCATAATACAGTAAACATGAGAATTTGTAACTTACGGCTCATAGATAATTTTCTTAAAAAGAAGAATTAACTAAGTTTGTACTCTCGGTATAATTTTCAAAATTTGCATTTAATTCATATAAAAAATTATTAAGATTTGATCTTTAATCTATGTTGTTAGTTTTATTCTGTTAACAATTTGGGTAATGATCACTAGTTATGTTAACAGTTAAACTGAAAACAAAAATAATAATGAAGAAAATTGAAGCATAAATAAGTTAGCAATATACAATATTATGATTATATAATGTAATTAACAATAAAATTAAATTAATAAAATTAACAGTATAGACTAAATTTATAAAATAAAACAAAGTTAAAAACCAAATCATAGCAAATATTTTTATAAAGATTAAATACAATTCTTAAAAAAAAAATATAGAGGCTAAACACTTAGTTATGAGTTACATAATTTATAGAGGCTAAACACTTAATTAATATTATGTAGTATTTGTTAGTCGGTTACTTTTGTATGGTTAAAACGTGCCATAGTTACACTTAGAAAAACCGTTTGTTAATTATAGTTGAGACAGGAGAGAGTAAGACATAAGAGTGGAAATTTGGTTGGGAGAATTTTAACGTGTAATTTTGTGAAAGAAAGTTTTGATTTATATGAAAAAGGGTAACAGTAACATTGATAAGAAAATAGAAAAGCGAGGTTAAAGTAAACTGAAAATAATGAATATATGGAGGAAGGAAGCAGAACCCTCGTTGTGAGCAGAGAAGGCGAAGGGAAGGATCCATCCACTCTCTGTGTTTGAAAAAAGGAAACATGGTTCTCTCTCAGATCTTAGTTCCCTAAACCCAATAGTATTATTTATAGTAATTAATTAATAGCTAATAGCAGATAAAGTAAGGTTTTTTTTTTTTTTGTAGGAAAGTGATGTTATGGGAGAGTCCAACTCAGTTGATGCCATTTTGGAGTTTTTGAAAAAGAACCGATTCACCACTGCTGAGGCTGCTTTCCGCACTGAGATCAATAATCGTTGTATTGTCAAGGAAATTCCCATTCACAATGCCAATCTCCATCTACCTCTTCCACAACCTTCATCAGGTTACCAATTATCTTATCATTTCAATTTCCGCTTCTTCCTCATCTCTCTATCAATATTTCCTGTATGCAAGAAATGTTTTGATACTTACTGTACGGTATGGTGACTGTGAACTTTGAAGACAAATAAGGTGTTAATTCCAAAATTAAAATACAATTCTTTATTCTCGACTTCATGCTCGATTTCACTTTCTTTTTGGTTTCTACGGATTTCTTTTATTTGCTTGTAGCTTCTCAATAGCTATGCTACAAATAAGCTAACATTGCTTCTAGGTTCTTGCTTTTCCATTGTTAATTTTCTATTAAGAGAAGAAAAGTTTTAACACACGATTTGTGCATAATTTGAAAAAGAAACGTTAGCACTTAGCACCACCTCTTCCAAGACATAGATAAAAAGTTGGGGACTCCAATGTGGCAGTGTTGGGTACTCCATCTATAATCTAGAATTGATCCTAAATCTGGTTAGCTTTCTGGGTGTACCCAACTACAATCTATTGATGTTCTACTTCTTTCCAGTCACTGATCTTATTGTTGTGATGATTGATACACTTGTCTGGATGTGCTGAAGGTCGTCTATGTGCTTCAGGTATGAGGAGGCCTGCTGGGGGCAGTTGGTTATCTGTAAGTCAAGGAATAGCAGAGGATACATCTGATCTTGTATCAGGTTTTGCAACAGTTGGTGATGGTTTGAGTCAATCTGTTGACTATCTGAATGAATATTGGGACTCTGATGAATATGATGATGATGATGATGTTGGATACATGAGACAACCTATCGAGGATGAGGCCTGGTTTTTGGCTCATGAAATTGATTACCCTAGTGACAATGAAAAGGGGACCGGGAATGGAAGTGTTCCAGATCCGCAGGAAAGAGGTGCAGCCAAAGATGAGGATGATGATCAATCTTTTGCTGAGGAGGATTCTTACTTCTCTGGGGAGCGATATCTTCAGGCAAAGAATGTTGAACCAGTTACAACTTTTGACAATCCTATTGGTGTAAAAGTTATTGAGTATGGAAGGAGTAATGATAATGATTTAATGGCTCAATATGATGGACAATTAATGGATGAAGAAGAATTGAACCTGATGTGTGCAGAACCTGTCTGGCGGGGCTTTGTCCCTCAGACAAATGAGCTCATCATGCTGGGAGATGGGAGGATTTTGAATGATAATGTGAGATCACATCTAGAGGACATCGGTGTGGATGACGATCAACATGGTTCAGTTAGGTCAATTGGGGTTGGGATCAACAGTGATGCTGCGGATATTGGTAGTGAAGTGCGTGAAAGTTTGGTTGGTGGAAGTAGTGAAGGAGATTTAGAATATTACCGTGATCGTGATGCTGGGCTTGGTGGTTCCAGGCATGCTCATCATGATTTGGATAAGAAATCTACTAACAAATCAAACAAAAATAAGAACAATGATAAGAGTGAATCAGATAAATATGTCATAGGTGATAAAGATGCACATTTGCAGACAAAAACTCATGGTGATGGACACTTCTCATTTCCTCTATCTTTGAAGTTTGGCCAGATGATTCAGGCTGCCTCTAACAAGCCCCTGTGGTCAAATAACTGCAATGCAGAAGAAACTGATGATGGTCTTGGTGCATCTGTGGGAACTGATGACATGCTTGCTTCCTGGAGGCGGAAGAGCAGCGATTCATCACCTGTTAAAAGTTCTAGGGATGACAACAATGCTAATGTGGTAAGATCCAGAAACTCTTCCCCGACAACAGTATCAAAGTATGGATATTCTGAAAGACAGCATGTGAAGGTAGAAGAGGATGAGAAGGTTGGAATTGCAAGGGAAGATGTTTTAGGAGCTTTGCTTGAGGATGAAGAAGCAGCTGCTGTGCAAGAGCAAGTAAGGCAGATAAAGGCCCAGCAGGAGGAATTTGAAACCTTCAATCTAAAGATTGTGCACAGGAAAAACAGGCATGTTTTTAATATATGTGTGTATGAGTGTATGCTTACTTATCCTATAACCACTAATCATGGTATTTACAGATTAAGTACACGTCTCAAATAAATAGGTATACTATTTTCATCGATTTACAAATGACTTGAAATTAGTATTTTAGAATTTTTTTAAATGATTGAAACTGTGATTTGTGCTTTGTGCATCCCTCAATTCTGTTGAGTTTTTGTATGGGTAACAGTATCATTTTGTTTTTCTCTCTCTTCTCTTTATTTACAAATCCATAATTAAATCACCTTTCATTTTTCTTAGTGTGTAGGCAGTTGGTCTAAAAATTCACTTTAGTTTGAACATTTCATGAAATTTTTGGTCCCATTAACAAGGAAATTAGGATAAAACTTTCCCTTCTGATTTGTCTACCCTCCACCACTTTCCTAAGTCTTCATTCAGAATTAAGTGAATATATTTACAGCTCAAATTCATAAAGAATAAAATGCATTATTTATAATCAACAAGGATGTAAAAATAGCTTTTCATTTAGTTGTCATAAAATTTGCAATGCTAATATGTTTACGTCCATAGCAATCCTGGTTTAATTTTTTTTCTTTTTTATTTAAATTGATGATATTAAGCTTGGTCATGTGATTGAGATTAAACCTTAGCAGAGACTAGTTGATGGTTGTTGTGCATTCCTAAAGCTGCTTTAATCCTTAATTTTGATTCTTATATTTCAATAAAAACAGAAGCTACGAAGGTTGCCAAAATTGAGATTACTTTGGTGGGGTGGGGGGTTTAAAAGAATGTGAGTCATGTCATATACATTATACATATGCATGCTGCACAGAAAATAGCACGCAGAATGAAAATAACATAAATCACATCATAAAACTGAACTTCAATTTAAAATTCATTAGCATACATAACATCCAATAGCTAGTACAACTAAAGCCATAATCCATCACACAAGTGTTTCATGTACAGGAAACTAAAACACCAAAAAGAAAATTACAAGTGTCCCAAGTTCAGCTATATAATTTAGAAATCCTATTAAATCAAGGTTTGCTGTGACCTTGCAAGCTCCAATTTAGTAAGTGCTGAAACAGCAAGAGACCAAAGAGAAGCCAGTGGATGAGTGTCTGAGAGATAGCTGTGTGAGTGTGATGATGAGAAAGAGACGTTGTGCGACTGTGCTTTATTTTGGTCTTTGGGAAGAAGAGAGGGTGCAAATAGGTACATCGAAAATGTACGGTTTGGTTAGTGTTAGATTTATGTAAATAGCGTAACCGTGTATAATAGGATTAATTAGATTGATTTTATATTTATGTAATTAGCCTTAATTAAGGTAATTGTATATTATGTATAATCTTTTATAAATTTAATAGCTCCTCTGTGGTCTAAACACACAAAATTTATAACATGTTCTCTCGCTTTCCTCTCTTACAACCGTTAGAATGTGTTTGATTTGATTAGATTAGGATTCTGTAGCTCTAGAAAAGCCTTAAAAAACCTGTTCTTTTATTTTGGTTGCAAAGTCTGACTTGGAGGCTCAATCACAGCAACTTGCACAATTTGATTCAATTCCACATGCAAAATCGGTTCCTCTACTACAATTTTGCAAACTCACCATTTTACATGCCAGTTGGAATGTCCATTTTACAACCATGGAAGCTGTTATGGTTGATAAAATATAACATGCATGCCTGATGTCTCTCTCCTTTTTTTGCAACAGAAGCCAGTGAATTTTATTAGAAAGAGTACAAGTTGTACTATGAAACCTCTTTCAAAGATATTGGAATGGTGGGATTCTTTTTCCTTCATGGGAATTGGGAAATATATGTGATAACGACTGCAGAACTTTTTAAGCATTTCATTTTTGCATAATTTCCTTATATTAAAAGGGTCTTAATGAACTTGTGATGATTTCTTGTTAAGTTGTAAAGTGTAAGTATGACTTATTGATTGATATATGTTCTCCCCATTTTAGTATTGATAAGTCTTTCTTAAGCTATATTTTGTTGCTCAGAACTGGCTTTGAGGAGGACAAGAATTTCCATGTTGTTTTAAATTCAGTAATAGCTGGAAGGTATCATGTTACTGAGTATCTGGGATCTGCTGCATTTAGCAAAGCTGTACAAGCTCATGACCTGCATACAGGCATGGATGTGTGTGTTAAAATTATAAAGAACAACAAGGACTTTTTTGACCAAAGCCTTGATGAGATCAAGCTTCTAAAGTATGTCAATAGGCATGATCCTGCAGACAAGTATCACATTCTTCGGTTATATGATTATTTCTATTACCGAGTAAGTAGATATAGATATGCCATTAATCCTGTTAATGCCATTACAATTAATTAATTTACTTTCAAATGTTCAATTGGTATTTTGGGCATATTTACATTTTTCCTATTTCTTATATTTATGCTTTCCCCTTGTATTATTTATACTGTAGTCACCTAGTATACTTAGGTTAAGTTGAATACTACTGTTATTTGTTTTGTATGTTAATTTTAAATTCTTAACTATAAAACTATAGAACTTAATGTTTCTGATTTTGGAAATTTGCAATGCGTTCCTAGATTTTTCTGAACTTTAATAATTTAAAACTGTGATCTCTAATTTTGTTATCTATCTTATATATTTACTTTTGTTATTTTATGAATGGCCTATTTATTAGTAGTTGAACGCTATATTGGTGAGCTGACTTTACCACTCTTCACTCTTTTTCGTTGTATGGCAGGAACATTTGTTAATAGTGTGTGAACTACTTAAAGCAAACTTGTATGAGTTTCATAAATTTAATAGAGAATCAGGGGGTGAAGTGTACTTCACAATGCCAAGGTTGCAGGTTTGTGGTGTGCCATTTAATTCAAGATGTTTGATTTTCATCTTATCTGTTTTCTGAGTAAAGTCTTATGAATTTGTGTGTGCACAGTCAATTACCATTCAGTGTTTGGAAGCTCTTCAATTTTTGCATAGCCTTGGACTAATACACTGTGACTTGAAGCCAGAGAATATTTTGGTTAAAAGCTATAGTAGATGTGAGGTAAAGGTCATTGATCTTGGAAGTAGTTGTTTCGAGACAGATCACCTTTGTGCTTATGTTCAGTCAAGGTCCTACCGTGCTCCTGAGGTTATTTTGGGACTTCCATATGACAAGAAGATTGATGTCTGGTCACTTGGCTGCATCTTGGCAGAACTTTGTACTGGCAATGTAAGGACAATAGATGATCAATGTAATTCAAAATGACATAGTTTAATAGAGTTTTGAGATTTTAGTACTTGAATTTTAACGTTTTATCTCTATTTTCTTTGCAATTGTGGGATTGTCGTTATCAGTATTTGGTTGGAAGTGATTGTCGAGTATCTCTGTATTGCAGGGCATGCTTTCATTTTTTTTGTCATATATATGCTTGATTTTCTTTTTCTCCGTTAGGGTTGCTAAACTAAGTATGTTGTAGGTCCTCTTCCAAAACGATTCATCTGCAACTTTACTTGCACGGGTGATTGGGATAATTGGTCCAATTGATCAAAGTATGCTTGCAAAAGGACGGGAAACATACAAGTACTTCACCAAAAATCATCTGCTTTATGAACGTAATCAGGTAAGAGTTTTATTTATAACGATATTAATGTTGATTAGCTTGTCCCAAGGGGTGACGGCTATTATGTAGCATAAGTTAGATGTATGGTGTCTGGGGTGGATTTGAAGCTTTATTTTTTCTTTGGGTTTATTTAACCTGTATAAGCTTCCATAGGATAAAAAACAAAAATGAATTTCTTTATTTAAAATTAACATGTGAAGTCACTTGTGATTTTTAAAGAAAGATTAATACAACTGTCAATAAAAACTTTTCATGTTTTATTTCTTAGGCTCTGACTGGTAAAATGAGTTTATGACTTATAACATAGCTTTTTAGGTAACTTATAGCTTATAAGTTTAAAGTAATTTATTAAAATAGAGTTTTTTTGGATAAAACTAGCTTAAATTGTGTTAAATGACTTTAAATGATGATATGATATATAATATTATAATTATGAGAGATAAAAGTTGTTATTTTTAAAAACATATGAGTAAAATATTAGCTAAACAATTTGTGTCCATTTGGTAAAGTTGACTTGTAGCTTATTTAGGAATTTATAACTTTTCAAAAACTAATAAAATTATTTATTTGGTAAACACAAAATAAAAAGAATACAAGTCATAAGTCATTTCATGTAGTCTTTTAAAACCTAAAAGTTTACAGTTTTTTAAAGGCTCTTGTTTACTAAATAGTTCTATTAGCTTTTGAAAAGTTAGAAGCTCTATAATGAACTATCTTTACCAAACGGACACTTATTCCGGGCATGCTTGTAAAAGGCTTCAGGGCACAGAAATTTCATTTATCCGTAGTTTCAGGCTTAGAGGTTCACAAATCGACTTAAGGACTTGCTGTTATATTGAAATTGCTGTGCCACCGCATTATGACTTGCATAGTTGTACTTGTACAGGAAACAAGCAGGTTAGAATACTTGATTCCGAAAAAGACATCCTTGAGGCATAGATTGCCAATGGGAGACCAAGGATTCATTGACTTTGTTGCTCACTTGCTTGAAGTCAACCCTAAGAAGCGGCCGTCTGCATCTGTGGCTCTGAAGCACCCTTGGTTATCATACCCTTATGAGCCCATATCATCTTGAATTGTTGTTTGCAGGGTTATATATGGTGGTAATGGTCATGGAACCTACTCTAAGCTGAGTTGGCTTAGGTTCGGGCCCCACTCACTGATTCATCTAAGCTTCTTTTCACAATCTTGCATAAGGCATTGAATGATGTTTTGGTTAGGTGGGAAATTTCTGTCTCTCCTTCCCCTTATCAAACTGTATTCCAGAGTTACTAAAGGATTTCAGGGTTTTGCTTTGTTCTGCTGGAAAGGGAAATCTTAAAAGCTTGTTGTACATGGTGTGTGATAATTCTATTAGGGAATCTTTTGGGGGAATAGAGATTCAATCCAATTTTGCATGATGTGGGGGAGCACCAGTCAAGATGAAAGCAAAGCTATTGACAACGCATGCTCCTGTGGCACTTGAAACTCAAATTTAGTGCCTTCACTCTCTCCTGGGAGCAATCACATTGTATCTTGATAGTGTTAGTGTTAAGAGAAGAAACATTGTTAGGTAAGGTCTTACTAACCGTGTTAGGGATTTGACATATAATGAATGATATTTTTATTTCTGAACAGAAAAACTTAGTAACCGTTTGGTTTAGAAAAATGCTTCTAGTTTTCAGAAAAGAATAGGAATCTTTTGGTTTATAAATTAATATAATATAATGAAAGAATTTAATTGGTGTACATTTTCAGTATAATTTTTTTACATGATCATATCATGGAGATTAACAATTCGACACGAGGCAATTATTTATTAACATAATGATTATTTTAAATGTGGTCTTCATTGATTGTGTAAATTTTTGTATATTGATAATATATTCGAAGTAAACTCTATGAAAACCATAAAATTTAAAACCAAAGCAGCAAAGAACTTAAGGTTTGGATGAAGCTTATCATTTACAGTTTTTTAAAGAGTATATTGAAATAGAGTTACGATGCTAGTTTAAGTTGTGTTAAATTATTTTAAAAGATAAGTTACCTTAAGTTATTTTTAAAAATTGAGAGTTTATAGTTTTTGAAAAGTTATAAATTTTATTTTTGTGTTTATTAAGCAACTTTAGTAGCTTTTAAAAAGTCATCAACTCTTAAAAAAAATCATAACTTACATGTGCTAAATAAAAACTTAACAAATCAACAAGAGAAAACTCATGAGATGTTACAAATTTTGTAATAAATACTCATAACATGAATACCCATGTTATTTCAATGTATATTCCTTAACAAAGTAGTACCAACGAAAGCAAGATCCTATAATGTAATATACTTTTATATAAGAGATTAGTATAATACCCATGTTATTTCAATGTATATTCCTTAACAAAGTATTTAGAAGTTTGATACCTTGTAGACATGTCAATTCCTTAAGAAAGTATATCCTTAACAAAGTATTTAGAAGTTTGATTTCAAACTTTACTATTGAAAAACACCTTGTGGCTAGGTCAACCCTCTATTGTTTTATGTAGGGACTACATTTCAATTTTATCTATGCTTCAATAATTGTCAAAATAATGACATCTGCCGTTTATTTATTGAAAAAAAAAGTCTTTTTTGTTTGTTTATTTGGTCATCTTTCATCCAATTTATTATTCTTAAAAAAATATACAACAAAAAAATAAAATAAGTTAAGGTAATTAATAAGAATATATATAAGGCTAAATATCTATCTTGATCTCTTATGTTTCCCGTTTCTTTCACTTCAGTTCTCTAGTTTTTTTTTACAGTTAAGTTCTATGTTTCACTTCCCTTTTTCTCACCAAAAATCCCCACAATTGCATATTCCATTCTCAAAATGATGAAACCGACTTGCATCTCTTACTGTTATCTCCCTCTTTGTTATGAGACTCATAAATTTTATTGCAGAATGGCAATCAACACATATCCGCAAATTTTTTGTAACTAGAATAGGGTTGCTGGGGCTGCTATTAAGAATTCCAAATGCAATGGCTATTCTTTCACTATGATAAAGGAGAATCTGTTCCTTCTCCTCTTGTTCAACATCGTGGAGAACCAAACTAGAATCTGCTTGATATCCCAAATTTTTCATCTGCACCAACAGTTCCTGTAATTTGTTATTTATGGACGCCGATTGAGGATGGGATTGATCCCCTCCAATAAATCCGTGGATTACGCCAGATATCTCAATCCAACTGCATCCTGGGCTTTTCTTGTAACCTTGATGCCTTTGTATGCTTCTAATATGTGCTGCATCGTCCCATCTCCCTACAGAACTATAGATATTGGACATAAGAACAAAATTTCCAGTACTTTCAGGCCCCAGCAACTGAATCTTCTTTGAAACCCGTTCACCCATTTCAATATTTCTGTGGGTCTTACATGCAGCAAGCAATGCACCCCATGCACAGACATCGGGCTGAAATGGCATCCTTTGAATAAAGGAGTACGCTTCATCTAGATTTCCTGCTCGGGCCAGAAGGTCAACCATGCATATATAATGTGCCATCCTTGGTGAAATGTTGAGGTCTTGGCTCATGGAACTAAACCAATATTTCCCTTCTGCAACCAGTCCTGAATGGCTACATGCAGACAAAACAGCAATAAGGGTCACATCATCTGGCTTCAAGCCTGATGCCCGTAATTCATGGAATAGTGAAAGTGCTTCTATGTATAGCCCGTGAATGCCATAACTAATTATCATTGTATTCCATGAAACAATATCCCTCTTATGCATTCTATCAAAAATTTGCCTGCTGAAATGAATCTTTCCACACTTTGCGTACATGTCAATAATGGCATTACAAATGGAGGTGTCTGCAGTGAAGCCTCGAACAATTGATTGTCCATGGCAGCAGGCCCCATATTGTAGAGCAGCTAAATGTGAACAAGCTGGAAGTAGACCTATCATGGTTGCTGAATCTAGGTCAATCCCAGATAACTGCATTTGGCAAAAAATAAGTAAAGCTTTCTCTGCATGGCCATTTTGCACAAATCCTGAAATGATAGCACTATAAGAAACTGTGTCTTTTGTGATCATTTCATTGAGAAATCCAACTGCATCGTTCATAACCCCACACTTGGCATACATTGATATCAATGAGTTTCCAACAGTGGTGTCCAAATTTATACTTGATTTAATCATGTAACAATGCAAGCTTTTCCCTTTATTCAGATCAGTGAGCTTTGCACAAGCTCGAAGTATGCTTGCAAGAGTTACTGGAGTAGGGCTCAAGCAATGCATCAGTACCATGTCATCATAAAGGGCCAAAGCATCTCTCATGGAATCACAAAAGACATATCCTCCAATCATAGCGCTCCAACATATCTCATTCTTCTGGTTCACAGTATTAAAGACTTTCGTGGCATAAGATAAGTGGTGGCACTTGGAATACATATCCAAAAGCCCAGTGGCCACAACCACATCATGACTGAAGATTTTCCTAACTGAGTAGGCATGAATAGCCTTCCCGCGGCATAAGGCATTAGCTTGTCCAACTGCGGGTAGGACAGATACGATAGTTGAAGAATTAGGAGATATTCCTGCTAGCTGCATTTGGGCAAGTAAGTGCATTGTTTGATTGAAAAGAACATGAAATGAAAAGCCAGAAATGATGGCATTCCATGCAACAATATCCCTGTGGAGCATACTATCAAATATTGTTTGTGCTTCAAACAAATTCCCACATTTAGCATACATGTCAACCAAGGCGGTGGAAACATAGACATCAGCTTGCAGACCAAGTGTGAGGACATGGTCATGTATTTGTATACCAACTTGAATTGCTTGCAGTGCCGAACAGGCTTTGAGAACAAAAGGGAAAGTGAAGTTGCTGGGTGTCACACCAAGTTGCAGCATGCGATGGTACAAATGAATGGCCTCTTGAAATGGGCCAGACCAAGCATAAGCTCGGATCATCGTGTTCCACAAAACAACACTTGGCTCTGGAATTTGGTCAAACACATGACGAGCAAGTTCGATTTGATTACGCGCAGCATAGAGACGGGCAAGGTTGTGAAGGATATGAGTGTTGTTGTGAGTGACATGTTGATGAATGATGTTCCCTTGGAGTTGGTGGTGGTGATTTAGAGTGTGAAACGAGGAAAGTTGGTTCTTGGGGTTTCGAATACATCTTCGCATCTTTACATCCTACCCCTGCGTCCCCGTTATCATTACCAAGTTAAGATTTTAATCATACACATTATAAATTAAACATGGAATCATAAAAACGCATGTTTAGATATATATGAATTTGCAAATTCTACTAGTCAGTCAACAGAGAAGTGTATCTGGGGTAAATAAACTCAGTAGATAGATCAATCCATCTAAATGAACAGTGATGCTAACTTATTAGAGTTCACATATAGCATGCAATAGCTGATAAAAGACATAAGCACAACAACTCACGATTGCACCACAAATACGACTGCGTAACAAATAAAGGGT
Source organism: Clitoria ternatea (assembly GCA_037962975.1). Lineage (NCBI taxonomy): Eukaryota > Viridiplantae > Streptophyta > Magnoliopsida > Fabales > Fabaceae > Clitoria > Clitoria ternatea. The sequence continues at coordinate 305,743,613 of CM075669.1, forward strand.
GAACTTGGGACACTTGTAATTTTCTTTTAGGTGTTTTAGTTTCCTGTACATGAAACACTTGTGTGATGGATTATGGCTTTAGTTGTACTAGCTATTGGATGTTATGTATGCTAATGAATTCTAATTGAAGTTCAGTTTTAAGATGTGATTTATGTTATTTTCCTTATGCGTGCTATTTCCTATGCAGCATGCATATGTATAATATATATGATCATGATATGACTCACATTCTTTTAAACCCCCCACCCCACCCCACCACTAAAGTAATCTCAACTTTGGCAACCTTCGTAGCTTCTGTATTTATTGAATTATAGGAATCAAAATTAAGGATTAAAGCAGCATCCTCAATCATTTAACAATTTTACATATTATATTTATCAGTCACTGCAATAATTAACTTCACCAAACACTTTCAATGCACTAAGTTAATTTAGGAGATATGGCATAGGGTTTAAGGTTTAGTTAATTAAGTTTTTATAGTTAATAAAATTATATCAGTTCAGCAAGCAAGCAAGCATTATCAGAAATACTCAGCACAGCAATATAAATATATTATAATCAATCAATCATGAAGGTTGAAGAAGAAGAAGTAGAAGGCAAGAAGTAGAGTGACTGACTGGTGGTGGTCGAAGAAGCTCGGAGTGACTGTTGTGCGTCTGTGCCTGTGCTGTGCCACTGGTCTCGTCGGAGAAGATGAAGAGTCTCGAAGCTACTCACTGCCACTGGTGGTCTGAGAGAAGAATCAGAATCACAGTATGCTTGACGACGACGAAGGTTGAAGCTAACTCGTCGTCGGAGGCTCGGAGTCGGAAGGAACTGTCGGAGATGAAGATGCAGTGTTGTCGCCGGGGTCGCGAAACGGCTGGCGACGGTGTGGAGACGCAGTAGCAGACGCAAGAGGAAGAGGAAGGGGTGCGGCTCGGGTCGGGACAAAAAAGAACAGGGGGAAAACAGGCAAGGCTTTTCTAAAGGTCGGAAACGCTTGGGAAACGTGGGTCAGGCGTTCCGTTTCTACTTCGGCCCAAAACAGAACATCTGTGGGAAACGTTGTTGCTGCGTTTCTGAGACGGTTTTGGTACGCAGTACAATGGTGGCCCGGCGTTTTCGTGCATATGAGGTTAAGTTGTTTAAGTTTCCAAGAAGTTTCACTTAAATTCCTTCTATTACTTGTTGCTCAACTTCGTTAATTGAGTTAAAACAACACCGTTTTACATGACATAAAATGACTTCAGGTTAAAACAATAACATGATTTCATAAACTTAGGATACTACCTAAGACTACATAAAAATTTAGTAGATGATCCGGTCTCAATACCGGTATCCGATCTGCTATACATATTTCAACGTCTTTGATAAGACATCTACATGTAACCGGTGTCATCGGTATACATCCGGACTGTAATTCCGTATCAGGCGTTCTCCCTATACCGGTTGTTCAGGATAACACCATGACACCGGACCACACACACGACACTGTGCAAAAGACAAGGATTGTTGCTACAGGGATTGATCAATAATTCCCTGCACTACGAGCCAAATTCTGCTCACGGGAATGGTCAACTTGTTCCCTAATCCTAGTCTACATTCACTATGCTCAATATAAAATAGCCACTTAACCCAATCATGCAGGTAAGTGCGCAATATAATAATGCTAATGGGAGTTGGTGGTTCCCCACCAACGAGTCCTCGTTAATCGAGCCAATCAGGTATATGAACTAACTTCATGATTGAAGTTAGGGATCTTCTTCTTCAGCTCTTTTACGACTGATTCCTCTCTGAATACATTCCTTACTTGGAATATTACTGACTTGAGCGTCGGAGAATCTTTGCAGGTGACACCACCATTCGCCCACTTCAACGCGATTAGGTCGGTGTGAAGGATCTCCAGGACACCCAATCCGCTCTCCTCATTCAAGGACAACGGATACATACATCGGATACACATATATCCGGTCTATTGGACGGTATTGACATACTATTCGTGATTGGCTTGAGATCGGATCTCTTGACCCCGGTCCAGGACAGATCAGTAGACCTAATTGAGACTTAATAAAAACTTAAGGACCTAACTAAGATTTAATAAAAACTTAAGAGACCTAACTTAGATTTCATAGAAATTTAAGGGATTTAATTGAGACTTTATAGAAACTTAAAAGACCAAACTAAAACTTCATAAAATTTTAAGACCGGTTACTTCAATAGATATGAACATTACATGCAATAGCAGATACCTGCACTAGTAATAAAATCAAAATAAATGCCATAAGAAACAAATAATAAAAATAATAAGAATAAACATAAGAACTAACAATAACATCAATAAAAAGAAGAGTAATCACATAAAAATAAGAGCAAAAAGAAGAAAAAGAATACCTTTTGTGTTCATGCTATATCACTTTCTCGCATATGATCCTTTTCTTAAATAAGAAAAGAAGAAGTAATCACATAAAAACAAAAAACAAATAATAAGAAGAAGAATATCTTCTATGTTCTCAATTTATCTCTTTCTTTAATATAGAAGAAGAAGAACCAAGAGTAATCATATAAAAAATAAGAGACAAAATAATAACAATAAGAAAAAACAAGAATAATTAAATATCAAGAAGAATATTGATCATATAAGAATAAGAGATAAATAATACCAGTAAGACGATGAAGAAGAAAAGGAAGAGGAGAATAAGGAAGAGCAAGTAGGTGAGAGGGAGGAAAGGAAGTGGGAGAAGAAGAATAAAAAGAAGAATCATAAGTTAAGTCTCTTAAATTTTTATTCAGTCTTAGTTAGGTTTCTTAAATTTCTATGTAGTCTCAATTGGGTCTTTTAACTTTATAAAATCATGTTTCTTTACAAAACAATGTCATTTTAACTTTGTCTAGTCAGCAAGTTACTTTACGCCCACGTGTCATGTAAAACAACATCGTTTTTAACTTTGTTGACAGAGTTAGATGAAAGCAAAAGGGGAAACTTAACTTAAACTTTTTTGAAACTTAGTGGAGCAAAATAGTTTTTTAAACAAAACATATGGGAGCAAAAGAGCATTTTAAGCCTATATATAAAAGGTGCTTTATAAAGATTGACGATTAAACATATAAATACACGAAATCAACTCATAAGGATTAAGGACATTCGAATGTTTAATTTATGATTGGTTTTTTTTAAAAAAAATAACTACTTTATGACCAGTTTAAAATTAAAAGAAGCAACCTAAATAGAAAATGGAAGGGTCATTTGGTTTGTATTTTCATTGCCTTTTTTTCATTTTCTATATTTAGTTTTAAAAACTGTCATCATATTTGTATGAGAAAAGGTGAAAACATAAAATAGAAACATAAACAAAAAAAATTGTTTTCAGTATGAAAATTTAAAAATTGAAAACAAGAAATGTAAATGCAAATCAAACAACCCTTAAGTCTTGAGTGTCATGAAAAAAAGTAAATACATTATTTAATCTCACTTTGCTATGATTAGGTTAATAGGTCCCCCATTTTTTAAAAACTCACGTGTGGTTCCTCACACGTGACTTCTGTCTTATTAATAAGTCATTAACATTTAATTCCTCATGGATCTCTTAACTTTGTTTACGTGTCACAAAAATTTGAAATGTTACGTCATATCACTCAACATGTAAAGGACCAATTAATAAATCTCTAATTTGACTTATTCCTTTAATCACCACCTTTTTTCCCCTATCCACCCATAACTACCACTCTCACCTTGTTCCCCACCCACCAACCACCACCACTTGAAGAGAAAGACAACATTTTTGTTAGGTTAACATCATTAGTTATCACATGAATAAGCCAATGAATATTATATTATTCCATCAAGGTCATCAATTATGCATGGGGTGTGAGAAATTGATAATGGGAATAATGTCGTAAGAAGATTTTACTCAAACAAACAAATTTTTGAATGTAAGGAAGCCACCCTATGATGGATTTTACTCTTCAAACAAACAAATTGATATGGGAATAATGTAAGAGAAGAAAGTGGTGGTGGTGGCAGGATGGGTAGGGAAAGGGGTAGGAGTGATGGTGGCGGTGGTTGTTGGTGTGTAAAAGGAAAGGGTGGGCACAGTAATGGCGGTGATGAGAGAGAGATAAATCAAATTAGAGATTTGGTTAATAGTTCTCTCACATATTAAGTAATGTCGCATGACACATATCAAATTTGTGTGACATGCAAACAAAAGTTAATAGTTATGTGAGGAAGTTAACGTCAAAAACCTATTAACCAGATAAAAGTCATACGTAAGGAACTGAGTGTGAATTTTTAAAGAGAAACCTATTAATCCAATTGTTAATAAAGTGAGGAACTGAGTAATGTTTATTTCATAAAAAATTGATAAGTAAACGCTATTTTTAGTGATATTTCTTTTTGTGTATTTTAGAGATTCGATGGAAAAATATATGATAGATAATAGATATATTAAGAAAAGAGAGATAAAATAGAGGGTAAAAAGTGACATATGAATATCATTATTTCCATTGATAAAATAAATGTATATAATGCCAGGGTTTTCCTCTAGAACATCTTTCCAATACCATCCTGCCTAGGAACAGATTCACCAACATCCATTCGCTGCCAATTCCCAACCAAAGATGCCAGCTGATCGACCTTGTCATACAATCCAAGGAGGCCACCCGTATGAATGAAGAGGACCTTTCTCCCTTCCCACTTCTTTGGATTTTCAGACATATCTTTCAGCAATGCATATGCAGCCTTACCACTGAGAAGGTTTGAACAACCAAATAAGAAGCTGAAATCACTAATATTCAATGCATAACATCCATCTTCATTCATTTAATACTTCTTATATCAGTAATCTATTAAGGATTAATGAATGGTATCAAACACTTCTTAATTTTCCACAGGACTCATTTTCTGTTTCTTGAACATACATTATGATTAGCCATTGACTGGAGACATGTAAATTACCTGAGACATATGACCAATCGCATCAATTTTCATTAATTCTTTTCACAAGTTTCACCGATTTTCAATAATAGCATCTGCCCAAATTCCTAAAAGGATACACAAATATGACATGGAATATTGGTTTAATTAGAAAGAAACTTTGTTGTCTAGCTATAAAATAATAAATAATCAGTTGAACTAATCTTATTAGCATAAGATGCAGAAAGCTACACAGTTTGTGTTGTGAACAAGGGATTAATGTGATATAACAAAGAATGGTCTTCTTTAAGTGGGAGAAACAAAAGTAATTTGGTTCTGAACATATCCAAACAGAGCACCTTTACAATACCTGTATACTGGGTCAAGTACAACACCAGTAGCCTGGGCAACTTCTTTTATAAACTTAAGCTCCTCGGTAGTGCTCATAGCATAGCCAATACCCTTGGCCTGTGAACAGGTGAACTCTCATTCATTATCAATTAAAAATCATTGTTAAGACAGCGGCGGGATACCCCCTGACTAATGTTTATGATACAGAAAGAAAAGCCTGTGAGAGGCCTGATGACAAAGCAACGTTTCCATATCATACATGTATCTACTCGTAGAGAATTCTCATTATGACCAATCAGCAAAATTAAAACGAGTTTGCAACACTCGCACCTCACCAAAATACTCACGTTTTGTATGTGTGCAATATCTCTTGAGTTAACACCAGCTTTGAGTCCATCAAGCAAGCCTTGAACAACAGTGTAGAAGTAATCTGGGTCATCACATACATTGAATGCATGCACCTGCAGAAAAGCACATAAATGATATAAGAGGCTTACAAAAACATGGATGAATTATGTGAGTTTTCTTAGCAGAAGATACACCTTGGCTTTCAATGTACTCAAGGACGATCCAAGTGACAGACCAGCAATTGTGGCCCCGCTGAAAATTAACGAATGTAGGATGTTAAGCTCAAATTGAGAGGGTGAGTTAATTGAAAGCATTGGAACTAAATTCTCATCACCAGATCTTGATTGATTTTAGTATATCCATGCATAGTAGAAGACAGAAGAGAGTAAAAGAGGGGAAAGAAAAATAAGATAAGGCAGAACAGAACCTGCTACAAGCAGTAACAATATCATCGAACTTGACATCGGGTGTGGCAGTGTGAACCTGGTTCTCAATTTCCCGAATTGCCTCTATATAAGCCCTGAACGGAATAAGAAGACTTAATAACGTTGAATAAATGATTTAGGATGGATCGAAATGAGCGCGGACCATGTTCCGAGAGGGTTTGATCCACCGAGGGGAACAACGTAGGGGGTCCTGCCTTGGTTGATCAAGTTTTGTTTAAGGAGATTGGTGAGAGTGAGGGCTCCAATATTTGCATAGTCATGTTTGGAGACGAGATGAATGTGAGCTCCAAGCATGCGTTCAACGAGGAGATTGCCAACAAGTCCAGGGTCTTCGTGGTCTTGGTCAGTGCGGAGAATAAGGTGAGAGTCAAGGTTTAAGTATTTAGCAGCAACGGCAGTGGCTCGACAGTGGTTGCTTTGGATTCCCCCAATGCTGATCACACAATCGGCACCTTCCGCAATCGCATCCGCCAACAAGAACTCCAATTTCCTCACTTTGTTTCCGCTCAATTGCATTCCGGTAAGGTCATCACGCTTGATCCACAGTTCGGTGTCGTGGGGCAGATTGGGAAGATTCCATCTGTGAATCGGGGTTGGAAGATGTGCGAGTGAGAAGAGATGTGAAGGTGATGGATTGAGACGGGATGCCCATGAAGGAGCCGAGTATTCCTTCTTCGACAGAAACCCAAACCCAGACGATGACGACCATGTCACACTCATCATCGCACTCATTTTCAACTACTTCGAAACGTCTAACTTTACCATTATATATTCTTTTGTTTCGAGTAAATAATTACTTGCTCCTTGATTTCATTACCATCCGATCTATGGTTTCTCACTTCTTAAGAATGTCTTTTTTTTTACATGTCATTTCTGATAAATAGGTCATTAACATTAATTTTTACTCATGTCTCACAACAAATTGACGCATGTTATCCTAAGTAGGTATGTTTACATATTGAATTATAACAAAAAAGTCATTTATCCAATCATAAAATTACAACAAAATTTGAGTTAGATTGCCTAGAATAATTTTTCAAATCTAATCCAATCTAATTCCATAAAATACAGTTTGTATTGAATTAGATTTTGACTTTTATAATTTTATTTGTTATTCAATTAGAATGTAAAAGCAAAATTTATTTTATTATCATTCGTGTTAATACAAAATGTAAAATTTAAATAATAAAGAAAAAATGATATATAAAATTAAGTTTAAATTGAAGTTAAAAATAATAAACTTGTAAGTACATTAAAATATTAAAATATGTCTCGTGAAAATTGATGTGTTCCTGATATCGGCCCATGGACAATACTATAATCCGTCATCAGTATATCACATAATTTAACTTCACACCAGCGTGTCAGTATCGCATGTTAGGTTCCATAAGTGACCTTTGTATGAGTCATTCCCTCAATGTCAGAGAGTCAAAGTTGACTACGTATCATTGAACAAGTAACTTGCAAAGTAACTGACTGTATAGCCATCTAGAAACGTCTTTCATGTGCAAAAGATCAAAATACTCCTGTACGGAAAACTTGAGGAGCAACAAGACTCTTTCGCTACCTTCACCCATGCATCAACGTAACACCCCCATTGAATATTCACTAACTTGAGCATCGGAGTATTCTTTCAGGCGACACACTCTTTCGCCCCCAACGCGTAAGACACGATGAATCATTCAAGACCTTTATTTCTCACTGAAATAGAGAAAATAATGACGTAAAAGTTAAGTTCACAAGCAATATTAAGGACTCTCCTAAGGCCGGACTTTACACCCCGGTCTAGACTAATTCAAAAATTAAGGAAAAAATACATTAAAATATTTTTAGTTTTTGATTCTACCACCGTGGTATGTTTTTGTGAGAGGAGATGTTTTAAACTTAAATAGTTCTCTGGGATGGGGCGGGGGTGGGATTACCTTTCATGTAAAAGAAAAATGAGAAAATTAATAGAAAGTAATGTCCGTTGGGTTTACTCAAGGTGATTTAGGCACCGTTTGGTTATTAAGTTGGGTTGGTTACGGTCAAACGAAGTTTTGACTGTCTCGAATGACGTGAAGGACCAATATCAACCCTTAAATTTTTTCATTTCTCTAACTCCGTTTCCCCAACTGGAAACCAAACAGACTGGTGGGTTTTTGAAAGAATAGCTTTAGTGTTACTTACACTATAAAAATGACTTTCTGATTATTCAATTATTTTTCATATTTAAATTTAAATATTCCTTTACCAGAAAAAGAAATCCAAAATAAAGACAGGGAGGCAATTGAAAAAAGAAAACCAAGAAACTTTTTCATTTAGTGAACCCTGTTATCCCTCATGAGTTACATGCCCACTTACTTTCTGAGTTCTTCTAAATCTAGAAATCATTAGATGAAAACTTATTGAAGCAGTCAAATCCTTAACCTTATCCTTATAAATTACAAAGCACAAAATTGCATTAAAAAAATAAACATAAAAAAATAAGGATATGCTTTTCTCCCCTACAGCAGCGTTCAGACTTGAAGAGTGTATGGTTGCCATACTCAATCCTCCGTGAACATGCACAAATCTTGAGTGATCTCATCCAGAAGGACACTGAGGATATACTTTTCTGTGTCCCTTATAACATCATATTTTTCGATGAATGCAAATGTTTCATCATTCCAACCTAAATCCCACATGCAGTCTATGTCTGGATCTTTATCATAAACATCATGTTCAAGCATTTCAGATAAGTAGTCGTCAACATCATTCTGGGAACTTGGTTTCCTTCCGTAGAATTTAAGCTTCTCCATGTCTTTATTCAGCTTCCTAACCAAGTCATCTAAGGAGATAATGTTCATGGAACCCATTGATAAATTTGAACAAATATGAACTTTGAGTTCCTGCCGTATCCCCTTTCTTTTCATCACTTCATAGCCACAGTCCAATATGAGTTTGCTACCTTCGTCTTGATTTTCTTGACCACCTCCTTGAAGAACATTATATGGGATGTTGAGCCTGAAAAGTGCTTCTGCAGTGTTGACGAATACTTGACTCATAACCAGAATCCACTTAAGGCACTTCTCACTTTCTGTTAGTGGCTGTTGGATGCTTATTTCTGAAACATTCTGATTTTGTACGTGTGAATCACTCACACACATTCTGTCTTCCTTAATTCCTGTGATGTGATATTATACAAATTTAAGTGAAATATATTACTTCAATCGATTAATTCCATCCATCTATATGTTGCAAACATTTGCTAAGCTTACTTAAAAGCAATAACTTCACATATGCAATTTGGATGAAAATGAAGGGCTGTGAGTGTCCAAAAGAAAAACAGTATAAAGATTTGACACAATATGTGTCGTACTTGTCCCTTTTGGTGGATTTTGCCCAGTACTTGTTTGTTTGCATTATTTTTGTCTTTTTGATAAAAAATGAAAAAAAATGCTTTATCAATATACTATGCTCTTCTACGAACTGAATATGAAAACATCCCATCTGCAAAGGTTTGATGATGGGCCAAGCTTCTATTAAGCTGAACCAGAAGAAAGGTTTTGATGGATTTTGTGGGAAATATTCTGAATGTATGAAGGATGAAGGAAGATAATAGATGGGAACTAGTAGGGAGAACTATCTCAATGCATTGCATAAACATGAGATGCTATTTTGGGAAATAAATCTTGAATCTAAAATTACAGTTATACAGGCTCACCATTTGTTTTTCGTAATGCAACTTCACCAGTCCTGAATCCTTCGTCTTTTGCCACAGAAACTTCTTCATCTTGCAAAGTGATTGCCACCAATTGCGCATCTTGGTAATGCTACAGATTCATATAACAAGGATTATGTTACAAGTGAACTTTAATGTTTCTTTTAATCTTTTTTGTTCTCTGTCTTTTGGGAAGATATCTAGTCTCTACTTGATTTTATACTGTGTTCTCAATGTGTGACAGTTTTTCATCCTGGTGAAAAAGAGCTTACCAATTCATGTTGAAGTTTTCCACCACCAAGACTGGACAATGTAGGGGGCAACTCAGCTTCTCTAGGTGGTTGGCGCCTCCCATCCAATGATTCAGACACAGCTACTTGTTCATTGGAGCTAATGATGTTTGCATTTGCTTCACTGGAAATGCTAACCCTTTCTTGTTCTGTTTCGTTCAAAACATTGAATTTGTGAGAAGTGGGAATCTTCTGTTTTCCTTGTTTAGGAATTAGTTTTGCTCCATTTCTTCCATCCATGTCAACTTTTTGCTTTCTGGTGCTCTTTATCTTCTTGTTGGCCACATGTTTTTCATCCATCAGTGTTTTGATGCCACTTCGTTTAGCTGGTTCAAATTGTTGATCTCTTGGAGGGTAAACATGGCCTGACTTCCTACTGATTATTTCTTTTACTTTCTCATTTGTGTTATTGGACATTTCATCTTGGACTAGATCATGATCAGCATATTTACTAGTTAAAAGACCTTCCGATTTCATGGTGGCAGCATGTTTTTCTCCAGGGTTTTTCTTAGACAGTGGGGCTTGGTTTATAGATAACTGCTTCTTCTGAGGATTGATCAATTGATGAGGGGGTTTTGATGAATTCTTGGATGTCATTTGTTCTTCATGAGGCACATTTTTGGAGAGTGAGTATGACTTTTGAACTCTGACATTGTTCCGAGACTTCTTCTCATTGTACATGATGTGCTTGTTTGTGTGTCTCTTTTCCAGCTGAACAATATTACCATTGGTTTCTTTTTCTTCCTGAATTGAAGATTTAACTTGTGATCTTTCATGCACTTGTTCCAGCTGGGCCAGCATGTTGTTTAGAATTGGATCATTGGTTCTGCCCTTTAGGGTGCCTTTCTGTTCTCTGTTATTGTTATTTGGGTGATCCTGTTTTCTTCCTATTTCCTGAACATCCTTTTGACTTTCCCTTGTGAAGTTCTTTTGAGGGGAACTTTTAGTATGCTTCTCTGTTTTGACGCTGGGCTTATCGAAGCCTTTCAATGCTCTTATTCCATCCAGGTCCCTCCATAATGGTTTTCCATTCTGAACAGCTACCTCAGAGATGGTCTTTTGGATGAGCAAGTTTCTATTTGCACCAACTAACTTCTCTTCACCCTGAGATGCAGAGATTTTGAAGGCTTCTACCACCTTTCGATTTTTCATAGGAATCAAATTTTCTGATTGTTTGTTCCGCAGTTCAGTCTTGTTTGTGCTTCCTTTTGCAATATGCTTAGGAGACATTCCTTCTGTTTTATGAAGCATCATGTGTTTTGGTTCCATTTCCACTTTGTCAGGAAGGTTGTCCAGCCCCATCAATTTGGCTATAACATTCGGAATCCTGCCCTTCTCCGGGTTTGAAGCAGTTTGGATTTTCCCTTCTGAAATAGCATTGATATTCTTAATGTCAGGGATAGAGCCAGTTGTAGTTGATCGCTTCTGAGAAACTTGTATCTTGACATTTTTGTTTGAGTTTCTGCCTTCCTTAGAGTCGGTAAGCTTAACTGGACTCTGCATGAAAATAGCCTTACCAAGTTGTTGGATGTTCTGAGCATGCTTGTCAAAAGAGAAAGTTGGTCTTGCCAGTTGCATTTCCATCCTTGTGTCATTGTCCTCATCATTATCCTCCTCTAATAGCATGATTCGATTTTTCTTCTGTGGGGTAACCATAAACTGTGAACTTTTCTGCAATTCCACTAGCATCTTGAGGGACTCTTCCAAATCAATAGCTCCTTGTAATAGCTCCTTTGCAAATTGAATCGAGTACGTATCCATGTTAAGACCATTGGAGCAGGCTCTCAAAATTTGGTTTAATTTCTGTGCACCTCTGGATATCTCATTTATTTGCAAAGGATAGTGGCTTGTTGATGCTACTTGTCTTTCTGACATGCTGAATTCCAATGTTCCCCTTTTAATTTGGTGAAGGAAACCCATAATTGAATCATTCCTTCTTAGTTTCCCTCCGTTCTCAAAGGCAAAAGCCAAGGCTAGGGACAGATCACCCGTTTGCCCTGAGTTCTGACCTTTTCCGTATGGAACCATCTGATTTGAAACTTGTCCACTGTTTACTGATCTGTGGCTCCTGGTTGAACTATTCAGCATCTCCCCAGTTCTGGAACTGACCTGCATAACATCAAACAATTTAACCAACCAAAATGTTTGCTGTCTGCTTTCATTTATACAGAGTATAAGAAATAGTAACTTACATTTTCATTAGCTCTTGTGTTTCTGGATCCTCTGTATGTTTGCTTGGTGTAAGCATATGCGTCTGTTTCAACATGTTTGGCAAAATTAGAATTGCATCACATTTCACAGATGGAAATTTCAGTCTGATGACTAGCATCAGCAGATATTGTATGCCAGAAACAAAGTTCTCAAATTTAAATCTAAATTCCATACAATATCGTCACTGTGATTTCAACCATTAAATTGCTGCCTCAACATCTAAATACTAAGTTCTGCAGTAACTTGCTGCCTTAGATAGAAAAATGACACCACCCCAATTTACTCTGGAAATTTTTTTACAATTTAAACCAACAGGTGCGTGCTTAGAATAAAAGGTGACGGAAACTCGTCAATTAATGCTCTCTTTTAAAGTAATATTGGGTAAATGGGAAAGGTGGTTGAGTGTTTGATTGGAAAGATGATTTTCAACAATCACCTGCCCTATTTCACCATTAAGTATATGTCTTATTAGCGAGCCAATACAATATCATTCATAGTTGATATGGATATGTAAATGGTGGGAACAGAATTCAAATTGTATATCCCACATTGCTACGAGTTCTTATCTCTCTCCAATAAATCACGTAGTTGAAGGTAAAGACACATTGACCTACAGATCTGATGTGACACACCCAATATTAATATAGTAATGCACCGGAATGTTTTCTAAAAGCTGCTCTTTCCTATGTTTACACAACTCCCATTTAATAAAGAAATAAAGAATTACTTGAAGTTGAATTGCTGGGGGAGAAAGAGAGGGAACTAACCTATGGGTAAATGGTGGGATTGGTTAGACCTCTGAGTATGAGAAGAAGGCATTGCCATTCGTTCTTTCCTCAGGCGAAGATCATCAAGCAGCTTCTGTGCGAAATCAGATCTCTTAGCCATATTGTGTGTTTCTTCTTGTTGTTGTGGGTGAGAATGATTGAGTTTGGAGTGGAAGGGTTATTTGTTCCAATTCCAAATATGGTTGGGAAGGTACTATCGGAGTTGGGTGAGGAAGGGTGTCATGTGTCAACATTGTAATTGATTGTTTTGACACTGAGAAAGATTGACGTCAAAGTTATAGCTCTCTCTCTCTCACTCACTCACTCACTGCTTTTATTCTATTCTAAGCAATTCCTTCCTTCCTTCCTATGCTCAGGGAACTTCCTCCCTAAGTTTCTTTACCTTTCGCTTCTTTCCTTCCTACAACTGCAACTGCAGCATATCTATATATTCAATCATCATGGATTTGCTGGCCTATCGCCTTATTAAAAACAAACAATCAATTCTGCATCTGTATCTATCCCAAAATGAATGTTCCCTTGGCGGGGAGTGTTAACTATTTCAACTTTTTTATAAAGAAATTATTATTCAAAACTATATTAGGTTCACCTTAAAATAATAAAAAAATGTATTTACTCGGTACGTAGTTAGAAAAACGAGATTTAAAGAATGAGAAAATTTAAAATTAATATTAATCCTTTATGTTGTTCGAGAAAATCAAAATTTCGTGTAACTATAAAATAAAATAAACCTTACTTACAAATCCCCGTTTACAAATCTTAACTTTTATACAAACGGGTATGCAATAAAAAAAACCAAGCTTAATTATTTTACCGCAACTTGTAAATTTCCCTGTTTACTCGTTACCTGTAGTTTTTAAAAATATTTTAATTTATCTCAAAAATTTTGAATTGTTATATTAATTATATAATTTTTATATTTATATTATAAAAAATAAATTTTGATATATTGTAATAAACTATTTATTTCAGTAAAGATTTCAAAATCTATTATTATTAAATTTAATCAAAATAAACATTGATTTTTCATAAAGTTTTGAGATAAATGATTCTTTTTTAATTAGAAATGTTTTATTTTTTTATAATTTTAAATTTTGTCCATAAAAATATATTATTAAAAGTGTAACATTAAACCACACGTGCACGTAAATGGTAGTTTTTGAAAATAAATAAAAACATAAATATAAATTATTAAAATTATTAATGGACAATATTTTGTTTAGGGTTAACTTTCGAGCAGTAAAATGCCTGGTCAAACATGCAGTAGGAGCCGTTTGGAACAAGAGACTTGCGCTGGCTGCCAACAGCTCCTCACCGGCGTCGGAACCACACCCTTTATTCGTCACGCCATCGTATTTGCGGTGCAATCGTGAGTTGTTGTGCTCATGCCTTTACAGCTCAAATTCATAAAGAATAAAATGCATTGTTTATAATCAACAAGGATGTAAAAATAGCTTTTCATTTAGTCGTGATGAAATTTGCAACGCCAATATGTTTACGTCCATAGCAATCCTGGTTTAATCTTTTTTCTTTTTTATTTAAATTGATGATATTAAGCTTGGTCATGTGATTGAGATTAAACCTTAGCAGAGACTAGTTGATGGTTGTTGTGCATTCCTAAAGCTGCTTTAATCCTTAATTTTGATTTTTATATTTCAATAAATACAGAAGCTACGAAGGTTGCCAAAATTGAGATTACTTTCGTGGTGGGGTGGGGGTTTAAAAGAATGTGAGTCATATCATACATATTATACGTATGCATGCTGCATAGAAAATAGCACGCAAAAGGAAAATAACATAAATCACATCATTCAATTTAAAATTCATTAGCATACATAGCATCCAATAGCTAGTACATCTAAAGCCATAATCCATCACACAAGTGTTTCATGTACAGGAAACTCAAACACCAAAACGAAAATTACAAGTGTCCCAAGTTCAGCTAATGTAGAAATCCTATTAAATCAAGGTTTGCTGTGACCTTGAAAGTTCCAATTTAGTAAGTGCTGAAACAGTAAGAGACCAAAGAGAAGCCAGTGGATGAGTCTGAGAGATAGCCGTGTGAGTGTGATGGTGAGAAAGAGACGTTGGGCAACTGTTCTTTATTTTGGTCTTTGGGAATAAGAGAGGGTGTAAATAAGTACATCGAAAATGGCCAGTAGTTTGGTTAGTGTTAAGATTTATATAAATAAAGTAACCGTGTATAATAGAATTAAAATAATTGTATACTATGTACTTATATATACTTTTTTATAAATTTAATAATTTTTCTGTGGTTTAAACATACCGAATTTCTTTTGTTTTTCTTTTTAGCATAGTTAGAATGTGTTTTATTAGATTAGGGTTCACTAACTCTAAAAAAGTCTTAAAAAATCTGTTCTTTTATTTCGGTTGCAAAATCTGACTTAGAGGCTCAATCTTAGCAACTTGCACAATTTGATTCGATTCCACATGCAATCAGTTACTCTACTACAATTTTGCAAACTCACCATTTTACATGCCAGTAGGAATGTCCATTTTAACAACCATGGAAGCTGTTATGGTTGATAAAATATAACATGCATGCCTGATGTCTCTCTCCTTTTTTTGCAACAGAAGCCTATGAATTTTGTTAGAAAGAGTACAAGAGGTCCATGAAGTGCTACCATTTGAAGAGGACACATCTCTAAAGGAACCCAACATTTAAGAGTTCCCATTTTAGAACGCCTGAGTTGGAGAATACTATGATACTTAGTTTCTAATAAAAAAAAAATCTATTTTTGGTTTAAAACACATTAATGTCCATACATTCTAATATTAAGTAATTTCTATTAATTTTTAATAAAAAGCTCACTTTTAATTTTTTATATTACACAAAGTTGTACAATTTGAACAAGCCTATAATATATTGATCCGGTCTGGATACCGGCCCTTAGGATAAGACATTATCTTGGCTGTCCCAGAGGATCAACCGGTATCACAGGTCAACGTCCGTACTGCAAGACATGATATAGGATCCCTTCCTACACCGGCCATCCAAAGTCTCATCTGAGACATCGAATCCTTCATCCGCCCTCATTCTTCCGTCACATATAACCGTTTGCCTCAATGTCATGATAAGATAAGTAGAGTCACTACTTATCAACGTAGATACCCTGCACAGCGGAATGTGTCTATATCATTCACTGAAAGGAGTAAGTACGATTACAGGCGTGATATACGGAAAAGGTGGATTATCCCCATCCCTGTATCAGAATCGTACACTGATCATTGACATACCCATCCCTGTATCAGAATCGTACACTGATCATTGTCACGCTCTGAATACTGAAACACTTTGATTGATGCTTTGCACACGACATCAGAACTTATGGGCCCACTTGTGCCCAACGATTTATTTTCCACGTTCAACTATAAATAGCATATGCACCAACACATGCAAGGTTACGTTGTTCTTACTCTCATTTTACTATTGGATTGCTTAAGTGTTCACTGAGTTCCCATACACTCTTCTAACTTGAGCGTCGGAGAATCTTCGCAGGTGACACCACCTTTCGCCCCCTAACAACGCGAAACTCTGGTGTGAAGCCAGGACAACAAGACCGGTTTCTCCTACTGAGAGGTCGGATTATAATACCGGATACCCACTGTACCGGTGTATAAACAGTCAAAGCTTATACTTTTGTGGTTGGTTCCCACACCGGATCGTAGACCACGGTTCAGACCAGTTCATATATACTACCACAAGTTTGAAATATAAACAAATTATAGTAAGATTTGTAAATAGTAAAATATAAAAATTATATATACATCAGTTTACTCATTAAATATATTCTTGTATATATTTACAAAACAATTAATTTTTAAATAATAAAAAATATTAAAAATAATTTTAAAAACCATTTCAAATATTTACCTGCCTTGATATAAATAACTAATTTCAACCAACATTTTTAATATAAGAAAAAAAATTAAAACCAGTACCATATATTTAATCCATAAAGTCCTATGAAAGATGAAATTTAAAAGTTTTATTGAAAATCGTGAAAGAGGTACATATTAGAAAATTTGATACATTAAACATCATATTTATCATTTTCTCCTTTGGAAAATAACAAAGGACATTGGGAATATAATAACACCAACGCTACTATTTTCACCTTTCAAAAATTGTAAAAGACATTTGACGAAATCGATAAAATTGTTTTTTTAAACCAATGGGTAAAATTGTTAAAACGGGTGATCGGACTCAGACCAGGATACCGTACCAAATTCCGAATGCCTTAGTACACAATATTTTCAAAAGTATATTAATTTTCTTGAAAAGAAATTATAAAACATTTTAGATTTCTCTTAAAAACTTTGAATTTATAGATACAATACAAAAGTGTGATTAATTTAGTAATCTGTGTAGGTTTGTTTTGGAAATTAAATGGCGAGTTGTTCAGAAAAGAAAATAATGGTGGTAGCAATTGACGAGCATGAGCATAGCAAGTATGCGTTGGAGTGGATCCTGGACCATTTCTTCACCCCTTTTGGCCCAAATGCTCCTTTCAATCTTGTTATTGTCAATGCCAAACCCTCTCCTCCTCTGGCTGTCAGTATGGCAGGACCTGGTAAATTGTATTTCTACCATCACACACCACATGTCCTGCATACTATGACTACTAATTAAACTTGTTAACAGGGGCCCTGGGGTCTGAAATTTTTCCTGCCGTTGAAGTGCAGCTGAAAGTGATTGCTGATCAACTTATAGAAAAAGCAAAGAAAATTTGTGCCACTAAATCGGTACTTCTCTTCTTCTCCCTCTCTCTCTGTCTCAAATTAAATACCGTTTTAACATATTGTTTTGGTTGCAGGTTCATGAGGTGGTAGTGGAAGTGGTTGAAGGTGATGCTAGGAATGTGCTGAATGATGCTGCAGAAAGACATCACGCTTCCGTATTGGTTTTAGGCAGCCATGGCTATGGAGCTATAAAAAGGTATATCCATTAATCAACATATCTATGATTTTTTCCTATTACATCTATTACCTTTTCTTTTCCCTTCTTAGTCTCAAACACTTCTCTTATGAAGAATTCATTTTGTGATTTTTAAAAAAAATATTTTAATAGTAAAATGTTTTATTTGGATAAAATAGTCCAGAATCCTCATCTGAATCCAATTATCCTCATCCCCATTAGGATAATCACCATATATAAAATGGATAATAAAGTCTCATCAGGTTATTCAAATAAAAGAATTAGGGACATTATCTCAAAATAAATAAATAATTATTAATATTATCTAAAATTTTAGAGAGCTGATAAGAGGAGAGTTCATAAAGAGAACTAGAGAAGAGAAAGAGGTTGTAATTAAATAGAGAGAGAACTCATAGAAAGAGAGCCTATATTTAGGTGGAATTCTATCTATTATTTAGGGTACTACTTTTTAGTTAATCCAAATTATTTTTAAATTTCAATATTTTTTCCCAACCATGTATTTTATGTGAATTTGATTTAAATATATTCTCAATATAATTTTTTTTACACTAATATGCAATCATCAACTATTTATTCTTAATTTATATAATAATCATATAAAAATGTATTATAATTGGTCGATGTAAAATTTTTATATTAAAAATATATAGAAATTAATTATTATTTGTTCAAACACAAAATTTTAATAATTATTCTCAAATATTTTCTTAGTTTAGTTTTTTTCCTCAAATATTTGCCATGCTTATTTATAAAGTACTCAATATTATTGCAGAGCGGTTATAGGAAGTGTGAGTGACCACTGCGCTCATCATGCTCATTGTTCGGTGATGATTGTGAAGAGGCCCAAATTAAAATATTAACACCTATGGCCTTCTTAATAATTGTACTTGATAATTATTTCTATTATACTTGCACACTATATATGAATTTGATAATTTGTATCCTGTGCTTTGAGATGAATGTTGGATAGTTTTTCTTTTCAATATTTTTTTACGTCGGGACTGATCAAGCAAAAAAATTTAATTTATTGTCAACGTACGTACGTATAGGACTGTAAAAGAAAAAATCAGTTTCATCGAACCAAACTCTAATCTAAATCATATTACATTTAAAAAAATTAAAAGTATAAATCAACTTCTAGATCAAAGCAGTTAACTGGTTCTTAAAAACAACTTTATTTAATTTTTATTTGATTAACAAAACGATTTTAGTTGAAAACTGGTTTCGGTTCTGTACTGGTTTTTAAATAAAACAAATTCAAAATTCAAATTCTTAGCAAAATTTTCAGTGAATTAATTTTAAGCCGAATGAAAATCAATATTTTAGAGTTTTTTAAAAAATAAAATTCATCTTCAAAATTTAAAATTGATTTTAGAACCGGTTTCTAATTAGTTTCAAAATCGATTTAAAAACTGATCATTTCAAATCAGAAAAAAAAAACAATTTTAAAACTGGTTTTTGATTGAAAAACAATTTCAAAACCAATTTTTTTACTAGAAACAATCTCTACTCGCTCGTTGTCTCAAGATGTTTACGGACATAATCCAAAAACTTAGTGCAGGTAACAAAATAGTGGAAATATTAAATTTATGGAAAAGATAAAACTTAAGAAAGGGAGTGTGATTGTGTGAGATCACATTACAGTTTAAGAAAATTAATAGGGCACAAATAAAAACATAGCCCAGGCCCTTTTACAGGAAGATTACAGAACGGCCCGTAAATAAATAGATAAAAAAAAGCATTGGAAAAGCTTTGCGTAATCTCATCGGATTGAGGAAGAGAGAGAGAGAGAAATGTCGGATCCGTACGAGCGGGTGAAGGGAGGAAGGTTGGCGTTCAAGGGAGGAGGCCTGGCAAGTCGGTCAAAATCGATTGATAAGAAGAAAAAGAAAAAGAAGAGCAAAGACAAAGACAAAGACCCTACCATTCAAGAAAAAGAAGAAACCGCTGAAATTGAAATCGATGAAAAAGGAAAAGGCGAGGAGGAGAGGTCAGAATACACCATCGATGCCGCCAAGCGAATGAAATACGAACAACTGTTCCCTGTTGAAGCCAAGAAGTTCGGTTATCAACCCAAAATCAACTTCAACTCCGTCGAGGATGCCCTCGATGATCGCGTCAAGAAGAAGGCTGATCGATACTGTAAATGATTTTTTGTAAGTCTTCTTCTTCTTCTTCTAATTTTATTTTTTACTTCTCTTAATCTTTTGCAAGAACAATCACTTAATTGACTGTGTAGGTGCGAGGGATCGTGCAGCATTTTCCGGTGTTTCAGATCTATGAATCAATATTAGAATCATGTGTATGTCATCTCTTAAATTTTGTAATGTTATTGTAATTACTTTCACCTCCGTCACATACAATGCGCACTAATTCAACCTCCAAGTAGATTTCTTAATATACGATGACCTAAATTGTCGCACACCACACAATGTTTAAAATAATTTTAGGGTTTTTGTGTCTCACTTGATTACTGCGATATGCGAGAAAATTACCCCCATTAGAGTAATTTAAAAAGGATGGGATTAATTAATTAATTATTCTTTATTATAAAAATGCACCCGATATCTATTTCAGCTGGTACACTTTTTAGTTTTTGTTAGGAGTGGGCAGATTGATTTTGGGTGGGTTATTATGGTTTAAATTTAAAATAAGATGAAAGCAGTTTAATCTTTTGAAATCTGTTACTTTTAATTCTTGATATTGTTTGTTGCCTACTTTCAAAGATTATTCCTTCGGTTATTGAGATGGTTAGTTGTTAATTAAAGGAGAACGACCATGGTAAAGGTTTATTTCTTTACCATGTAGTTAGAGTCCTCCCTCAAAATGAGGATCTAATATACCCACATGAAGTAATAGATTTTTGTAGGCTTGGCTAAAAGGATTAGAGAAAATTCAAACCTCTAAACTTGATATTCAAGCCCGACCTGCATCGAGGTGTGGGTTTTTAACCAATATAACTTTTTATTAGATTATTATTTTTCAAAAATTCAAAGTTTATATCACAGATTACATACCTAAAAAATTAGGTCAATTTAAATTATTTAGTATATCATTTATATATAATAAAATTAATGTAATGTATGTTTTAAAAATATATAAAACTAAAGACACTTTGATTATATGCCTATGATTTTTTATTTCAATAAAATTTAACATTAATCACCTATATAAACATAATTCAACGAGTATATTACTAATCTAATGGTTGAAGTATGACTTATTAAGGATGTAACAATTGGTAAAATTGTACTTGTATAATTTGTGTGTGCATATGTATATATATAGAGAGAGGTAAATTACAAAAACCATAGTGTTTGGAAATGGAAGCAATTATTTGATAGAAGCTTTAAAGTGTTCCATGTTCTTAATAACTCAATAGTGAAAGTGAAGTGTTTTCTAAACTTTAATCACTAAATAAACCCGTATCGAGAAAATAACGCTCAATTGTGTTTTAGGAAGCCATCATGGTAGTATGGGGCCGACAAAGGAACCAATCAATCAAGTGGCTTTGGCAAGGCATTAAAAAAAGTTGGGTTGTCTTTTAAAGGCGGCGTAAGTCCACTTATGACACTTGAGTCTTGCATTATGATGCTATAGATGGCCGTTACGGTGGATCAGACAGTATTTCCATTGATGTATCACTCTTATAATTGTTCTCTGTATCCTGATTTTGAAAACAAAAAATAAGTTACGGAATTTAGATTTTGTTCGGGGTGGCTTTTAGTTTTAATTTTTTTTTTAAAAATCACACTTGTTTTTAGTTTTTAATTTCATGTTATAGTTTTTACGGGTTTTTTTAAAAATTGTTGTGAAACTTTCATAGTTTTAATCCCAACTATATTACTTTACATGTAACTAACGACAATAATATAATGGTGTTGGTGGTGATGACTATGAGGGTAGTGGTGATGACAATATTGATGATGGTTGTGGTTGTGGTACTTTAAGGTTTAGGATGGTTATAACGATTAAGGTTTTAGGGTTTAAGATTGTTGTGATGATCAAGGGTGGAGCTTTATTATAACGAATACCACTAGGGTCCTATTACTACCCTCTAGGGATTTTAGATCCTCATGGAACTCATTTTTACACTTCTATAATCCACTATTTCATAGACATGCATTTAATCACAAACCATTCAACTACCATAATTCACAAATACATTTCACGTACAAGATTATGACAACCTGCCCATAGTTAATTAAATATCACTACTATTGGCTCAATGCCAAAGGAAATCAAACAAAACTTGCAAATACAATCGAATATAATTATTTAATGTCTCAATCCCACAACACAAGCAACATAATCACCATTAATGGCTCATGTCGGGTAACAATCAACATAGTTCTCATTATAGCATTTTCAACCAACACACACACGACCATTAGCATCATAATCAACATCATAACTGAATCGTCCTCATCGATCATCGACCAACACATATACATACATATATATATATATATAAACATATATATAGATACATAATCCATCATCATAACATTAGTTACGCAAAATATAACATTTACACACACATGATTATACACACACACACACACACACATATATATATATATATATATATATATATATATATATATTTATATAAGTTAAA
Organism: Clitoria ternatea; assembly: GCA_037962975.1. NCBI lineage: Eukaryota > Viridiplantae > Streptophyta > Magnoliopsida > Fabales > Fabaceae > Clitoria > Clitoria ternatea. The sequence goes on from CM075669.1 coordinate 305,766,204, forward strand.
TATCCCTCCTTGTGTAACATCTCGGATAATTTAGTGAAATTATGTGTAGTGGAAAATATTAAAAATTGTTTTAGGAATTTATTTGATAGTTTTATGAATTATTGGGAAATTATAAATAGTTAAATGTTGTGAATGTAAATAAAGTTATTTGATTGGTTAATAATAACTGAGGAGCGATTAGGAGGAGAGAAGAGTTTGATTAAACCGTTTAAATGAAATGGTAATGGGAATGGGGGGTAACCGGCTGGTGAGGTTACCGGTTGCCCCTGGGCCTTAAATAAAGGTGGTCTCTCTCTCTCTTCCCTCTTTCACTCACATTCACGCGAACCACTGCTTCTTTCTTCTTCTTCATCTGCTTCGGTTTCTGTTCATCTTCTTCTTCTTCCTCCATTGTTGTGAGTTGCATGCTCCAGAGGAGGACTCTAATCATATCAAAACCATGTGATAAGCCCATTTCCGTGACCGTGCTCTCAAGGTGAGTCCATTGATCCGCTTACATTTGTGTTCCCTTGCCCCCTTCCGTTTTCTCTGTTAACCGAGTGGCCATGCATGGCTGTGTGTGGGTCTGTTCTCCACTCCCCTGGTGAGTGTGAGCTCGAAAGTGGTCCTTAGAGCTGAGGATGGTGTAAAGCTAACGAGTTTTGCATTCCGACCCCGTAGGCAGCAGATCGAACAACGAAAGGCTGATTGACGGAGCTGGTGCTGGATTCGGAAGTGAGACAGTGAACCCAGTGCTCAGAGGACGTAATCGGCACCAGGAGCAGATTATCAAAGCTTGGAACCGAGGTAAGGGGGGTGTTCGGGTTATGATTAATTAGAATAGGACATACTTCGTGTCCGAGTCGTTGAACTGTGTGAACATGGTAAGAAAATGTTATTGAATGAAAGTTGTATGTTTATGCATGTGTGAGTATGGACACCGATCGGTTGAGGATCGGGTGTGTGTGTGGCTTATGATAATGATGATTTTGAAATGGTTGATGTTGTGACAATCGGTGTAGTGGCAATGTGAAGCCGAGCTTGACAAGCAGGTCGCCCGAGTGATGAGTATGTGTTATTGATGGCCACTTGATATGAGAAATGTGAATTATATGTATGATTATGTGGTGTGGGACGGCCGACGGTATGTTTAGCCCCTCATTTCCGGCTCCCGTGGTTTTTGTGCCCAGTTGAGCTACCCAGTGGTCAAGTAGGACCCAGTGGTCGAGGTGGAGAGTCAAGCAGGACTCGGTGAACCAAGTAGGGTTCAAGGGGTGTCAAGTAGGACTCCCAGCTGAAGGCCGATCCTTTAGTATCTGGATACTAGGCGTCAATTTTGTATGAGAGTCAGTGGTGACAATTAAATTATTAGTTGTGATGTGTGTATGATTAATTATATTTACCGAGTGCAATTTGCTACGTTTTCCGAGTATGATTTGATATAATGCCGAGTGAAATTTGATATATTCACTGAGTATGAATTGATACATTGGCAGAATGCAATTTGATATATTTGCTGAGTGAGTTGATATGTGTGCCGAATGCAATTTGTTAAATTTAACGAGTGTGAATTATTATGTTTGTCGAGTGGGAGTTAATTGTCGAGTGTGACTTGCAATTTGTTGATAAAGAAATGGAACGGAGTTTATATGCATGTAAATTGTTAATTTCCGTTCTAGATTAATTATGATGCCAAACACTCACCCTTGCTGTGGTTTTCAATTTAGTAACCAGTGACAGGGAAGAGGTCGGAGCCCTGGAGGTACGCCAAGCAGAGAATCGATGCCAAGGCCCGAGTGGTTTTGAATGAATTTTGTGTAATATATATATATATATATATATATATATATATATATACACACACACACACTGAGTTTTCCGTATATGAGATGCTACATGTTGTGTACTGAACTAAGTTTGAATCGGATGTGAATTTATGTTGTATGATGATTGGTATTAAATTTTCGAGTGTTTGCTGTAGCAGAGTCGATTACCGGACGAATATTTCCCGAGCGAATTCATTCTTGTCCGAGCGAGGGTCAGTTGGTTTGGTGTCGGTTCATTCCTGTGTATCCCTCGAATATTTCCGAGTGAAGAAAAAGTAGAATATTTCCGAGTGAAGAAAGAGTAGAATATTTCCGAGTGAAGAAAGAGTAGAATATTTTCGAGTGAGGAAATAGTAGAATATTTCCGAGTGAAGAAAGAGTAGAATATTTCCGAGTGAGGAAAGAGTAGAATATTTCCGAGTGAAGAAAGAGTAGAATATTTCCGAGTGAAGAAAGAGTAGAATATTTCCGAGTGAAGAAAGAGTAAAATGTCTCCGAGTGAAGATTAGAGTGCTTCCAAGTGAAGGTGAGAATGTTTCTGAGTGAGTTATGCCCGAGAGAGCCTCTTCCGAGTAAGGTAAGGTTAGGGCATTTTTCGAGTGGTACATGGTCGAGTGACCCTTTTCCGAGTGAAGGTTAAGTTGTTCCAGAGTGAGAGTTGACTGAGTGGACCTATTTCCGAGTTAAACCCGACTTGTTGGCTTTCCTTGTATGTCTTGTCCGCTCAGGTTTAATGTGTGGCATTCGCTCAAGCGAGTCGGCACTCGCTTAAGCGACCTTCTCGGATTTCGCCTAAGCAGACAAGGATCTCGCTCAGGCGAATGACCCTCCTGCCTTTGTTTTTCTTCCGCTGTTTCTAACTCCACTTTATTAATGGATGTATTTCCGATTGGATATTATTTTACGAACGCTTTTATTGTTTTAAATATACTTAAGTGAATACTATTTTATACTAAGACCGAGTTGAATCATTTCCGATCGGTTATTATTTTCAGTATGTTTAAGTAAATATTATTTTATATTAAGATCTAAATTTTTATTAAACGTGAAAAATCTACTGTGAAAATGATTAACCGGGTATAAATAAAAGGTAAATCGACTTGGAATGTCACACCTTGGCATTGTAATCTCTCTCACCGGGCACTAGTCTCTACAGCATCTGTGACATCTTTGTCTTCAATCATTAAAAACAAATGTAAGGGTGAGGGTGAGCGAACAATCTAAATCAATGTCAATAACCAGTACACAAATCCAATGGGAAAAGCATAGTGTAGTAAAATTCATTCCTCAATTATCATTATCAATTCAACTACATCAATCTCATCATCAATATGAATAACATCATATCATCATCAATGTAATTAACATCATTTCATCATAATTTAATCAACATCAACTCAACTATAATCACCACTGACTCTCAACCAATAATCTGAATACTAAAAGAATCGGTCATCAATTGAGGGTCCTATCTGACCACTCGTGAACATTGTCTAGTCCATCGAACCCTACCTAGCTTCCTACTTCACCACCAGGTCCTACCTGACTGCTAGGTAGCTCAACTAGTCCATAACTGACCACTGGAGTAAAAAATAAGGGGGAATTTATACCGATCATCCGTCCACACCACACAACATGCAGATACAACATTTATGAATCATCAAGTCTTATCGTTATTTAAATAATTCATAAAAACTCAGTCCTGGCACTAAAGTCATCACCCTGGGACCATCATATATGTCACTCAGGTAACCAACTTATCAACAACTTTACTTATAATTTGCAATTTATCATCATGGCTCAACAAACTTTAATCCATCAATAATTGGATTCATTCTCAAACATCAATAATCGCAATCATCATCATATCATATTATTTCATCATCAATATCAAAATCATCATACTATATCATTTCATCATATATACGTATATCAACAACATCACCATTATGCCATACACAGCTATCCACCACCATAACATCAATCATCTACATATATATAAGCAACTCATGTTATAAAATAATATCATATACTTACAATCATCACAATTCCCTTACATTTCTCTTTAATCACACATATATAGAATTATTCATATATTTATATGTATAAGTACTCATTATTTAAACTATTCTACCCATTTTCCCAACTTGTCGGAATCGGCTTCAATTGTTATTTCCATTAATCTATACTCCACGTACACCCCTCTACCTTGGCTCCGCGTTCTCGAAGCTTCGAATCAACAACCGCCTTCACCAATTTCCCAAAATATCTACAATTAAACATTTACAATCCAAATTTATTATAATCCATTATATCCAAACGCACATTTAAAGGTTCCAAAACTCATCATTACTACTTCGACCCCCGGTTCCAAGTTTCACCTCTTCTACCAATCCTCTGACCTTCAGTTTGAAACCTATAAACGCTGAAACCACCACCCGTTAATTATTCTGCAACACTCGTTACACCACGACCATGATCAAACCTTAAAACGCCATGAAAGTGATGAAACCCCAAAAATCTCTTAAGATGGCTAGAGAGAGAAAGAGAAGGAAACGAGAAATTGTGGGCATCTACGTATTGGTCTCGCTCCCAAGATTCCAAAAACATGTTCAATTTTAAGTTTTGACAAGAAATTGACTTTTAATGGCGGAGGAAAGAAGAAGAAGCCATGCGTGTGTGATGCAAAGAAGAAAGGAAAATAAACATTTTATGTATTAAGGACATACATGTAATTTCACTCCTTTTTATCTCCATTTTCCATTTTCTTTCTTTTTATAATAATAATGATAATAATAATAATAATAATAATAATAAATCTATTTTACTTTTACCACTGGTAATACTAACTTACCATCACAATTTAATTAAAAGTTAATTTCTCAATTAATCTCCCTTTAATCAATTTTAATTCTCCAAACCGCCATTTAGTTTAATTTTAATATCTGACATGTTACAACGATGATAATGATAATGGTAATGATTTTAAAAGGTCATAGTTTCTAAGGTTATAGATGATTTCATGTAAATTTTAAAATAAAAATTTTATATTACATAAGAATATTATCAAATTCTTATTTAATCCTAAGTAAATGATCACATCTTATATCTTTTATGATCCGGTCTGGATACTGGCCCTAAGACTAAGAGATAATTATCTTAGCCGGCCCAGAGTTCAGTTGGTACCACTGGACAACGATCCAGTCGGTAAAAATGTTAGCTGACCTCAATCGGTATCAGTCTGCAACTATACCGGTTATCCGAAGTAGTGACCAAGATATCGGATACCACATCCGTTCCCCTTTCACCCGGTGTTGAGAAGCTGGTCCGGACCGATTAACCGGTCTCTATCATAACACATGCAACCGGTGTCATCAGTATACATCCGGACTGTAATCCCGAGTCAGGCGTTCTCCCTGCATCGGTTAGTCCGGATAACACCATGCACGCCGGATAACATATTCGTTACCCAACAGAAAACGACGGGTATTGCTACAGGGACCGATCAATAATTCCCTACACTACGAGCCAAAATCTACTCACGGGAATGATCAACTTGTCCCCTAAGTCTAGCCCATACTCCTTACGCTCAATATAAAATAGCCACTTGCCTCAATCATGCTGGTGAGTGCGCATTAAACAATAATATACTTGCATAATAAAGGTTGGTGGTTCCCCACTAACAGGTCCTCAGAAACCGAGCCAATCAGGTATAACAATTCACTTTAGTTTACTGGAAGGTGGTTCCCAGTTCTGGTTCTGGTTCATCATTCTTCCTCTCTTATGCATTCATCTGACCCCTGTGATCATTTACATTCCATACTTGGAATTTATCACTGACTTGAGCGTCGGAGAATCTTCGCAGGTGACACCACCTTCCGCCCACATCAACGCGTGAGGACGGTGTGAAGGACCTCCAGGACGCCAAGACCGGTCTCTTCACTCAGTGACACCGGATTCACATACCGGATACTCACAGAACCGGCCTTCAGACATGCACTTCTCACACTATTTGTGACTGGCCCGACACCGGATCTCTTTGACCCCGGTTCAGGACGGATCATTTTATATTCATTAACTAGTTCTATATAATTTACCAAATATTTTAAATTCAATTTCATATTTTAATTTTTAGTTAGTTTTTCAACCTCATCTACTAAACTTATCTGCTAAATTTACTAGGCGTACACTAAATTCAAAAAAAGTCCTTGTGAAGCTAAAAGAGCTATCATTAATCCAAGATGTCAAGGAACTCAATTAATTATGCAAGATGTGAAAATTGTTATAAACCTTATGATCCGGTCTTGATACCGGTATCCGATCTGCAAGACATATTTCAACGTCTTTATCAAGTCATCAACGTTCAACCGGTGTCATCGGTATACATCCGGACTCTAATTCCGTATTAGGCGCTCTCCCTATACCGGTTGTCCAGGATAACACCATGACACCGGATAACATATACGTCACTATGCAGAAGACATAAGGCATTGCTACAAGGACCAATCAATAATTCCCTGCACTACGAGTCAAAATCTACTCACAGGAATGATCAATTTGTCCCTTAATTCTAGCCTATACTCCCTACGCTTAATATAAAATGGCCACTTGACCCAATCATACTGGTAAGTGCGCAATAAAATAATAATTTAAGGTGTTATTGGAGGTTAGTGGTTCCCCACTAACGGATCCTCGAATATCGAGCCAATCAGGTATATGAACTCTCTTCATCAATGAAAGGAGGGATCTTTTGACTCTATCAACTTATAATTACTCTCTGAAAAACATTCCTCACTTGGGATATCATCACTGACTTGAGCGTCGGAGAATCTTTGCAGGTGACACCACCTTTCGCCCGCATCAACGCGTAAGGACGGTGTGAAGGACCTCCAGGACGCCCAATCCGCTCTCATCATACAGAGACATCGGATATATAAACCGGATACTCGTATAACTGGTCTTCAGAGAAATAATCATCTACTATTTGTGACTGACCAGACACCGGATCTCTTGACCCCGGTTCAGGACAGATCACCTTCTATCATTATGTTCCTGAAAAAAAAACTATTAGTCTTTTAAGTTAAATATTTTTATCCTTATATTTTTATTAATTTTTTATTTTAATCCCTTAATTATTTATTATTTTTTGGTCTTATGTTACTATATATGTTCAATTTTCCTAGTGTGTTAAAACTAATCACTAAAATGTAATACCATTAACTCAACTGCTAACTAAATAAACCGAAATATTAATCATATGTCTCTTGTCATGTTTCTCTAACTTATTCCACTTTTTAACTTCTCAAAATGGACTTCATCTTCTTCTCAACAACGTTTTTAGAGACCAATTTAAACATACTCAATAACAAAGACCAAAATCAATAAAAGATCCCAGACCAAAAAAAAAAAACAAAAAAATAGCATATTTAACCATAGGATTTTTAACAAAAGATCCCATTAGCTCTAGAGTCAATGTTCTAGATCAAGGTTCCAATTAATGCAAAAAATTGTAAACAAAGATAGGTGTTGAATGTTGATCCAATCAAAATCATTGTGTTAGTATCCGTTTAGTATGTAGTTGGGGAACGAAGTTATAAAAATGGAAAGATCTAAAGGTTAATATTGATTCACGTCATTCGAAACAGTTAAAACTCCGTTTAACCGTGAAATCTTTTTTCGAGTTTGTTTTAATCAACCTCAACTTTTAACCAAACAGAGTGTTAATGTGATTCACATTACTTTAGACCTACAACCAAATTGTGTTTAATCATTTAAAAGTAATTCTACCAAAATCAATTCTACCTAACTCTTAAAAACTAAAATCTCACAGTAGTGAGGTAACTGGAAAAAAAAAGAATTCTCCCACACGGCCATACGTGAAATTTCATATTACAAACTATCTACATGGAGGAAATTTCGAGAATGTTACTGTCCCGGCCTTTGCTTACTCTCTTTTAGCAAGATGTATTGCGTATGTAACTTACAAGCCACGATGCATTGCATACTTCATCAAATTAGAGTACTTCAAGTTGATAGCGATGCAGGGAAGTCCTCATGGAAGCATGGGTCTTCAAGTTAAAATTTTCATTTTGCCTTGCAAATCCATATCCCGATATATGTGCCATTTTTTGTATCTCTGCATTCCATTTAGAACAGGTCTAAGCCGAGGAGCAGTAGTGCAAGTCAAACAACAGCATCCCCTCAAATCCTTTACACATTTCCTGCAGCATCTGCATGACAAAGGTTAACTTGCTTTGCATAAATGAATTATATTTCAAATCAAAAGCAACATATAAATCACCAAAAGTAAAATGTCTGGTAAAAAAGAAAGACAAATGCTACAGAGAAAGGAGTCTTACAGAAAAAGCAAATTACAATCAAGATTTGCACAGTTCCTATGTCTCAATTCACTGACTTCCGAACTACATAAGTAGCATTTTGCAAACACATCATCTCCAGAAACTGGAGCTAACTCTGCTTCAGTTGCAGCCTGCGGACAGTAAACAGAAGGTGGGAGAGACAGACGGGAGTCAAATACAAATAAATTTCCTATCCATTCTGCAGGACCTTCATTCTTTAAATAGTTAGAAACACCACCCTTCAGTGTATACAAATTCTGAAATCCCTGCTGCCTGTCACATGGCATCAAAGAAATACACTAAAATTAGCAACAATAGGAGTGGGGTGAGGGGAGTATGTGGCTTCAGTTCCATGAGTAAATCATTTTTCCTTATCAAGAGAAAAGATAGGAGTACGTGGCTTTAGTTCCATGAGTAAATCATTTTTCCTTATCAAGAGAAAAGATATCTGGCAAGTTGGCATATTGGTATAAAGAAGGTAAAGGTTTTAGTACTTAGTGTTGGTAATTAAAAAAAATTGCCTAGTTGAAATTAAGATGTTATGGGAAGAAAATATAAATACTCAAAGAACAAAATTTAATCTCACAAAATATTTGTATAACAATAACACACTCAATATTTTGTAGCTTTGTTAAAAGCTAATATATAAAACACAAAACTCATAAAACTTGTTGAAGCTTAGTGTCACTTTTTCTCTCTTTGTTTTTCTACTCCCATTACATTCTACTAAAAACAACCAATACTACTCCTATTTATAAGCAATATATTGCCACCTTTAATTGCTTCACTATTGAGCAAATTGTGCCAACTTGAACTCCAATTTGTATACAAATGGAAGACTTGTTGAAGCTTACTGTCACTTTTTCTCTCTTTGTTTTTCTACTCCTATTACATTCTACTAAAAACAACCAATACTACTCCTATTTATAAGCAATATATTGCCACCTTTAATTGCTTCACTATTAAGCAAATTGTGCCAACTTGAACTCCAATTTGTATACAAATGGAAGACTAAATTGTTTGGTCAAATTTTGCAGCTAAAACCAACTTCAATTTTAGTACCACCTTTCACATATTCAAACTAATATTATCTACCAAAATACAACTCATCCATAGAAAATGAGTTGCAATTGTTGACTATTCTAATGAACTGGCAAATTCTAGCAAGTTCATGTAGGCCAACTGTAATTTCTAACACCCTCCTTTAAACTTGGCTTCATTATTACAAGCGTATTCTTCAGCTTCAAGAATAAATTTGTTTTCAATAGTTTTGTAAAAATATTTGCTACTTGATTTTCTGAAATGCAATACTCCATCATAATTTCTTTGTCTCTAATCAAGTCATGAATATATGCTTGATATCAATGTGTTTGCTACGACCATAAAAGACTGGATTCTTTGTCAAAGCAATTGTTGATCTGTTGTCACAAAATATTTTTGTTGGCCCATCTTGTTGATGTTGCAACTCACTTAATATTCTCTGCAACCAAACTGATAAGTAGCATAATTTGTTGTTGCAATGTACTCTGCTTCTGTTGTTGACAGAGCAACTACTTATTTCTTAGAGGACCAAGAAAATACACCTGAACCAAGATGAAAAGCATAACCAAAGTGCTTTTTCGAGTTTCAGATTCTCCAGCCCAATCATTATCAATATATCCAATCAACTTTGGCTTGTAAGAATTTGAATAAAAGATGCCTTTATCAATAGTTCCTTTGACATACCTCAGGATTCATTTAGCAGCTTGCCAATGCGATTGTCTTGGTGATTACATGAATCTGCTTATAAGCTTAACTCCATAAACTATGTCAAGTCTTGTTGTTATCAAGTATCTGAGACTGCCTACTAACATACTAAAATGTGTTGAATTGACAAGATCACCTCTGCTTTCTTTTCCAAGCTTTAATCTTTCTTCAACAGATGTCAACATTGGTTTACAAGCCTCCATTTTAAAATTACTTTAGAACATATGCTGCGTATGTCTAGAGATAAAAACTCCTTCATTTGTTTGCATCACTCAATGCCTAAAAAATAAGACATTAGGCCTATATTTGTCATCTCAATTGTATGGACATATTTTCTTTGAATTCAGCTAGCAATTTGGAATTGTTGTCAGTGAAGATCAAATCTTCCACATACAAACAAACAATAATAATATCTCCAGTTTTGTTTGTTTTGACTAACGCGTGCTCATATGGACTTCTATGAAATTCCATTGTTGATGAAATATGTGTCAATATGTGTGTACCAAGCTCTAGGCGCTTGCTTCAAACCATATAAAGCTTTCTTCAACTTGTAGACGTTGTTTTCCTCTCCTTGTTGATATCCCGATGGTTGCTTAACATAAACATCTTCTTAAGTACACTATTCAGGAAAGTAGACCTGATATCCATTTGAGAAATCTTCCATTTATTTTGAGCAACAAGGGAAGGAAACATGCATACTGTGTCCAATCTAGCAATTGGAGCAAATACTTCAAAATAATCAATGTCGGCTTTTTGTTCGTACCCTTTTGCCACTAATCGTGCTTTAAAACGATCAATCTCTCCATTTGGATTGTACTTTGTTTTGTACACCCACTTTACATCTATTAACTTCTTTCCTTCTGGAAGTGTTGTTAACTCTCATGTTTCGTTCTTCTTAATTACATGAATTTGTTCATCCATTACTTTAATCCAACAAGCATCATTGATTGCTTCTTCATATGTCACTGCATAATAAGTAACTTCTTCCTCCCTATCCTTTGGATCATCATCTCTACCAACTTCATAATCTTGCAAATGTGGAGGTGGACGCCACTCCCTTTATGGATATCTTTGAGGTGGTGATGTTGATTCTCCTGGACTTTTGGTACTTACTGATAGTTCATCGGCTACTTCTCCATTTATAACATCTGGTACAAGAAACAAATAATATCTTGACTGATAATTACCTTTTGGGTTTCTGGATTATAAAACTTGTAGGCTTGTTTCTTCATTGTATTCTACAAAAATAAATTTTTGTCTTGTCATCGAGTTTCTTCACCGGTTGATTAGGAACATGTGTATAAGCAACACAGCTAAAAACTTTCAAGTGACTGAGATTTGGCTTTTTCCCATTCCAAGTTTGCTGTGGAATTTTATCACGAATGCTTTTGATAGGACACCTATTTAATATGTATATTACACAGGCCACAACTTCGACTAATATTTAATACTGACATGTTTACCATGCTTTTAAAGAAAATCATTTAAAACTTTAGAATTTTAGTTCCATGGTTAAATTTGGATGGTACAAAGAGCAAATTGCAGAGTGGATTGTTTTCTTGTATAAAGGAATTGTAGAATGCATCAAATTATCAATGTTCCATACATGTGTTTTCTGAAAGTGATAAGATCTACAGAAATCGATACTCGAAGAGTATGGATTTCTGAAAACAAAACACAATGCCAAAAGAACTAAAAAAAGTAAAAGAAACCCAAAAATTATGAGATAATAATTGGATTTTGCTAATGAGTACCCTAAGAAGTTAAGGAGCATTTAATACACTATTAAATATTTTTAATTCCTTAAAAAACAAGTATTGATTGATTTTTGTGTCTTTGATATAAAATGCTTATCCCCATTCTTCAATTTTTTCTTTATTTCTTTCATCAGAGTACTTCGGAAACTTGTTAACATTATGTCATTGTTCAATACTCCCTTTAGTCCTTTTTATAAGACCTTGTTTTGAAGCTTTTCTTGGTCCATTTTATAAGACTCATTTCAATTTATAATGTACATTTATTATTTTTTTTGTCCAACACATTGCCTTATTAATTACATCTTCTCTCACTAGATACCAATGAAATTTGAAAATTTTCATTTATCTCTCTTCATAAACATGAAGGGTAAGTTTGGAAATATAACAAGAAATTCAAGAATAAGTATCAAATTTAATAGAATAAATAAATTTTTTGATGGGTGTGAAATGATGTAATAAGATCTTATAAAAATGACAAGGAGTAGTAATTTACCTTAATATTGTAGAATATACATCACAACGAATACCTCCAGTGCAATACATCAATATGTCTGTTTTTTCCTTATCCGCATTCGATAAAGGATCTGAAGCAATGATCTAAAGAGGATATGAAAGAAGCGTACATTAATATCCACAATGGAAAGATAAGACTTTTAGGGTTAATTGCACTTTTAGTCCCCCTACTTTATTCTATTATGGTTTTAATCTCCCTAGCTTTCATATTTAGTCCTCATAGTTTTCCAATTGTTCAGGTTCCCACACGAAAGTGCCATCTAATAACTAATAGAAATGTGATATGTAATTAATTTGTAAAGATTTGCAGAAGAAATTTATATAAAATATTTAAGTAGAAATAAAAAAAAACGAAATGTCTATTTCTTTATTTTTATTTAAATATTTCATACATTTTTTATTTTTCTAATTTATATCAAATAATATGTTACATTTCTATTAATTATTGAATGAAATTTGGAGATAAGGAACTTAATTTGAACAATTGAGAAACTATGAGGACTAAATGTGACTAATTAAAACTAAAGGAACTGAAATTGGATATAGGCTAAAGTATGAGGACTTAAAGTACAATTAAGTCAAAGATTTATTCACACATTCCATCATCTAGGCAAAGCTCATTCATTAAATGAAACAAGATGGAAGCTGGAATGCCACTTCTATCATACAATTTTTTTTTTTGTGAATAACAATGTTAGAATTTGATGCAAGATTTGTAGATTTTATGACATTAGTTTGACTATAGAAAAATTGTATAACTTGGTGAGACAAATAATGACCTGACCTCTTCCTGAGACAAACCAAATGAAGTGCTCCTAAAGCAGTCCACATTAGGTCGCTGAGCCCCATGAAAATGCCCAATATCCCACTCATAACCTGAATAATAACAACAGTACAACACTACTATATTCATCCTTTGAATTTATAACTATGAAATGATAAACATTTTAGGAAAAAAAAAAAGAATGATCAATATACAGAGATATTTAAATATTTTGGAAATCTCAACAAAGCAGAAAAAACAGACATTTGGTGAGCTAAAAATTCTGATCTAAGATTTTCAGTACTTGCACAGACACTAGTGTTCCTAATTTAACACCATGGAGCGTGCTACTAATAATTTGGTACTAGTCAAAGTCCATGGTTAATTGTACATCCTTCTTATTATTTCCCATAGATCCAAATTTACATCCTTGTCATGAGGACCCTTATTCAAAATTTCAGATCTTGAGAGATATCAAAGATTGGTTAGAAAGCTTATCTATCTCAATGTTACACGGAGAGAGATTTATTTTGCAGTGGTAGTACAGGGCTGATATATTCAGAGACTTGGATGTTGTGATGCAGAGTGGCCTAGATCTCCAATTGACAGGTACTCCACCTCAGGATATTGTGTCTTCATTAAATTTTGGTATAAAAAAAACTAGATAACATAAGGGATGTGTTCAGGATTTTGGTATAAACCCTAAACTTGATACAATCCTACCCAAGAGGATTGTGAATTAACAATTTTTTCCAAATTGCCATTGTCAAAAGGCTATCATATCAGGATAATCTCATAATGATGATTCTGCACACTCTGTTCAGGACCTCCTCTTTAAAGGAGAAAAGTAATTTTAAAATGGCACTTGATTCAAACTCCATACAGTCTGAAACCCAATCAGAATTTTCCATAGGAAATAGAAAGGGGGAGGGGAGAAACAGTTTAAATTGAATTAAGGAAATAAATGTAGATCCATTTGAAACTACAGACTCTACCATTTCTCACATCCAACAGAATATAATTTCTCTTTGGATTTGATGTAAGATCAGTTTTGTTGATTGCTTTCAATCTATCTCTCCATTCTGAAGGCGATAAAGGTATCGCTCGCATTGAAGGATCAAGCAATGGAAGATGTGATATACCACCTTCAAACTGTAGACAAATGAAAGTCATAAGTTGATGTCTTCTTAAAGTCACAACTATTCAGCCTAAACATTAAAATAAACAAATGAAAAAACTTGTTGAAGTTCCAGCACAGGGAAGTCATCACATCCAACATACAAGATTTGATCTAGGAAGAGGCAAATTCGGTTACCTTACTGGAGATGCTGCTCAACCAGGAAGGAATGAGCCAAATGATCCCTCTATGCAGAAATGGAAGTCTGAGAACAAATAAATTATTGCCCGTCTGTTCAACTTGATGGAACTAGCAATTGAAAAACCTTACCTTTCACCACTACTATGAAGGATGGTTAGGAAGCTGTCAAACCTCAAAACAGGTTTGCGGCAATCCAAACAAGGAGAAAAAGATGTCACAACTTACTAAAATACCATGGGCAGGCTTTTGGCAAGAATTGGATCAATGTTAAGAAAAAAAAAAGGGGGAGTAATATCTTGACTCAAATACTAGCAGAGTTCTCTTGTCATTGCAGCCAATCTTGACTGGACTCTACAATAGTTAGATGTGAAGAATGCTTTCCTAAATGGAGATTTGAAGTATATATGGACACACCACTTCAAGCAGTAAGATTTCAAGATTGAGATTATATGGGTTGAAGCAGTCGCCTAAAGCTGGGTTAGATTTGCTTAACTCATCCAAAAAAAAGAAAAGAAAGGGGTTTGTGCAGTTTCAAAGTGATCGCATTAGGTTTGAGAAGCATTCTCTTGAAGGGTGGATAGCTCTGTTAATTGTATATGCGGATAATATAGTTCTCAAAATAGTGCTAAAGTTGAATATAGAGCCATGGCACAAGGAGTATGTGAGATTTTGTGGCTGAAAATGATACTTGAAGCTTCCTTTGATTATCTGCATGAAACTATATTGTGATGACAAGGCTGCCATAAGTATTGCTCAAAACCCTGTCCAGCATTGGATCTGATTTTGATCTGATCAGTGATCGGTTCCTTGATTTTCTCTCATCTTATCTTTGATTTAAATTATTTTATAATTAGATTGGCTAGAAAACTTCTCTAACCAATTCCACCTATTTTTATACCCTCTTTGCAATCCTTGCCCTCACTAAGTCAATGGATAATCGGATATGAAATGATTCTCTTCTAGCAAACTAGTAGTATAATAGAAATAAATAAATGGATCACAACTTGAAAACAGAAAAGAGAAAAAACAACACGGTTATGGCGATGCTAATCTGCAAGAGAATAATTATGGCTTGCCTGAACTAATGATGGCTTGTAACGCAACTTCAATGCTGGAAAGGTATGTCCATTTTGTGATGGAGATATCTGAACCAATATGTCAGAAAATCTGTTATCTTCCCTTAACCAGTTGACATAAGCAAGAGCATCTTTTGATGGCCCACTATACTGCAGTAATGTTTATGTATCAGTCACGTTGAATAAGGCTGTGGCAGTTTGCAAAATGAGGTTACAATAGTCATCCCAAACCTGAGCATTAATTCCCTGTTCGTTCAAATAGACTCTTCCATTGATGTCGAGACCCCCAGCGTCCAAGAAAGAACGGTGTTTGGAAACTTCAGCCTGTGGGTCTTTAAGGAACACAAAATGGTAGAAATTGACAACTAGAAAATCATCACTCGAATTTGAAGGTCGTATTTGTGCAGCGGGTAACAGCTTCCGATGGGTAAGAGAGAGAGAAGACAAGTTGAATCTGAAGAGAGGCTTTCGAAATGGAAATTGCAACACGGTGGTGGTGTTAGCAATAGGATTAGGAGGGAAAGCGAATGGATACGGATGTGAAGCTGACCCAGAGATGACCTCGCTGCTGCTGCACCACCTCATGATGCTCATCCTTTCTTCCCACTCTACTCCACTTAGCGTCTCCGTTGTCTTGTCTCATAATGTTATTAAGAGCCTGTTTGGTTACAAAGTTGGGTTGGTCAAACCTCGGTTTGGCCAACCCCAAAAATAAATCCTACGGTCAAACGGAGTTTTGACTGTCTCGAACGGTGTGAAGGATCAATATCAACCCTTAAATTTCTCAATTTTCCCAACTCTGTTTCCCCAACTGGAAACCAAACGGACCCAATACGTTTGATTTAATTAAAATATTCTCAATTTCTTATGAATATTTATTAAAACAATCATTCCAAACATAAAAAGTTAGGATTTCTTGCTTAAAATTTATAAGAATCAAAAATAAATGTGTACCACCCGTGTGCCAGGCCAATTCCAAACTTGTTGAAAATGCCTAGGGTTCCCAATTTTTATTAGCACATTTCTAGTATATTAATGACATATTTCAAATATCTATATATTAAAAATCATCGCATAAAGTTACATTACAAAAGTACTTTATTTAGCATAGAAGTTTTGACTTGACAAATAGCTTCATTTACAAGTCATCTTTCCTTGTTGTTCATGACTCCAAATTTCACTTGCCTCTTCCTCCTCAAATTTGTCGAGCTCTCTCCCTTATACCTCCTTCTCACTTTCTATTTCTTTTTTCTTTTAACCTTTATCTTCCTCTATTTCCAAAGATAAAAGCTTGCATTTTCTTCTCCTTTCATTCACAAGGTAAGGTTCCATGCTTAGTTCGTGACCATCCATGGAGGTGGCAGAAGATAGTTTGTTTCGGTTTGCTCCTAAATGCATGTTGCTTAATATTTTTATGTTAATCCATTCTTGAGGTTGATTAGGTTAAGAAAATTTTTTTTGTTGAGTGCAGGCAATGGCGGATCTCAAAGAAAATGTTTGCAGGTGCCAAAAGAAATTTAATTTATTATATATATATATATATATATATATATATATATATAAATGATTTGATATGGGTAAGATGGTAATTTACACTCATAGCCACCATGAACGACCGATGTATCACGTGAAGATGTGATCTAACACCGACATAGTGTATGAGACCCACAATCTAACACCAGTACGAGTCACTTTCTCAATATCGGTAGATCAAGGCTACCTTACATAACTGCATGTCAGAAAGTAACCAACAAAAGAGAAAGGACAACCGTTAGAGAGTGCCCACATCGTGTATAGCTTTTTTATAGAAATCAGAATTGTACTGATACTATGTACAGAATGTTCCCCATGGTAAATCGACCCTTCTACTACCATCTAGTATAAATACCCATGAATCAATAAAGAAAGGTAGAACATTCTTGATCATAACTTATGTTCGAGCTCTGATATACTTAGTGACAGGGTGTCTTTGTAGGTGACACTCTCCTCCACCCACAACACGTAAGACTGGTGAAATATCTCTGAGAGCACTCCAAGACTTCTATCTCCCACTAAAATAAAAGATATAATCCTAGATCCACATTGGACTGATGTAATACAAACAACATTTTAACATAAGTTAAAGATTGGTGCCCACACCGGATTCTCTAACCCGATCCATACCAGTTCATTGGCACACTGGACTGATGTAATACAAACAACATTTTAACATAAGTTAAAGATTGGTGCCCACACCGGATTCTCTATCCCGATCCATACCAGTTCATTGGCACGCCCGGTGGGACTCGAACCCACAATCGCCTGATTACAAGTCAAGGTTTCATTTAATGGTAGATAATGTGACATCAACAAGATGATATATATGCAAAAACTTATATTTCTTTTGCCTTTAGATTTTAAAGTAGAAAAACCATTTTTAAGATGAGTTTCATAAAACTAAAGTTTAAATTTGATAATGATTGTCAAAAATTGTTTTAATTTTTAAAAACATCTTATCAACCATCAAATATCACAAACAGCTAAAGGATTTAGGTAGAAAATTAGCTTAAATTTAGAGGACCAAAGTTGGTAAAAAAATTACACTTTCAAAGTAAAATCAAACCTTAACTTAATGGACTAAAATGTTATGTAACAACACATTCTTTTAAACATGCTTTATGTGATTTATTAATTTTTAAACAATCGTTCTAACGTGTGTTCTAAAACGCATTTTAAATAATACAGAAAGAGAAATATTTTATCAAAAATTATATTAGAACTGTATTGAAATCAATGTAAAACTACATTATGCACAATTACAATTTCCACTTTTACAATGTTTAAAATATGTCCCGAAAGACACATTGGAAAAATTGATTTTTAAATGTTAAAATTAAGGAGCAATTTACAAGATAAATGGTTTAACTTTCCAGAAACTAATCAATCACATGAAATGAATTGAAAAATGTATTAAAAAAAGTATTGCTAGCATTAAAATAAGATGTGAAGACACACTATAATTTCTTTATCATTTACTATTACTGATACTGTAGATACAAACTTTTGAGACCAAGAAGATCTAGATACAAATTAAAGCGTGTATCTTCAAAAGAAGGCAGTGATAGTAATAGAAACTCGGAACACCTTAATTTTCTTTCCATATAGAGTAAACATTTGGGACATTGTAGATACAAACTTCAACAATGTTGAGGAAATAACCTAGCAGCGACTACTATTCGGTCTACTTCCATGTTCTGCTGCTGTTGCTCCTTTTTTTTCCTTGCGAATTTGACTATTACTATAGGGTCAACCTCCTCTGGGTTTTCTGCTTTGTTTTTGGTTTGAACTATTCTGGTTTGCTGTGTCAGTTTGCAACTTTTCTCCATTTTGGTTCATCAACTACAATATAGTTTGTTGAGTTGTGTTTTTCCAAGATGTCTAAGTGGCGCTGGTGTTGCTAAGGGTAGTAGGAGTGCTGCAAGAGTAGGGAGACGTGCTGCTAGTTATAACTCTAAAAGGTTGTTGTATATGACCTTATTGCAGAATACTAGTACTAGATATTATAACAGTATATATTTGAGACCGAAACATAAAATACAATGTAAAAATTTTACTACTGACATTACTGTGATTGATTAACCTCAGCATCCGATTACAAGCCAGATCTTACGGTGCATTTGCATCGGCAAGCTTTTCCTGAAGTTTTGTTATCCGAGCCTGCTTAAACATATATGTAAAGAACAATTATTCATCCCATAGCATAGCCACTTTGAATTTGTGAACAACCAAACCCAAACAAGATACAAATACACCAGAAAGGACAAGAGAAAGAAGAGACCATGCAGAAAAGGACCTTCAACATTGTTCTCAAAAACAGTACAAAATATGACAACCTTTTTATGTAATTATATCATTAAAAAAATAAAAAAGAGTTCATCCATGTGAATCTGATTCTTTTGAGGGGATATTTAGATATCCAAATACGCTGGACTTATTTTTGTGTAGGACTGAATTCTATTACTATTACTGGCTTCTTTTGGTACTGTGCTGGGAATGAGTTCTGTTAGTAGAAATTAGAAAAGTAAACTACATGACTAGAAGGGAATTTACATAATTGAGGAGTATTATTCATGTTACCGTAATCACTTACTCAATTAAATTCATTGTTTTCTTCATTATTTGAATTAGTTCTATCAACTGGCATCAAAGCTCTCAATCTAGAAGCTATCATGGGTGGCACAATTGGGAAAAGGGTCAATCCCAGTATTTGACAGCAAAGAAGATGCTTATTGAAGGATGATTTGCATTGAACAGTTCTTTGAGATGATGGGAACACTACCTGAGGAGCAATGGTTGACAGAGCTGGAGAGGGAAGTAACATGGCAAGCTTTCATGTGATACCGTTGGTGGACTTGGTAAAATTCAGGTGCAACTTGGTTGAAATTTCATATTGTGTTAATTTGGCAATCAAGCCAGATCATAGGGATGTCCTACCACTATCTGAATTGTTTTTTCAGAAGATGGGAATGACCTATTATTCTGAGTTGTTGAGGAAAAGAGAGATGGAAGATTTATCACATTGTTGCAGAACTAAGAAGCACTAAAGGCCAAGAACTAAGGCGACAGAAAAGAGATGAACATCATAGAATCAGAACAAAAAAAGAATTGGAGACCAAGAACAGGAATCAAGTTGGTGGAAGGGGCACCGCGGGGGAGAAGAAGCAAAAAAAAAACAGAGAATAAGAGTGGCCATTCAGAATAAGAGAAATCTAGGTATGAGCATGGAAGAGAAAGATACAACAGAAAGGAATACCAACCAACCCTTCTGTTACTGTAATCACTCAGTCCCCACATCTCGATGCAAGATTGAGACTTTAGGGTTTCTACTCAAATAAATTCATTCATTTCTTCATAGTCTGAACCAATTCCATTAGATATTAATTCAGAAGCGAATATTCTTTCATTAGAAATGCTATATCCTCCAACAAATCCTACTACTACTTTAAAAGGTAATAAAATAAATAAATGTGTTGTCTTGAAAACACACAAAGCATTCAAATCTTTCTTAAACTAAACTAGTGTGTCTTTTGGAGTGTTTTCCTTAATTATTTATTTTCTCAGTTTGGGGGAAAGTATTTATTTGTGTATTTGGGTGTTTTGAAAAAAGTAGATTATAATCTATTATATTATTTTTTTGTAAAGGAAAGTGATTATAATCAGAATCTGAATTATTTTAGATTGAGCATAAAAAAATACTTATTTCTACTATATACTCATTATTTTTTCTATTTTACCCTTTGCATCTTCTAAATTTCATAATTCTTAAATCTATTTTGGTAATTTTAAACTTAAAAGTACTTTTTAATACAATACAAACAAAAATAGATTAACTAAATATTTTTTTTTATAACCATATCCAAACATCAAAATGAATTCTAATATAAAATTAATTCAATTATTGAAATAAATACTTTAAAAAAGTACTTTTTATATGTTTACCAAACACAGTCTAAATAGAAGGATTTGTAGAAAGATGTTATGGGAGAACTTAGAATTCTTCTTCTTTCATTTCTTTCTAGAATTACTTATATTTAGATTAATGTTTGACCTAGCTAAAAAGATCCATGGCCGATACAACCATTGTTCTTGCTTACCAGTTGAGTTTTGCAACATCAAACTTCCCAAAAGTCACAGCTGTTTGTTCGTGCAAAAAGAAATACTTACGAAAAGAATAATTCATGTCCAAGATTCAATGCTACCTTGAACCATTTAGAATGACGAATTGAAGAATCTATATCTAAAGATGCTAAATATGACTGTTCCGCCAAGTCAAATTTGTTCAGTGCCAAAAGGGCATCACCTTCGCATATACAAGCCTGCAAAGAGAAATAACAAAATTGATGAACAACATGGCACATTTAATTTTATCTTAAACCCTTTAATCATAAGTTTTAACTAAATAACATTTAAACTCACAACAATTACAGGAGAAGAATGAACATACATATAACGACGATAGGCAAATAGAGTTGGTATAAGATGACAACTATTACTCTTACTCTTATCAGGACAGGTATGATGGGATTTCAGTAAGGATCATAAGGTATAGTTTGACCAATTATTGATCATATGACATGTATATAAACATGTAACAATCATGTTCATTTGGCCAGTGATATAACCGCCAATGTCATCGTTTGTGCAATTACAAGAACCTGTTTCCAAAATTTTGTAATTTGCGAGGACCAAAACCAAAAATAGCTTTTTGAACGATAAAATATTCTACCCACAAGTTTTCTTTTTGGCAAGGGCAGAAATCATGAACCAAGTGGTCTCTAAATGGGCAATTCCTAATCCAACGAATTTTTTCAGTGAAGATCAGAACCACTCCAAATTTGTATGAAAGAATAAGAAAAATTGAGACACCTCAGAATAGCCGGGTGCTAAAGCCAAAGCCTCTCTGGCATCTTGGAGAGCAGCAGAGTAGTTGCCCAGTTCCAGCCTTACAATTGACCTGGGTATCAAAATGCATAATGACATGGTTATAAAGAAAAGAACCAACCAACCAACCATATTGATTAACAAACCTGCATTTAAATATGACATGTATGCCACCAAATGGCTTGGAATCTATAGCCTGTGAGAGCAGAAGCTCGGCCTCACTGAAATTTCGTTTAGCAAACTCAAGATCCGCTCTCTTCCTCAAAGCAAGCGCATCCAAACAAGTCTTGGGGTCGTAGGCTCCGGCAAACAGAGTGCCCATGACCTCCGCCGCCCGAGCAGCCGTCCCGCAATGGCTGACGATGAGGCCATCAGGGAGGACCACCAGGTTGGGGCCGCCGCCGCACCGCCCCAAGCAGCCGCATGACTTTACGGTGGCGTTTGGAGGAGCGATGCAAGACATTGTTTCTAGGGTTTCAAAGGAGCCCTGTCTGCGGCAGGCGCGATTCGTGCACACCCGAATTTCTCGAAGTTGCTGCTGTGCTTTGGCGCGGCTTTCAACACGACATCCTTTCACGGTTGGGGCTGTGCCCGTGCCCAGACGTGAACTCAGCAACATACTGTGACTGCCCTCCATCTACGGCCAATATGGATTGGAACCACATTATCATTTCCAGTGCTTTTGGACCAATGCAAAAAATAAACCCATAAAAGAAAATAAAAATTAGTCCAAAAATAAATGGTGAGTTTTTACACGTTTCAATTTGTTCCGATAAATTAAAATTAAAATTTAGAATATTTATTTTTATCCCTGAATTTTTGCAAATGGTTTCAAGAAATCAAGTGCTGCATTATTTTTCATTAGTGAACTCAAGATCGTTAACCGTCTGCGCATTACTGGTCTATTTTTGCTCCTATACATTTGAGTCCTTGTGTGTTTGAAAATGATTTCAAGTTACCTTTGTATGTTTGAAACTGTTATAAACTATTAAAATGAGTTTTTAAACTTGTAAGACGAAATTGAGCAAATCCCTTGGATTAAAATAATTTGAGGGGAGGACTCACCCATTGTGCTCCTCGATCCTGGCCCAAAGGGGAACGGGATGCCTGTGCTCTGTCATGCTTTGGATTGTGTTTGCAAAAAAAAATTCCATCGGTCAATTTTTCAGTAAATCACCGATCTAGGTCCATTCGGCAAAGGTTAACATGGGGGAACAAATATAGTTCATTAGTGGGAGTAAATATATCGGAGATTTGACTATTTTGAATGAAATACATGTACGAGATTTTTCCTTTTTCTACATACTAAATGGATTAGAAAACGAACAACTATGATTTTTCGACGTGGAACCCTCTCTCTCTTGATTTGAATGGGGATTTTATTATTATCATTTTGTCCTCTGTTCTTAACTAATTTTTACTGTCATTAAAACCATGTTAAAAAAAATAGGGCCTTTGGTCTTTATTTTGAAAAATAGAAACACCGGATAAAATGGTCATGACCTGCATTCATGGGTCTACCAACACAGTGTATCAAGACAACCTAACTTAGATGGCGTATTAAAAAATTCGTTGTAGATGACCAAACTATAATAAAAATATATAGACCATTAACGTTATTAAGTTCACTAAAAAAACACTAACTTTAAACGGTTTCAATCATATCTATCTAAAACGAAACCTTGAAAACATACATACATATCAAAATAGTAATTTAACCATCAAAATAATTGTGTCGTTTAAATGAATAAAAAAATAGAATAACAAAATAAAATAAAATTGTATTAGTATTTAAATGGCTTCTTTAGAAAATTCGTTAGAAAGGTGTGGTTTTTCAAACCCCCTATCCTCCCATCTAAGTCAAAAAACTGTAAAATGGTGCTAGTGAAACACGTGATGTCATCCTAAGGATAATTGGTTTTGTCATCTTAAAATTCATACAGCAATAATGAGTGGTTATCATGTATTTAAAGTGTAAAATGACATGATGTACAGCTGTTTGTTCAAATGTTTTGTTTTGCAAAGGGAGGTTTGTAAATGAAATTTATTTTATCCTATTGTTAAACAAAATTTTGATTGTTTCGAAATTAACCTTTAGATAAGTAAATTGAATAACTTTCAAGTAATTGAAGAGCTATGGACCACAATAAATCTTTAGATCAACTCGGAATGTACAGAATTCTTAAAATTCATCAAGTACAGTTCATAGTTAAAATTTGAAATGAGAAGTTAAGCGCAGACAGAATGCTCTTGTCACATCTTAATGTCATCCGTAACAACAATCTTGTGAAATCTACACCAAGGACTTACCTGAATTTAGAATCTTACACCACTGACAAACATCCTGCAAACACATCTACATTAATATACTGAATTAACAATTTAAAAATAATTTTAAAGTGCTAGCACAGGAACTACCCCCATCATCTTTTCTTGTGAAATGTAAACTAAGGGATTAGGGACAGAACAAGTGAGAACATGTCAAAGAGAAGAGGGTTTGTACTCGCTTTCAGTTCCATAATTCTCAAAGGATTCTTTATCCATTTTTTTTTTATAAAAAAAACACAGATACAAGTACAGTGACTTACAATCAAATTTTTCCCAGCTTGAAGGAGGTATGGTTGAGAAGTTCTGTTTTTCATCATGGATGCAAAGTAAGTTGAAAATGTCAGTTGTACCATTGCTTTTTCCTGTGGACTTGTCAAAATCGACTGATGAGGATGGCCTCTTTAATGGAGGTGAATTCTTTTTTGGTGTGTTTAAATAACCCTGAATTGTGTAGATAAATTTGGAAAATGTATCAACTTGTTTTCAAGATGTTGGAAGCCAAGCAAAAGTGCAATCCAACTCAAGAAAGAGAACATGTCTAAAATTCCCATATATTAAAAATCCTGGAATCTAAATAGTAAATTAAGTCAAGTAACAAGAAATAAGACAAAATAGCACACAAGTTTCTTGTGCATATAAAACCATAAAGTTATCTGCCCAACCAGTGTGTGTAAATTGAGACACGTACCATCACTTTCACTCAGAATATCAATGGTAGTGTTATTAGGGATGAGAATAAGTTGTAACAAGCTAAATTTAACAAGGTTTAATTTGATATGTTATTTAATTTTGAGGTCTAAACCTGATTTTTATGTCTAACTAACCTATTCACATGTTTAAAATTATCATTTACATTCATGGAAACCCTTTGTCTCACTCGCCCTCTTTTGTCTCACTTCTTTAATTGGTTAACTACTTCTCTGTTCTTCTGCATGTAAGGGCTTCTCTGCTTTCTACACACAGGGGTTCATCCCATGTTCAGCAACTGCTAGTTTTTTTCTTTGTTTCTTAAACTATTTTTATGAATTTACAATTGACATACCTCTAATTGACAAGTTTGTGACAACTAGTGTTGAATTTCAAATTATTTTGACTTCTTTATTTTATTTTATGCATATATGTGTTTTTTTACCATCTTGATTTTAACTCCTTTGACTGGACTAATACATGTCTTTTTTTTTTGGTGGAAAACTAATACATGTCTTAGAATGACTTAAGTTATCATATTTGGTTTTTAAGTTAGACTATGCTTTGTGTATTCAAGTTTTGTTGGTGTGGAATAAAAATTCTAAATTGTGTGTGGGCTTAATCAATGGGATATAGAGGTCCAGAAAAAGAAAAGAGAGGGATGAAAAGGAGTTATGTAAGAGACCAAAATGGATAAAAACATAAATAATGAGAAATTTAATAAACCTATGATATCAAGCTAGATTCTTTGTGCACCGATTACAAATTTACACTTTATGCACTGTGAATGCAACCTAATGCATATGAAACAATGCATGGCAGGGTATTTCTTGGGTTGGAATTGACTATCAAACAATAGGCAAAACAGAAATTTGTGTTGTAACTCAGCCACTTCTTTTATGTTGTTCTACTTATATTATCTGCTATTTTGTACGGATCGTGCCATTAGTATCTCTAAAACATGCATATCAATTCTCTATTATTTGCTTTTTTCTAACTTATATCCTTTTAATTCTAATTTTACTTCTTTTAAAAAAATTCAGCATTTTATAAATGGGTAGTACAATTTTATATTATGATTTAAAAATTCAGAACAATAGTCATCCTATTACCCATTTTCTCACTATAGCCTTTTCCCAGTTAACCACTTCACAATATTATATTTCAAGTTGACTACTATGACTTACAAGCCAGTTTGAGTGTTGACCAATAATCTGTTTACTACCATGGGTTGTTAGAAGTAAGAAACAAATTCATTAGTTGATCCAACAAGCATGCATAAGTGCAAATGAATAAAATCCAAAAAAGGATTTAGCTACTTCATGCAAAACATGGTTACCCCATGAGATCTTGCAGTTGGTGGCAAAATTTGCGCCATGTGGTTTGCAAGAATGCTTTCTTCAAGAGAAAGCCTTCTATAGTTCTTTGGAATGCCACTCCTAGCTCTTCCGTCAGATGACTCATTAAAACTACATATTATTTCAACTGACTTTGAACTTGATCGTAGTTCATCTTTTGAAGCCCATCTCTTCTCCACATACCTACAAGATGCTGAGAAAGTTAAGTACACTAGGAAATGAATAAGTAGATGAAAATTATCTTCTAGTTTCAAGCAGTATGTCTTGCAAAAATTTATCAAAAGTTTACTTGGCACGAATAAACTTCTCAATTCCCAATTTACTTCTATCAAAATCTGGTGGCATTTTTGCTTCCCAGTGCTTATTTGATTTCTCGTTACCCATAACTACATAACACATGAAGATCAAGAGATCGATTCAGTAACCATTAAGTGAAATCAAGGTAAAACATAGAAGACACATTTCCTATATAAAAAAAAAAAAACAAGTTTCTCTTTTTATTTTTTCATTTGTGTTGAGAAGTTTTTCTAACCAATTATACAAGTTTATGACATAATATCCTTAAAATGTTATCTACATGACTATAGAGTGTTGTAGGCAATTTGTGTTATTTATTTATATAATTTGGTTCAGTCCTTCTGTTAGACTAATAACAAAAGAAGCTCACAAATTTCCTTGCATTTTAAAAGAATTCATTTGCATCTTTCTATAAGTCGGTTGATAATAATTTTCATAAAGAAAGATAGAAAGAAATTACATAGTTCCTTACATTGCATGAAAGAAACCTGTTCTGGCAACCATGTATCCAAAGTTGTAGACCGCACCTAGTTGCAAAGTTAAAATGCTCAATTATCAGTTTGCTGATAGAAAAAGGAAAATGCATGTGAAGAACAATACACTACACTTTATCACAAACCTCCACAAAACAGAAATATTAGCTGTGAAAACTTGTGTTCAATTAAATATCTTGGAAAGTGGTCTGAGTTTGAAGTGCTTCATCTTTTTCTTTTAATATGTACATTTTACATTATTTATTTATTTTTAAATAACAGTCTCATTAGAAATCAAAGATATTTTAATGTTTATTTTCTAATTATACCCTTGTTGTTTAATTATTTTTTATTTCATTAAAAAATTATAACATTAAATATAGAAAAAATGTATTTCTTAATCTATGTGAAAATACTAAGGTAGAAGCATGTTTGAATTGCAACATGTTTCCTGTTTTTATTTTCTGTTTTTTAATTTTAATTATAAAATTATCATTTTGTTTCCTATTTTTTAAATTTTATATAGAAAACACTAAAAAACAACTTTTTTGTTTCCTATTTAAATTTTTTTAGTATAAATTTTAGAAAATAGGAAATATGATAGTAGTTTTGTATTTAAAATAAAAACAAAAAACATTTTCACAATCCAAATAAGACCTAAATGGATAGATAAAAGAAACAATAAAGTAGTAAACTTTTCGGATACATATTTAGGAAGTAGTCAGAATTATTGCTACATAGGAATTGACTTAATTGTTTTGCAAATACGTCATTTATTTCCTAAAGACATTGTTTAAAGCAAAAAGCAATTTTTTTTTAAAAAAAATATGTGTGAATTGTTTAGGAATGAGTATTAATAATGTTTTTAGGCCAATAACATTTTTCATATATAATTAAGAAATAAAAAGGAGAAAGTTTTTATTTTAAAGTAACACTAATATAATCCCATGTGATTTCCAATGCAAGTCCAATATATTTTTAATAAAAATTTCCATCTCTTTATATATATATATATATATATAAAAGTTTATCTAATGTGTGTAATAGGTTAATAAATCAAAATATATAAAATTTTCATTTAAAAATATCATTAATACTTATTCATACTAATTTCTAAACAATCCCTCGGGTTAGACAAATCATATATATATATATATATATATATATATATATATATAGATAGATAGATAGATAGTGTGTGTGTTACCTTCGTTCCTTAATATAGAACCTTTCAAATTTCAATGTCATTAATTATTTTTTACCAAAATACTCCTATTAATGTTGAACTTTTATTGGAATCGATATAATAATAAAAATGAAAACATTTTTACAATTTATAAGTCTTACAAAAAATCCAGCCCGTCTAATTGTCAATATTTTTCCATTAAGAATTATTGGGATCTAGAAATCTTTTGTGATGATCGTACTGGAAAACCTTCTTTGGATTTGCCCAAAATTTTTGAAATTCATTTATTTCTTGTCGGGGTGGCTTGTATACATCAATTAGATTATTTGTCTCTCCAATAATAATTGGGTAATACGTGAAAGACTAAATGGAGTGAGAATAAGTAGAGAAAATTTAACGATGAGTAATAATCACTATAATGACAATTTTGAAAAACTACAATAAATTTCAAACAAATTGAATGATTTTAACTAAATTAACTAATTTTCTGAATACTCGTAAATTAGGTAAAAGAGTCTTATATTTATGGATGAATGTATTACATGTGCAACTTTGCACAGGTTAATAGATAAAAAAAATAAAAAGTTTTCATTTAAAAACATCATTAATACTCACTCACACAAATTTCTAAACAATCTCTACATGAATTTTAATAAAACAATTTTTTTATCTTTTATCTTGTGTAAAGTTCCACAAATTAGAAAAACTATATATATATATATATATATATAATAAATTGAAATTTGTGTAGAGATTGTTTATAAATTTGTGTGAGTGAGTATTAATAATGTTTATATTAATAAAAATTAGTGTTTTAAGCTTATGTTTTAGGTAGTTAAGCTTATCTGTTGATGGTTTTTATTGTTTCTATTAAGTGGTTAAATCTTGTGGTATGATTTCTACTTAATGGTTAAACTTTGATATATTTAACATCTGCCTTGTGATGGTTAAGCAATGTTTCTTGATATTTTGGCTTGTGTGCCTTACATATTTGCCATTGTATTTAGACATTATTCATTGTATTTTCTCTTGTAGGCCTCTTTGTTGGTGTATTTTCAGCAATTTATAATGTTACTATTTATTGTATTGTGTAGTTAAAAACTTAATTAGACGTGTTGGCTGTATAACTCATGTTATTCCTTTGATGTAACAATTTCCATTTCTTCCATCAATACATTTTAACCACTCAAATTCTCTTAACTTTACTCTTGACTCTCTCTCTAAAGCATGTTTGGAATAAATAACTACTTATAATTAAAATGTGAAATAAATGAAGAGTAAAAAAATACAAAAATAAATAAGAAAGTTAGATGGCAAAATTATATACTTTCATGTGGTTATTAGGTGAGCATACCCTATTCAATATTCACATATCCCACAGTATTTTGGTCAAAAAATCTCAGGCATTTATCTAGTCAAAACTCTCAAAAGAAAAAGAGAGAACGTGATAAACTAAAAGAATGCAATAAAAAGTGTAAACCTTTGATATATGCACTCCAAGACTTCGGTGAATCCCTGAGCATTGCATACAGATGAAAATCCCTAGGTTCACACTTGCCCATCGTGGTGCACTGAAATTTTAAGAATTAAATGCTGAACCTAAAATCAAAATTAAATTTTGCAAGATTGCAAAGAAACAACGTGGTTGGAAGACAAAATGTCAAAATCACTATAATCATGCAATATGAAGGAAGGGCACATCTTTTCCTACTAAAACAGTAGAAGATTCACGACTAGTATGAAAGAACTGATATAGAAATGAAAACCTCAACTTATTAATAAATTATAATAGTATCATCTAGATAAAAAAACTTATTGGAAGTTGCTCCGGAAAATAGCTATTTTATTTTTCATTTGCTTCATGAAAAAACAACCTCAAATTGTCTCTTTCCTATAGCTTTTAAGTATATACAGTCTTAGGAAAACATTTATTGTTTTTATTTTATAATAGATAATTTTTTTAAAAAAATTATTTTAATTTAAAATAAATTCCACTATCTTATATCAAGTGTATAAATTTGAAGATATTAAAGTTGTAAAGATAAACTAAAAAATATGATAAATACTTATTTTTTTAAAGGGTTTATAGAAAGCAAAATATTTTTAAGAGAATTATACTATACCTCTTTTAATATATAAGAATCTTTAATATCTCTATAAATTGTAATTGTTTTTTAATAATATTGTTATATATTTATTAGAACTGATGCATCTTATTCTCTTTTTAGTAATTAATGATTATTTTAGTAATAATTAATAATGATATTTTGGTAAAAATTAGTTATTATTATTGACTTTTTATGGATTAAAAAAAAATATCTTTTAAAAAGTTTTTATATCGAAAGACAGCGACAAAGATAATAACAAAATAAGAGAAGCATTATCTTAATTCTAAATATAATCAAAAGTAATTATTCTGATAAAAAAATTTCACTAAAATTTAATTATATTTAAAAATAAGAGGGAGACCTATCACGTAAAATTTAAGATATTTACAATCCACATAATCAAAGGATGGGAAAGTAACTGCAAGGGGGAAAAGAAGGAATAGAAATACCATTTGCTCATCCAGATTTAATAATTATTGGTGGCAAAAAGATAAATTGAAAACTCTATGGAGTGATCCATTTAATTTAAGGTTAATGAACATAAACAATGTTTATGCATAAAATAAAATAAAATGAGTTCGGAGATGTTTATAAAAAAGAAAGAAAAAAAGAGAGTACTTGTTTCGACAGTCTGCACATTCCTTATTCTCAGGCAACTTAAGAAGTCCTTCTAATATCTGCAAAATACAGTGCAACATGAAAGCACAAGCAATAAGTAGCATATATAGAAACATCCACAATATTTGTGAAAGCATAACCTTGAGATGAAACCTTGGTGTGCTTAACATTGAGCTCCTTAGAGACGGAAGCTTTCCCGTTCATGTTGAGGTTGAAGAGTGCACAGCAAAACAAGAAATGAGATTTGAGAAGGACGGGGAAGTTAGGTTTTAAGGATAATCTAAACTCTGCTCTGGCGTGACCTCCAACTCTGCCAACATCATCACCCCCTCTTTCTTTCACACTTTTACATATCCACTTGCCTGCCAACAAATCCCGACAACCACAACTTCCAATGTTCCCCCTTTTCTTTCTCCTCCTCTTCTCTTAAAAGCTCTAAGGCAGTATTAATTATTTTTTAAAAACTATTTTAATTCATTCACACCTAATAAATTCTTATTAATGTCATGATTTTAATAAAAAAATAAAAACCAAAGTTAAATGGTCGTATTAACGAAAGATAAAATAGTAAACTAACTAATTGTTCTAGGAAAATTAATAAAAATAAATAAAGTCGTTATTATGTGTTTTTTCTCCAAATAATTAATTAGAAACAGAGGGAATATTTTTTCATTCCATTCTTATCTGACGCAATTTAAAAATATACACATACTAAAAAGTTATTAAATAATCTTGAAATACATAGTTTGATCATTTCATTTCTATTTTAACCTTGTACTTTTTTTATTTTTATATTTATTTCATATCTTCATTATAATTATTTAATTAAAGATTGAGGGTATAATACAAAAACAAATAATAAATGAGGAAAAATATTTTCTTTTCAAAATTACACCAAATAAAAGCAACAAAAAGAAAACATATGTTTAGTCATTTGTGTCTATC
Source organism: Clitoria ternatea (assembly GCA_037962975.1). Lineage (NCBI taxonomy): Eukaryota > Viridiplantae > Streptophyta > Magnoliopsida > Fabales > Fabaceae > Clitoria > Clitoria ternatea. The sequence goes on from CM075669.1 coordinate 305,797,961, forward strand.
TCTGGTCAGACCCATAATCTTTTGAAACATAAAAAGTATTAGGTTAAATAAAATCATAAATTTAAAACATGAAAAATGTAAATTAAAATCTTTTTAAAATTTAAAAATCAAATTAAATAATCAACTTAAAATCATCTCTTAAATATTAGATGACTCAACGTAAATTTTATTTTGTTAGTAATCAAAGATGACAATAAGACAAGTGCGGATGATATGAGATGAGTATTAAGTATTTATGAGTTAGGTTATAGATATTTATGAATATTTATTTTTAATAAAGTAATAACAATAAAGATAATATGCTAAGTATAATATTATTTTAATTTAATATAATATAAATCAATATTGTATCATACATTATAACTTTATAAATTAACTATATTTTCAATAAAAATATAAAAATTTGTCTATCTTATTATAAAATAAAAAAATTAAATATTTAAATACATTTAATAAAAAATAAATATTAATAATCAAGTACGTATAAAATAAATATAAATAGTATAATACTGATACATACTCATTTAATAAATGTAGAAGTATATTAGAATAATCCACCAATCAAGGACGGGTACAAAATTATTTTTTGTCATTCCCACCGGTAATAGATCATTGCGGGCACAATCCGGCATTAGATGCATCACTACTTTGGAATCATGTGCCAAATCTTAGTTATCAGAACCAGAAAAATATTTTATAGCATCATTGAAAAAGTCATGTATAAACAAGTAATTATATTTTTTCAAATATTGTTTTGCAAAACAATCTTTATTATATGAATGAAAGCTTTTACAAAGTTATATACGAAATTATTCCATATGTTCATATGAAAATTTCAATTTAATCTTTATTTTCTCTTTCCTCACATTATTTGTCATTTTCTCATAAGCATTACAAATATTTTATATCTTTGGACTTAGAACTTTAATCCAAATCAATTACTTTTAAAATATTTAAAGTTTTTAACATTTAATATAAAATAAAATAAATTACCCAAACCACTTTCAAATTCTATAAATATTATACTTTAATTATTTTAAAAACCTGAACTTCATCTCATAGGTTAAATTTGGGCTCTTCAAAACCTCCACAAAACTACAAAATTTGTCACAAATTTTTAACCTATAGAGTGAAGGGTAGATTTTTCAAGATGTTTTGGGATGCAGTGTGATATTTACAAATCTCAAAAATGATTTGTATAACTTACCGTAAAATTAAATATTTACTTTTAATTATTTTTAATTTGATTTTATGTGTGAAAAAATTAGCTTCGCGATAATAAATTATTTTTCAATAGTATTTTTTCAAAATAATTTTTAGAACAATCATGTTTACTTTTTTAAATATCAACATTAATATCATTATAAAAAAGGTATAAAATTTTTATCGTACTTTTAAAAACACTTAATTTATTTTTTAAATTTTATTTATTTGTTTTTCTTCTTTATAATTCTCAAGAAATTTTTATAATATCTGTCTCTTTTAAAGTAAAATTTTAATATTTAGACACTTCTTCGTTTTGTTAAAGGTTTTTCTATTTTTCAAAATCTAAATTATTATTTTAGTCATCTTAGTAAATTTTAAGTTTGATCTCTCATTTTTTTAAAATCAGTTAAGTCTTCTATCTTTTAAAAATCATTTAGTTAAATCTCCACTGCCAATTTTTTACTAATAAACTTCATTAACAGGGTCATAACGTGATAGACGAATATCACATATGATCACGTTCTCATTTGCTGATTGTGCAACACCATCACAAATGTCAGATGTTGCTAACACAGAGCCTCTTTGTGTCAAGTATTCATTAGTCGAAGTGTAAATGACATGTAGAGTCATCAATAAATATTTGACGCGTAAAATTGTCATGTCAAAAGTATGTCACATTAATAGGATTAATTCATTAATGAAGTTAGTAAAAAATAGATAGATGAGACCTAATTGTAACATTTAAAAAAAGATAAGAGATCTATCAGACTAAAAAAAAGTTTGGGGTCTAACTCAAAATTTATTAAAAAGGTATGAAATTGGAATAACGATTTACCTTATTTTGTTATTTGTTTTTTTTAAAAAAAGTAGGTAGTGGCAGTTAAAAATCTCTAGAAGTTACATTTCCTACAAAAACTATTAGTTTCATGCGAGTCAGAACTTGCTCTATTGCAATTTCTAGTTGACCACTCGCGTAATGGCCACAAATGGTGAGAAGACGTTTATGGCAGTTTTAATCACCAGAAATTGATCCAATTTGTAACTTCCAGACAATCTTTAGTTGTTAGAAATTGCGCATTAGACTTTTTTGACATCATTCATTGCAATTTACATTTGTCCCAAAATATATAGTTTTATTAGGGTTTGTTTTTCTTAAAACTTTTAGTGTTTATCTTAGGATTTTATTTTTTAGTTAGTTTTTGTGTTTTGACCCGTTTATATTTATGAGTTTTATAAAAAAAAACAATTTTAAGTCCAAAAGGAGTGCAGTTGGCATGAGGCAAAGCTGTCAAAAGTCCAAAAGCATCAAGAGTTGGGCCTAATAGAGTAAGGTGTCTTCTGTTGTGTATCATTGAGTGTCATCAATGGTATGCATTTGTTGCGAAACCCTGAAGTTAGGGTTTACACTCATTAGTCATTAGTTTAAGTATGAGGCTCCACACTTAGAGAGATAAGGTTGTCTTGAGAGTTGCCATCTCTGAGTTGTATAAGCCAATGATCACATAATTGAAATTATCACACAGCTCTCCACACATACAATGGTATGCATTTGTTTCACTCATTTGTCAGTTTATATATATAACAAACATGCCTAAAGGTTAATGGATGACATGAGATTTAGAATTGAATATAGTATCTTTGTAGTGTTCTCCAAATATGAATGTTAACTAGTGTATACATTTTCTTTTACAAACCTTGCAACTTTAATTGTTGGGTAAGGTTGTGGTGGACTTAGTTTTTTTGTCCACCATAGACCCATTAGTTTTTACCTGCTATAACAAGTATGTCTAAATACTTTACTTTACCCTTTATTGTTTAGAAATTTGATTTTACTCCTATTCTATTTTCCGTTCTCTCTCTGGCCCATCTTCCTTCTACCTCCTATCACCACCGGCGAGTTCGTTCTTCTCTCTGCGCATTCTGTAATTGGAAATAAGCCTCGAACGCGAAAACGGCATTGAAGATCGAAGAGATCAGGGCGTGCATTGTTTCTCTGATCTCAGCTTCGGTTAACGGGATGGGTGTCGTTTCAAGTTCCGGGGTCTGAGAAGGTGGGGTGGTGGTGATTTGCAGGGGAGGTGGTTGCGGCGGCCCTATTATATTTCCCCTTTCTCTCTGGCCCATCCTCTTTCTGCCTCCTATCACCACCGGCAAGTTCGTTCTTCTCTTTGCACGCTCTGTAATTGGAAATAAGAAGCCTTGAATGCGGAAACGGCAACAAAGATCAAAGAGATCAGGGCGTGCGTCGTTTCTCTGATCTCAGCTTCGGTTAACGGGGTGGATGTCGTTTCAGGCTTCGGGGTCTGAGAAGGTGGGGTGGTGGTGATCTGCGGGGGAGGTGGTTGAAGCAGAGGTGGTTACGAGGGAAATTATGGTAGGGGCGGTTGGGGTCGGATTTAATGATGATGACTTTTTGGTCGGTAATAATTTCTTCTGTATATTATGATACACGTGGGTGTTTTTTTTTTGTCTTTGTAGGATTCATACGTTTGATGCAGCCTTGAAAGGTTCAATGTTAATTGCTTTGCTTGAACTATTTGGCTTGTGGTTGGGTATTGGCATAGTCGGAAGCATTCTTGTTGGTGTGGGGTATGGTTTTTTCACCCCATGGGTATGTTTGATAGGTTTTGGCTGTGTTCTGGAGAGAGGGTGTGAACAGGGGTTTGTTGCATTTGTTCAATCCAACTTTGTGGGGTTTGAGTGTTGTTAGGTTGAATTGAGTTAGTGAATGAACTATGTTGTATTCAAATTTGAGGTATTAAGATTTTGTTAAGCACTGTAAGCAACGATTCACTTCGTTCAGTTGTATGAAGAAGATGAAGATGAAGAACTAATCAAACCTATATTTTTGGGATTTCTCTAATATTTTTAATTTAATAAAATTAATAAAGTTTGTTAATAAAATTAACCGGGCATGTCATTAATTATATAATGTTAATTAATTATATTAAAATTTGACACATTTAGAATTTATTAGATTTTAGGAGGGAAATGAAAATTTTACAAATTTTATATGGTGACCTAATAGATAGGTTACCATCAATGAATCTCAATCATTAATTAAAATCCAATAGTTGATATTCTTTGATTTATTGTACACCTACCGGATTAAAGTCTACCACAAAATTCACCTTAATTGTTGAGGTCAACAATCGGTAGGAGTGGTGATAGTTACCGTAGGTGGAGGTAGGTGTTTGCGAGGGAAAAGTGAGAGTGTGAGAGGTTTAGAGGGAAGAAGAAAGATAAAAATGAAAAGGCACTGCATCAAATCAATATTTTTTCATATGGTTTAGAGTAAACTCCCTGACATAACTGTCACAAAAAACTTTTAGTTTCCACTATTATCCTTTTGAAGTGGCAGTTGCCACAAAATATGTTACATAAATGTAAATTGATGAAAGTTTAATATTAAAGGCCTAATAACCCAATAGAAAGTATAAGTGAGAGATCACAAATTAATATTTGAAGTCTAAAGACCTAATAATATAATAATAATAAAATAAAAGATTAATTAATGTATAACAAATTGTAACTTGAAATAATTATTTTAAACACCATTTTTAGATTTTGTCAGCCTCAATCACGAGGAGTATAACAAAATGATAGATTATGCACATATAAGAATTACACTAACAATTCAGTTTCCATTTTTTTAAAATAAAAAATTAATTCTTTAATTACTCAAACAACAGTGATGTAAATTGCTTCTTTCTTACGCCGTCTTCAACACCATAACATGAAATTAAGATAATGTGTTAACAATAGACAATTGTATATTAGACATAATGTACTGTTAAATAAAATGAAAAGTTGGAAAAAGAAATTCGTTTCTGTGATTTTAACTTCCTTTAGAATAAGCCCATACAACTAACAATAAGCTAAATGCCACCTCAAATAGATACGTGTACAGTTGGAACTTGTTTCCCGCAATATATATTTGGATTGTCTGTTATGACGCATAAAAGCAATACAACATATATTAAGGGGGTCCTTCTCGTTAATCACAGGTTCAAAGAGAAAAACAAGTACACCAAATCACATAGAATATCAGAGGAACTATGGCGAATTCGGCACCTGCATGTTATGAGGTATCTGTGCTTAATCCTAATCGAATATGGCAAACTGATAACATCCTAAAATCGGAGCTCCCTCTTCTCGCCTTTCAAATAACCTTCTCCATTGTGTTGTCCCGTCTTTTCTTCTTTATCTATAAACCTTTCCACCAACCTCATCTTATTGCACATATATCTGTAAGTATATTATAATAAATAAAAATACAAGTTGTTGAATGTATAAAACAAGATTAAATAATTAATGTGAATGTGTAGGTTGGTTTCCTACTAACTCAAGTACTTCTCGGGGTTAATAAAGACATATACGGGTTCATTTTTCCTGTACAAGGGGTCCTTAATATCGAAGTCCTATCAAACATTGGTCTCATATTCTATGCATTCCTCAGCGGTTTGGAGATGAATTTGAATACCATTCTACAAGTGAAAAAGAAGGCTGCGAGCATCGCCGTTGCCGGGATCATCTTTCCATTGGTGATGGCACCTGGCTTATATGCTCTACATCGAAAAGTTTATGTCAGTGTTATTGACGTTAACCTTGAACAAAGCACAAGTAGTGCTTATTTACTTTGGACTTTAGTTCTCACTGTTACAGGTTTTCCTGTGGTAGCTCACACACTTTCCGAGCTCAAGCTCCTTTACACGGGTCTTGGCAAAGCTGCTATAACATCAGCCATGATCAGTGACACCTATGGTTGGGTCCTTTTCGCATTACTGGTTCCATTTGCAATTAATGGTAAAGTAGCAATCTACTCAGTGTTATGCACGATATTATTCATTGTTTTCTGCATCTTTGTGGTGCGTCCAATCATTCTACCGTTTATTGATCGCAAGACAGACAAGGATGAGTGGGACGATAACCAATTACTCTTTGTCATGATGGGGGTTTTAGCTTGTTCATTCATTACAGATATTCTTGGCACACACGGTATTGTCGGGGCTTTTGTTTTCGGATTAATTTTACCTCATGGAAAATTTGCCGACTTGGTGATGTCAATTACAGATGATTTTGCTAACGGCTTTCTCGCACCGCTCTTCTTTATTGGCACTGGAATGAGATTTGGAGTGATGTTGATTTTCTTACAGAAAAATTGGGCCTTAACAATGTTGATTATACTCTTTCTGTGTGTTATAAAGATTTTAAGCACCTTATTTGCCACTTTCTTCTTTGGTATGCGCACTCAAGATGGTTTAGCCCTGGGCTTGCTTCTGAATACCAAGGGTGCTATGGCACTGATAATGCTAAACATTGCTTGGGATAGATCGGTATTGATATATTTGAAACATTCTCAAATACTTGTTCTTCTTTTTTCTTTTTTTTAAGAATTAGTTTAATCTGATGTAATTAATGTGTTGTTGCAGATATTTTCAGCACCAACCTTCGCCGTTATTGCAGCTGCAGTTATTCTGATGACTGTAGTGGTGTCTCCCGTGATCAATGGCATCTACAAGCCGAGAAAGAGATTTGAGCAGAACAAGTTAAGGACTATACAAAAGCTAAGGGTTGATGCAGAGCTCCGAATTCTGGCCTGTGTCCACAACACCCGCCAAGCCGCCAGCATGATAAGCTTAATTGAAACCTTCCATGCCACCAGGGTGTCCCCTATACATGTTGTTGGCTTGTACCTTATTGAACTTATTACGGGACGTGCAGCTGCCCTAGTTGCTGCACACGTGGACAAGCCTAGTGGGCAACCCACTGGAGAACAAACTCTGACAAGATCGCAGGCAGAGTTAGAAAGCATTACCAATACCTTTGAAGCATTTGGAGAAGCATATGACGCAATCAGAATCGAGACCTTAAACGTGGTGTCAGCCTTTGCAACCGTTCATGAAGACATATACAACTCAGCAAATGACAAATGCACAAGTTTAATCCTCCTTCCATTTCACAAACAATTAAGTTCAGAAGGTATGCTTGAAGTAACCAGTGTTGTGTACAAAGATATAAACCAAAAAGTAATGCAACGTGCACCTTGCTCTGTGGGAATCTTTGTTGATCGTGGTCTCGGGTCAATTCCCAAAATGAACTTGCGTATTCTTATGCTCTTTGTTGGGGGACCAGATGATCGTGAAGCATTAGCTGTTGCATGGAGGATGGCAGAGCATCCAGGAATTCGACTGTCAGTGGTTCGCATTCTTTTGTTGGGTGAAGCAGCGGAAGTAGATACTTCAATTCACGCTGAAGCACAGGGGATATTATCTGCTGTAGTTGATAGTGAGAAGCAGAAAGAGCTAGATGATGAGTATATAAGTTCATTTAGACTTACGGCAGTGAACAATGAGGATTCTATATCCTACTCAGAGACCCATGTCCATACAGCTGAAGATATTCCCGCAGTCCTCAATGAGCTCGAAAACATTGGTTGCCACCTCTACATAGTTGGACAAGGGAATGCTAGCAACTCTCGGGTCTTCTCAAATTTATTGGAATGGTGTGAATGCTTAGAACTTGGAGTTATAGGCGATATTTTGGCGTCAAACAATCTCGGTTCTCGCTCTTCTTTGCTGGTTGTACAACAATATGGGTATGGAGGAATGCTTTTTGGAAACCGTCTCAACTACCTTCCCACCAATAATGATCCCTTTGACTCGCTTGTCGTGAAGACAGAATAAGAATTTCAGCGAGATCCATAATTTGTACAAAAAAAACTCTTATAATTTTGTTAATGTAAGAGTTGAATTTAAAACATTAAGGCTATGTGGAACAAAAATGGATTAGAAATAAAAGTCCTTTCATTGTTTAAATATCTTAAGATGAAATGAATTAATAAATACATCACATTGTTTAAAAAGATAGAAAAAGTAAAATACTAATTTAATCATTTTAGGTTCATCTTGTATATCCTAACATAGGGGAAAAAATTGACTTAAGGGATGAAATGAAATAGATCAAATTTTATTTTTTTATTAGATTTTATCCATATTTTTTTTAATAAAAATAATAATACAACTTCTCATCCCTCTCCATTATATTGGTTACTATCAATAATATAACTTCTTATTAAAAATGAATACATGTAATTTGATTTTTGTAATGTAAGACATTGTAATAAAAAGACCGTAATATTAGCTATAGTTTGGTACCAAATAATCCTCCATGTGAAAATAATCCTCCATGGAAAATTAAATATTCACATACTCTAAGGATGGTCCATGTCATTATCTAATATTTAACAACGTATCTTGGTCATTTTGAATCCTCTAATAATTGTAATCAACTTCACCGAAGGCCAATGCTTTCCAATGGTACACTTTGGGATGAGAAAAAACATTCACCCCTTACTTTCTTGAATGGAGGGGTGAATTTTTTTTTGGCATAGGTGTAATATAAAATACCCATCGCCGATTACAACGCTTAATCATTTTATTGATTTGTAGACACTTTAATTAGTGAAACAATTAGAAAGGGATTTCAAAGGAAGAAAATGAAATGGAAAGAAAAAAGTTTTCAACCCATTTATTTGGAAGGAATAAGAAAAAAAAAGATGAAAAAATGAGATTCAAGTCTACTAAAAATTAATTTTGGCCTTAGATGGTGAGAAGAAATTGGAAGTGTAGCCTTTTTGTTTTATCTATATTCTATAGGTTAAATATATATATATATATATATATATATATATATATATTGGTCCCCTAATTTTTTGTCATTTTTTGGTTAACACAATTAATAACATAATAGTTGATAACACATGTCATAATTTGATTAAGTGATGTATAAACATAAAGATTAAAAAAAACCTTTTACCTAGGATTTGAACCTATGCCTACGAGGAAGGTGGTGTAACATCTTGTTTTTATAAATTTAAATATATCTATGTGGAGACTTGAATAAAAAGAACTCAAGAAAATAAAAAGGAAAATGCTATAAATGAACACATTACAGATTTTGCAAAACATAAGAAGAAAACAATTTTAAAAAAATGAAAAATGAAAATGTTTCTATGAACGAAACAAGTCCTTAAATTTGCCTAATAATATAAACGTGTATTTATCTATTTAAAAATCTTAAGTGTTTTTCTTTTGGAACAAAAATCTTAAGTGTTTAAATCATATAAAAGTATCAAATTATCAATGTAAATGTTCAAACTGGGGGTGAGTAAAAGCCTCCTTTCATTTCTCCATAGACAACCTAACCCAAAAAACTAGTTCATTCAAGAGAATGAGACTCAACAATACCACCCCCTTAAGAATTGAGGTCCACAATGGCTTCACTCAATCGATATTAGCCCATGGTAGTATTTTCTCCTTTGATGGCTCCACTCATCTATCAACATTTGGTCCTCTGCACCTTGATCGAATACCAATTGTTGTAACTTAATCATACGAAGAAAGTCCAACACAGCAAACTAATCCATTAGGTGAAAGACTCTCCAGACCTTAAGTACCACGTCAAGCTTCTTATTCGATTCATTGTGGGACTCAACATATAATCTATACAAAACATGCTTTAATCAACATGATCCTTTGTAAAACCATGTAATAATAAAACTGGAGGGAACCATTACTATCAAAAGAGGAAAGGACATCAACAATACAATTTTTTTAGAGATTCGGATATTATGAACCAGTTGACACAATGGAGCTTCGTCCGTGATACAACAAAAGAATCTATTGGCCAAACAAAAAAAGAGAGTACACGCTACAGAACAAACAAGTGATCCAACCAAAAGAAATCAAAGACAATAGAAATTTCACAAAAAATTCAAACCAATAATGTACACAAAATGAACGATCAATAAAGAATCTAATGTCAAAATAGTGTCGGATATCTAAGTTTATTATAACCAAATATAACATTTTCAACTGTCCCTAATCACTAAATGACTTCTAACATTTTTCTATCAAACAATGCTGCAGATTTGAAACATTCTTCATACCTGCCAGGAAAAAAAGTGGAAATCTCATCATGAATATGGTAGCTGCCTATGTAGTAAAATGATAAAATAGAGATGCTAACTATGTTGTACCATCCCGTACCTATGTAGCACCGAGATGGAAACTGAAACTGAAACAGATGGGGAAACGCCCATCTCAAAAAATTTAAGATGCAGGTACAATGCAAAAATTATTAAAATATAATAACAAATATCCATAAAATTTAAACATCCATTATTACTACCACTACCAAATAAATCCATGAGAGTATAATTAATTAACAACCTGAATTTAAAAAATTAACTCACATTAATTACATATTTGAACACTTAATTTTAATTATAGAATATTTAATCACAGCCACAATCAAAATCAAAAGAGAAGCTTCAAGATCAATTATAGAAAAATGACAATTTGAAAAGAAAAGATGAGGACACATATATGATATGTGTAGGCTCTACTGTGCAGAACTAGACTTACATGATATAGATATAGGGTGATTCAATTTTTTCAAAAAAAAATATAATAAAAAAATAGGAGTGGAGTGAAAAGACGGGGAAGAAGATTGTCGAAGGGGAAGAAGGTCACAGACAGAGTGAAAGACGAGAGAGTGAGAGAGGAGCGAGCGACTATGTCGAGGGAGAAGGGTTTTGATTGAAAAGCAGAAAGGGAGAAAGGGGAATCGATTGGGAAGGGTTTTAACATTTTTTATGTTTGTTTTTAAATGGAGATGGCCCGGAAACACAGGTCTAACACGAGTCTTTGAGAGTGGAACATTTCCCGAACAGACCCAGGTGTACCACCGCTGATGACACATTTCCCTTCTGTTTCCTCGCGTTTCTCGTGTTGGGGATGTTTCCGAAAGAGGAGACTACACCTAGGTGGCGTTTCATGCTTCATAAGTACCGTAAAGTTTCCTCAAACAAGAACTAATATTTCTAAATTAGAACCACCTCCACTCCTAAGAACATACTAGTTAGTGCAGCAACAACTAGTTTAAGAGGATTTGTTCCACAAAAGATATAATTTTTCCACTTCAAATGTTGAAAAACAATCATTGGCCCAGAATATCTAATCGAAATTTCAAGCTACTGACTCGACTTTCTTCATTGTGAACATTACTGGATGGTGGGTTCAAGTATTATTGATATCTATTACAACTGTCTAGAAAACTTTACCACCAAAACACTATTTATTGCAACTAGGAAAAGGACGTTTCATCCAACAACATGGTTCCATCACTGATTGGGTTCCTTCACTTGTGAATCAGCAAGATAAGAAAATAGAAAGCATCAAAACATGGAATGTAGGATAAAGACAACTAGTACAGAAAATGTCATGAACTGACAGCTTTTAAAGAAGAGAAAAACCCTCAAAATAACAAACTAGAAGAACCATAATTTGTGTGTTTGATAATTGAAATCTATATGGTCCTTCATATAGAAAATAGAAACCAAATAAAAGGCAACTAAAGCTAGGAAGAGAAAGTATTTGATTTTTCCGGCATCCTATTAGAATATATCAATAAAAGAGAAGTATACAATCAAGATCAATATGTACAGATTATTTCTCAAATTATTAGGAAATATTAATAATAACTGAATAGAAAAAATGATGCTCAGACGGTTTTTGATAGGGAGATAATGTGGGTAGCTCAGGAAACAACCAGAGCCACACAAACATTCTGAAGGTCCTGCTTGGAATGCATACTCACTTATATCATTGAAAGTTTCCTATTCACTCTGTTCAGATTCCTCCTACTTCCTCACAATTTCAGATAGGGCACTGTCCAAGACTAGACATCATATTCCAACTCTAGGGACTGGTGTTATCAATATCATATGTATCGCGGTATAAAACATACGATTCAATACGAGTTAGCATTTAGTGATACAAATTAGACAACATCTCATTTTTGGGTCCATTTGGCAAAATGAACTTATAGCTTATAGCTTATCACTTATAGCTTATGATTTTTTTGAGTAGCTTATAGCTTATGACTTTTTAAGGAGCTTATTGAACTATAGGTATTTCGTAAAATTAAATTATGTTAAATGACTTTAAAGGACATATAATATTATAATTATGTGAAATAAAAGTTGTCTTGTCATTAGAAAAACAAAAAGAGGGTAAAAATGATAATTAAACAATTAATGAGGAAGCTTATAGCTTTTAAAAAGCTATAAGCTTCCTTAAGTAGCTTTCCAAAAGTTGGGAGCATATAGTTTTTCAAAAGCTTTAAAATCTTCATTTTTTGTATTCATCAAAAGGCTCTAGTAGCTTTTGAAAAGCCATAAGTTCCTTAAAAAGCTATAAACTAACTGCGCCAAACGGATACTTTGTGTTGAAATTGCAATCTGAATTGACGAATTGCACTAAGAATCGAATGAATCATGGTACCGGACGATTCTGACCAAACGGATCTTACACATGGCAGATCGGGTCAAACATGACCCGATTCTGAAAACCCTTTTATAGAATAAATTACGTGAACAGTGTGGGAATGTGTGATTATCTTCTCAGCTTCCCTCCAAAGACACCCTGTGTCCCTTCTATTATGTTAGGGATTGGGAGAAATAAACCTTATTTGTTTCTTATTCTTCTTCTCTACCTCTATCACACTACTCGTGTTTATATTTTCTTCTTCTCTACTATTCTTTTGCTGTTGGTTTGCTCTGTGTCCCACTAGATGTGCTGGTTTGGTGGTCCCCTGCATGACTCATAGTTGCTGCTGATTTACACTCCTGTTTGGTTGGACTAGTGTTACCATTTGAATCTCAGCATATATGTTGAAGTTTATATCTCACTTTATTAGCTATACAGTTACTATTTGACCTGAAAGTGAAAATATAAAAAAAAAAATTGTTTTATTATGTTAAAATGCTCTCAGATTTAAGTTATTTAATTATAGATGACGCTTTTGTGCTTTTATATGAATTAGTTAGGTCAGGTATATATGTGTTGTTTTTCATTGTTGTTCATGAATCTTATGATGCACAATTTGAAAAATTGGCTCTCTGATTCACAATTTGACCCATTTTGATAACCTTGATAGGGACCAATAAGACAACACAATGTTTTCTACATTGAGCTTATGCAAAGCTCTTTTAGCAGCACTTAAAAAAGCTGTTAGTTTCCATAAAATTCACCCTTTTTGGTTTAGATCCCTACAGTTTAAAAACTTTAAATTAGTCCCAAGTCCAACTTCCTCACAGTCTCAGCCTTCAGATAGTGCACTTTCCAAGAGTGTACATTATCCTACTTTGTGGACCTTATATGGGCTAATCAAAAACATATGTAAACCAAAATTATTGGAAAACAAACATACTAGTAGCAGCAGAGTTACACACTGCCCAGGAAAAAAGGGTAGGGAATTGGATTCTTGGCAGTTGAAATTTCAACTGCAGACATCCTCATCATCCAATTTTTTTTATACATTAAATTATAAAGGCAGAATACATGTTCATAAATGTTTAAGAGTAAAAGATGGAACTGCATGACTGTGCAGTTATATCAGAAGTCAGAACACCAGAGGATCCTGTTAGTTTGGTAGATACCCATCTTTTGTCATGCATCTTGTTCCCATATGTCATGCAAAAAAAGGTTCAAAGTGAATAATTGAAGATTCTATTAATCATAGGAAAAATTACATTGACATCCACTGAATTTAGACTATGCTTGGTAAAATGAGCTTATAACTTTCTAGCTTGTAACTTATAAGTTATAACTCATAGCCAAGTAGCTTAGTGAACTAGAATTATTTGCCAAAACTAACTTAAATTGTCTTAAATGATTTAAAGGGACATGATGTAATATTATAATTGTGTGAGGGGGTAAAAGTTGTCTTCTTCAGAAAAAAGATAAGGATAAAAATAGTGATTGAAATCTTACTAGGAGCTTTTGAAAGTTATAAATTTCCTCAAGTAGTTATTGAAAAGGTAGGAGCTTGTAGCCAGCTTTCCTCTTATTTTATGTAGGTTTACCAACCAAATCTACTAGTTTTTAGAAGCTATAAGCTCTTCTTTAATACGCTATAAGTTATCTTTATCAAAGAGACATTTAATTTGAATTGTGTCCAATTCAGATACCCCATCTTTTTTTACCCTACATATACCTCTCTCAAATAATAAATCAAGGGAGGCTTGTGTTAAACATTTGAAGATTGCTAATGGGAATGGTACGGCAGGTTGCAAGATGGAAATTCAGGAGGTGTGAATGTAGTTTGCCCTTCATCATATGTTACACTTCCCCAAGTATGGATATACACAGATATACAATCTGTAATTCCATTATAAATATACAAATTAACATTCAAGCTTTCAATAGCTGCTAACTCGTCAAACCCTACTTAACTTTGCTTGAGATGCAAATGGTATCATTTGCTTCTTCTGTATGAAGCGACAATTTTATGAATAACGTGAAAACAGAATGAAGGAAAAAAAGAGAAGGGGATTCCGTGCTTACATAGTAAACATTGATGATACTCAATCAAGATCCTGTTGCCTGGGATTTGAATCCTGGGTATCGTTTCCATTGTTATTGCTAGTCTCGGCAACGGAAGAAAGCGGCCCAAAGGGCCAGGGCAAAGGAACCCTAAAGGTACGGTCCCTGGGTGAGTGTGTATCCGCAGATTGGGTGGGAGTCCTTTGGTCGTAGTCAGGATCATCAGTTGGTAACTCATACCGACACACAGGACACGAATTGTGCAATTCCAACCAAGGAAGTATGCAATCGGAATGATAAATGTGTTTACAGGGCATCTGCTTGGCCGATTCCCGTAGCTCGAAGGTGTCTTTACACACCGCACACTGTGATGAGTCCGAAGCCAACAAATCCTCCGAAATGAAGATGTTTGGGAGACCCTCGATGGCAGTCTTGGAAGCTGGGGGAGTTCCATATCGGTTAGGATCGTTCTCCGCAAGGTGCTGAATCAATTGCTCCAGACCTGGCCCGAAGAAGTAATCGCCAAGGTTCAGATTTGTAGGAAGACGAAATGCTCCACTGGGGTCCCCAGAGACAGAGTTATCAATCACGAACTGAACATTAGCGCCTCCAGCTCTCATGGTTTGAATGTAGTTCTGAAGGAACACCAAAGGGTTGAAGGCGTCAGCGTCTCCTCCGAAGAGGGTGGGGAGATCGTACAAATGAGGAGTGTTCGAAATTGGATTTTCCACTTCCTCGATGAAGCCACCGTTGCAATTGGGGCACACGAGATCAGAGGGATGACTAATGGAGACGGTGCGGTTGCACTGGTAGCAGAAATATTGCGGAGGAGCGTTGGAGATAACGCCGGCGGCGGCAGAAGACATGTCAATCGGAAGGCAAGGTGGAAGATTTGGCAAAAGAGAAGAGAGAGGATAAAGCGCGACTTACAAGGACAATGAAAATACGAAGACCAGACCGAGAAGGAGTTGTAAGTAACAGGATACTCCGAGGAAGAGAGATATACGGGTGGTGGCATAATTGTAAATCGTCATTACTTTGGTTTTTTTTTTTGAGAAAAATACTTTGGGTTAAGAGTACAACTGGGTATACGGTCCGGGCTCGGCCCCATTTAACCTATTCTTATGCGGGTTATGAGTTTAAAAAATGACTATTTAAAATGCGGGTTCGTGGGCTGAGCCTGTTTAACAAGTCTAACCTACGGACCAACTTGTGAGTTAATATATATATTTGAATTTGTTATTTTATTTTAAATAAATTTTATATTTTCTTCATATTATTTCACTTTTACACTACACTTTTTTTAAAAAAAAGTACTTCTAACCTAAGATAATGTTATATTTAGGGAGGTCAAAAATATCCGCACCCGCGGGTATCCGCGGATAAAAACCCGTCACGGGTATAAAAACCCGCGGGTATGGGTACCCATGGAGGAAGAAGGGTAGGTTTTGTACTACCTGTTAAGAAACGGGCACGCGGGTACCTGTATATAAAAAATAACATTAATATCCTTTATTATTATTAATATATAATTATATTTAGTGGGCCTTTTTGGTATTTTCTACGGCTAGATATTTAATTTATAATTTAGTTTAATGTTTTTATATTTTTATTTTTGAATTTTTTGTTTCAATTAGGTACCTGTGGATATCCGTGGATACCCGCGGGTAGTAACTACTCGATAAAAACCCGTAAAACGGGTATCCGTGCAGGTAACGGGCGGGCACAAATTTTATTTTTATCCGCGGGCACGGGTAGCGGGAAAGAGGTACCCGTGTCCGTCCCGCCTCGTTGACATCCCTAGTTATATCATTGTTCCTTAATATATTGAAATATAAGAAAGTTGATATTGAAAATTAGTTACGAAGATTCCCGATTTTGGAAGATTAAATGTTTTAAATTATATGTGGCTTGGGTTTCATAAAAAAAATGTATTTTAGACCAAATGCTAATAATTTTAAAACAAAAAATAAAGTAAAAAAACAAAAAAATATATAAAAATATACATAGGCAAGCCAGCAGGCTTACGGTCCTTACGCGGTCCTGAAAAAATTAACCCATTTAAAATGCGGGCTCACACAGGTTGGCCCGTTGCGGGGAGGGCTTATGCGGGTGGACCCGTTACGAGGTGGGTCGGCCCGTATACCCAATTATAGTTAAGAGTAGACTCGTTCGTTAGTCCCGCAATTGTAAATATATTTTATTTTTCTTTAACTTTACATATCGTGGGTTAATAGATCCCTTTATATAATGTATGTTATAAAAGTGTTGAAAGCAAACTATGTTGACATTTAAGTGATAGGTAGTTGTTCCATGTCATCTACAAAACGACGTATTTTGTTTAAGAAACTCTTAACATTTCATTTTGAGACCCTAAGTTGTAAAATCCCCCAATTGATAGACTATTGCCTTCCTGTCCTCGCAACTACTTCTTCTTCCTTTATTGGGTGACAACAACGAGTCGGGCAGACAACAACACGTCCCTTGTCATCGATTCTAGTTCCATCGTCGGTAATAGGAGGGACCGATTAATAGGTGTGAATGAGGCTTCCCTTGTTTGCTTAGGATTTTCTACATATAGATTTGACCTATAGATATGAAGTCATTCTTATCTTTATTAGTCCTATAGATTTGACCTTCTTTATGTAACTCACTCTTGACTTGTGAAGAATAAGCGCCTACTCCCTTCTCCATAGGTTTTCTTTCAAACATCTCTTTTTTTCTAAGGCTAGAATCATCTTTGCCCTTCCACTTGGGCTTAAAGGGTCAGTAGTCCCCTTTATTATAGGAGTCCCTCTTATTAATTTGACTTTCTACTTTAGTGCATTGATGTAAAAGTTCTTCTACATCAACATAGAGTAAAAGTTCTAATTTGTTCCTTATGTTCCTATTAAGACTATGGAGGAATCTATGCATGAAGGTTTCCCCATCCTGCTCAAGATTAATCCTAATCATAGCAATTCTAATCAATGGTTTGTTATAGTGATATATCCTCTGTTAAATGGCTCTAAGACTTATTAATGACATTGAGTTTAAGGATGGCTCTAAGACTTATTAATGACATTGAGTTCAAGGGACAAAATTATTTATTTCAAAAGGTTAAAATCAATGAAAATGATATAAGAGCTAAAATTGCTAGGTAGTTAACTTGAACAAATTCAAACTTTAACTTTCATCATTTAAAAAAAAATGACGGTAATATAATTATTAATTTTGATATAACTAAATAATGATCCTTTTCAAAAGCAATATTCTTAACACATTCCTTTGGTATAATATGATATAAACTTTTAAACTAAAAAAAAAAACTTAAACAAAGCGATACTTATATTTAAAATATAATCTTTATGTTGTTGGTACAATTACATTATATAATTGGACAGTTTTAAGTTTCTTGATTTCAATTTTAATTATAAAACTGTCGTTATATTTTCTAGTTTTAAAAATTTGTATTAAAAAAACAAAAAGAATACAAAATTTTATAAATAACATGACAATTTTGTAATTAAAAAAAATAGTAAACGTTTAAATGTATCACATTAGATTTTTCAAAAGTATCTTTTATTGCAAAAGAATTTTCTATCTCCACCACTCAAATAAAGTGATTCTATTTTAACCGCTCACATTACTACATTACTTGATCACCCTTACACCGAAAAATGTCCGGTCCACCTTAAAATTAACTTAAAGCGAGTGAGGCGGAGGGCAAGGTGAGGGAGAAATGGACCTGATTGAAATACTGGCATTTCTTAAGAGCTCAATGTAATTTCCTAAAACCTCAAAGGTACCAGCTATACTTAACCCTTTTAAAATCATTAGAAAAAACTGTATTCCGTTTCAAATGTAAAGACAAAGCACTAGCTACAACACGAGATTTGTACTCGGGGAAAAAGCAATTTATGCGGTCTACATAAAATGATGAGAAAACAATCATTTGCATGGTGCATGGTGTTGTGAAAACTTCCAAGATGGCTTGGTACCTGATAAAGGCACCCCCAAGTTCAAAACATCCCTTAAATATTTAATCTTATTCCCCAGTTCCTCCAAGTCCAAGATTGCAGCTTCTATCGTATTGGAAGACATGGAATTCAAACAGAGGCTTCTGCTACTTCTCATCGTCTTTATGGGATACTCATTATATCCATCTTTTATGGTAGCCTTTTCTGAATTCTCAATTGATGTATCCATAATGTGGGGACTTGAAATGCTATCTAGAAAACAAGTTCTTCCAATTTTATTGTCAGACTGGTCAATCTCTATACCATTTCTAGCAGTGTTGCATTGCTGTCTCTTCGCCATTGATTTATCCGGACAGTCCAAGAGACCCTCCAAATCTTCAGAAGAATGGGAAGAATATGTACTTACTGTAGGCTGACCAACCTTTCCATCTGTAGCATGGCTGTTCACATTACCCCCTGAAATAGCTAAACGGGATGAAATCATTAAAACAGCAAAAATAGCAAAAGATCAAATAAGAAATAATAATGCAACCAAGGAGATAACAGGGGAAAGTGAGAAACCAAACTGTAATTTCTGCATGTGTATAAAGGGAGACACACGAGGAATTGGACAAAATGGGAAAAGTCCCACCGCAGGTGTTGTTCGTGGAAACTTGGTAGAGAGGAAAGGCGTAAATAAGGGGCAATCAGTCAGAGAAGGTGGGGAAAAATTTAGCAAGGAAAGGATCAGGTTGGAGTTCAGTTTTAAAACCACCCAAAAATAAAACAGATTCTTTCCAACCAACCAAGCATTCACACCCACATACAGTTTGGATTACCGGATCCCAGAAAAAAATAGATAAACACCACTTTTAAGAGGCACAACTAAGTGAGGTCCCTGATAATTTAACATCAAAGAAGGGAGGAAAGGCTAGACATCAAATATTATATCATTCAAAGGTAAGAAACCAAATATATCATTCAAAGGAAAGAATCAAAAAAGAATAAATTTTAATACTGTTTTACCTGAATTTGCTGGATAGACTATACGAGCACAAGGACGACTGCATCCACCACCCTGCAACTTTTGCAAAGAAATTACGTATTGATAAAACAAACTTAGATACAAAGTTGTTAGAATTGGATGATACATAATTCAAATCACACTATTCAATAGGATTTGGCAAGTCGGCAATTCAAACCACATGATGAATCACAAAAGCTGGTATGAGTAGTCCCAAAGGTATTTCTACACATATGATCAGAGGGAGTATATAATATAATAAATGGAAAAAGTTACAATTAGAAACTGGAATGCATCAAATTTATATTTATATCAATATGAACAATTGATAGCACATTACACATAAGGAGGAGTGAAACTCAAATTGAAAACTGTAAATTGAAATTTTCCATTTATAAGTAAGAAATATCATATAATTTATGAATATATATAGTTTTGGCACAAAATGCAAATAAAGAAAGACATGCATTAAGAAAATAATTTGTAAACATAGACAAGTCAAATTATGGGTCCTAAGTACACATCATAAGCAAAGGCACTGTCCAAAATTGAGTTTTGGAACAAAATTTAACCAGAGACAAATATGCATGTAAGAAAATAAATAAATAATATAAAGACAAGTCAGATTATGAGATTACAAAGTACACACCATAGGTGTAGGCACTGTCCAACCTTTTTGTGGGCACCAGTCCAAGGATGGGCGCAGGTCTTTGCTTAAAGCTTCATAAGATGACCCTTCACCCCATGGACGAGGGGGCAAATCAATCTAGAAAGACGTGTATTAAGTATGAATTTACGATACTCACATAATACTAAAGTACATCCAGCCAAGTATTGGTCAATACACGACATCAAAAAGGTAAGTTAGAAAACACTGAAATTGCAGGAAATGAGTTTAAAATGGGTATATCATTTGTCCATACCTTAACAAAATCAGCAACAAAATAACCACAACTATTAAACGCACCAAATTAGATGAAAAAGATTTGGAAGAAAAGGAAATGAAAAAGCCTTGAATCCAGGGAAACTACACAACTTTCCATTTGATCCACACCAACTAGCAAATATCTTTTGACATGGAAAAGACAACACACAAGCCTTCTCACACTAGGCATGGATCAAACGATGCCACAATGTTCAGTCACATGATATTTATAAGCAAACTATTGACCTTTAAATCATTATTAGTGGTTTCAACTACAAATTTTTATTTGGTCTCCTCCGTCTCTAGCTATTGAACTACCCTGCTTACTGGATTTTCCACAAATCAAAGTAGTCAATCGTGTGTAGTCGCACCGCTATCACAATGTTGTGCCACCAACCTGCTATGAAGGTGCTCATCCAGAGACAACTTCGTGTCATGGCCGGAATCATGGCAAGAACTGCAGCTATATCCTGGTCCTAACATCGACGGGTGCTGTAAGGAGTAAGGACTATTTTACCCCCTTCCCAGTGTTGTTTTGTTGATTTTTTGAATGCAAACTCAGGTTTTTCTCTTCCCTCCTCCCACTTAGAAGTTTTTGGCTTTAAGCCTCTTCATACCCGTGCACTAACTATCTAACCCACCACAAATCACCCTTCTCTTATCTGGCGACTACTTTCTTCTCAGGTAAATGAACTTTTCTGGCCATTGGCCAACCAGTCAGTTCTTCCCTGATTCCAACATCAACTACCCATTCCATAGTGTTAGAATATTGTAAATATAGAAATATGTAATTAGGATTGATTGTATTTTGATCCTGTATTTATTACATTACTATTATAAAAATGCTACTCCGATATGTATTCAAATACACAGAATTCATCCAATGTCTCTCGGTTTCCTTGGTTTTAACATGGTATCTAGAGCCTAACGAGAGGCAACCCTAATCCGTGCTTTACCCAGTGGGCCCACTGCTCACCTTTTTTTTTTTGAAACCTGTGTCTCATCTCCAGGTTTCTCTTCGGTTGTGTGCTTCTTTTTGATTGCTCCAGGTTTCTTCCGCTGCTTTTCTCCCACATGAACAGTACCCTGCCACTGCCACCACCTTCTTCCGGCGTCTTTTCCGGCCACCGACCTCTGGATCAGAACCGCCACCCCTAGATCGGCCAAACCCCAAAACCCCGCCCCCATTGGCCGCCGCACGCGCCCCCACGTGCGCCATCTCCGATTGCGACTTTCTCTCTCCTGGCTTGGATCGGACATCATTTGACACTGTTAGGGTTTGTTTTGTACTTTCTCTCTCCTCTGTTACTGTTCATTTTCTCTCTCTTGATGACTGCTGTTGCTGTTACCGGTCCTATCACTGTCCTTAATAATCTGAATGCTGAAAATTTTGACGGAACCAACTATGGGACATGGGCTTCGGATGTCAAACTTTGGTTTAAGGGACATGGTTATCTTGACCATCTTACAACCAAAGAAGACTCTATTCCTGCTGCTGATCGTCTTAAATGGGGTACTCTCGATGCTCAACTTTGTAGCATTTTGAAATCCACCTTGTCAAAACAAATTTTTCGCCCTTATGACACCTGTGAATCTCTTTGGGCGCAAGCCAAACTACTTTATACACATGATACTCAACGGTTATATGGGGTTTGTGAGACTCTTATACAACTGCTTACTCCTTAGCAGATTACTGGTCCTATCTCTGATTATCTGGGCAAGGTTAGTGGTGTTCTTCATGATTTGAATGAAGTTCTTTCCTTGGCTGACAATCCATCCACCGATCTTGAGAACCGTCACAAGCTCTTTATGGCGTTAGCATTATTAGGTCTCCCTCCTGACTATGAGGTTGTTCGTGAGCCAATTCTTGGCTCTCCTGTGGTCCCTACCATGGATTCTACTTGGTCCACTCTCATGCGTGCCAAGGCCAAGTCTCCCGCACCTGTACTTGCTCCGTCGGTGCCTGTTCCTGTTGTGGTTGACACTTCTGCTTTGATTGCTCAGGATCACACAAACAATCGTCGTTTTGGCAGACCTTGCCCAAAATGTAAGCACTGTCATAAGCTTGGACATACTATTGACCGTTGTTTTCTATTACATGGTCAACCCCCACGAATGGTAAATGTTGTGCAAGTCCCTGTTGGAGTGCCTAAGCCACACATCACCACCCCTTCGTCTGGACCGCCAGCTGCGCCCACACCTACTTACGATAACTATCTTCGGTGGTTAGAGGAATCCAAAATTTTAGGTTCCATGACTTCTGTAGTGCAAACGGGTAATTCTTTTGTTGGTGTTTCTCATTCTCTTGGTCCTTGGGTCCTTGACTCTGGGGCCACCGATCATATCAATGTAATAAGTCCTTATTCTCTACATTTTCTAGTTCTAATTGTTTACCTTCTATTACTATGGCCAATGGGTACTAAACTCCATCTCACAGACTTGGCACTGTTCATCCCCTTCCTTCTTTATCTGTTGACAATGTTCTTTATGTGCCTGGGGTCTCCTGTTAATCCATTAGTCGTTTGAGTCACTCTCTTGATTGCATTGTCTCATTTACTAAAAACTCTGTGTTTATCTAGGACCGGAGTTCGGGATGGATGATTGGCACCGGATCACATGGGCTTTTTCAACTTCAACCTTCTGCACACGTTGGGTCAACGGTTGATTCCAGTCTCCTCCATGCTCGATTGGGTCACCCAAGTCTTCATAAATTGTAAATAATGGTGCCCACCCTTTCTAAATTGTCTACATTATCTTGCGAGTCATGTCAATTAGCTAAACATAGTCATACTTCTTTTAATAGTCGAGTCTTAGGTCGAGCTGCGTCTCCCTTTAGCTTAGTTCATTCTAATATTTTGGGCCCGTGTCGTACAGCGTCTAATTTGGGCTATCAATATTTTGTTACTTTTATTGATGATTCCTCTAGGTGTACCTGGTTATTTTCATTGAAAAATTGTTCTGAGCTATTTTCAATCTTTCAAAATTTTTGCAATGAAATCAAAACTCAATTTGGTGTTCCTATACGTATCTTGCGTAGTGGTAATGCCCGTGAATATCTCTCTAATACGTTTCAAAATTTTATGGCATCCCATGGGATTTTACATCAAACATCTTGTGCTCATACTCCTCAACAGAATGACATTGCCGAAAGAAAAAATCGACATCTTGCCAAAACCACCCGTACACTTCTTTTACATGGTAATGTTCCCCATTGGTTTTGGGGGATGTCCTTACAACTTGTTATTTAATAATCGCATGCCCTCCTCCATCCTTGATAATCAGGTACCTCACTCAATCTTGTTTCCTCATCAGTCTTTATATTCTTTACCTCCTCGTGTGTTTGGTTCTACTTGTTTTGCCCACAACCTTGGCACAAGCAGTTATAAACTCTCTGCCCGGGCTACTAAGTGTGTCCTTGGTTATACTAGATATCAAAAAAGTTACAAATGTTACTCTCCTAGTCTTCATCGTTACTTTGTTTCGGCTGATGTTATCTATTTTGAGTCTACTCCATATTTTTCGGCTGATGTTGAGAACCGTGTGTGTAGTCCTACTTCTTCTAGTCCTGTTTCTGTTTCTCCTATGCAGGTTATATATTAGTCTCCGGTAGTCGCCGATATCCCGACCAATCCACCCCATCCTCTTCAGGTATATCAATGCCGGCCCCGTCCTGCTCTGGAGGTTTCAGCTGATGAAGTCTCACCTGACTCGTCTTTGGAGCCAACTCCTCTATCTCCTCTGGCTCCGCCCACTGATAATAGTTTTCCTATTGCTATCCGTAAAGGTATTCGTTCCACTTGTAATCCTTCTCCTCATTATGTTGCCTTGTCTTATCATCGTCTGTCACCTTCCCATTATATTGGTGTGTCTTCTTTGTCTTCTGTTGCCATTCCTAAAAATGCAGGTCAAGCTTTGTCCCATCTTGGATGGCGACAAGCCATACAAAGCAGTGGAACTTGGGATCTTATTCCTATTCCCTCCGATAAGATAGTGGTCAAATGTAGATGGGTCTACACAGTCAAAATTGGTCCAGATGGTTCTGTTGATCGTCTGAAAGCTCGTTTGGTGGCCAAAGGCTATACTCAGATTTTTGGCCTCGACTATGGTGATACTTTCTCCCCGGTGGCTAAGATGGCTTCTGTACGTCTACTCCTCTACATTGCTGCCATTAGTCATTGGCCTCTTTTTCAGTTAGACATCAAGAATGCCTTCCTCCATGGTGATCTTACAGAAGAGGTATATATGGAGCAACCACCTGGTTTTATTGCTCAGGGGGAGTATTCAAGATTGGTTTGTCGGCTTCGGAAGTCACTGTATGGTCTTAAACAATCCCCAAGAGCACGGTTTGGCAGATTCAATACTGTCATAAAAGAATTTGGCATGACTCGGAATGAGGCGGATCATTCTGTTTTCTATCGCCATTCTGCCTCCGGGTGTATTTACTTGGTTGTGTATGTTGATGACATTGTCATCAAGGGTAGTGATCACATTGGCATTGTTCTCTTAAAACAACACTTACATCATCACTTCCAGACAAAAGATCTTGGAAGGCTTTGCTACTTCTTAGGAATAGAGGTGGCACAATCTAGTTCAGGTGTTGTGATTTCTCAAAGAAAGTATGCGTTGGATATTTTGAAGGGGACCGGCTTCATAGGGACCAAACCGATAGATACTCCCATGGATCCTAATACTAAGCTTATGCCGGAATAATGGGAGCCTCTCTTAGATCCAGAAAGATATAGAAGACTAGTTGGAAAGTTGAATTACCTTACTGTCACAAGTCCTGACATTTCCTTTGCAGTCAGTGTAGTAAGTCAATTTCCTAACTCCCTTTGTGAAGGTCATTGGGATGCAGTCATCCGCATCTTAAAATATATCAAAAGGGCACCAGGTAAAGGACTCTTGTATGAAGACAAGGGTCATACTCGAATAATTGGATACTCAGATGCTGACTTGGCAGGATCTCCTATTGATAGGAGGTCTACAACGGGGTACTGTGTCTTCCTTAAGAATAATTTGGTTTCTTAAAAGAGTAAAAAGCAAAGTGTTGTAGCCCGGTCAAGTGCAGAAGCGGAGTACCGAGCCATGGCTTTGGCCACATGTGAGCTCATATGGCTCAAACACTTGCTTGAAGAACTAAAATTTGGAAACTACGTCTATGACTCTTATTTGTGACAATCAAGTTGCATTGCACATTTCTTCTAATCCGATGTTTCATGAAAGGACCAAACACATTGAAGTAGACTGCAACTTCATAAAAGAGAAGATTGTATTAGGGGACATTGTTACGAAATTTGTAAATTCCAATGACCAACTGGCAGATGTTCTAACAAAGTCTCTTAGGGGTCCTCGCATTAAATACATATGTGACAAGCTTGGTACATATGATTTATATGCTCTAGCTTCAGGGGAAGTGTTAGAATATTGTAAATATAGAAATATGTAATTAGGATTGATTGTATATGATGGTATTTTGATCCTATATTTATTACATTGCTATTATAAAAATGCTACTCCGATGTGTACTCAAACACACGGAATTCATCCAATGTCTCTTAGTTTCCTTGGTTTTAACACATAGGATGTATATGTAATACCGTGGACATGCCCACACTGGATTCTAACATTCTTGTTAGGCAGTTAGTTAGTCATAACTAACTGCAGCTTAGATTAGCTTGTTGTGCACTCTTTCTCTATCCTATAAATATAAGACCTCCTTTGTAAATCAATCATTAAGTGAAAACAATACATTCATTGGATTCTAACATTCTTGTTAGGCAGTTAGTTAGTCATAACTAACTGCAGCTTAGATTAGCTTGTTGTGCACTCTTTCTCTATCCTACAAATATAAGATCTACTTTGTAAATCAATCATTAAGTGAAAACAATACATTCAGTTAGATCAATTCTCTTCCTTCTCTCTAATTTCTCTCTCTAGATTTAATATGACATCAAGGGCCTGGGCAATTAATGGATTCTTAATCATATCCACCACTTAACCTGCCACCACCACCTCCACTGTGGTGTGCAACCTCTGAATTGCTATCCATTGAATACTCCAATGTCGCAAATATCTCTGATCATCAGACCTGTGACATTTTCTCACAGCATTACCGAGACGTTCATCAATTGTAACTTTCCTCCTCAATCCCAAAGGTTTGTTCCAATTCATGCCTGATGAACAAATTAATGAATCATGTTAGTTCTGAGTATCAAGCCTGGATCAATTGTTGCTTTCCTGGCTTCAATAATCAGTATCAAGTGAAATTTTGTCTAGAATGATTGATTGCATACATTCATTTGAACTTTGGGATCGAATTCCAAGTCATTTTCACTTTCTTACTCAACCAAAGGCTTGTGAATTGCGAACATAGTTTCGCACCACATCTCTTGACAATTGATCTAAGTACTTGCTAAGGATCAAGCTCATTGTCATTTTTTTGTTTGCTGTTAGAGAATCGATTATAGCTTCCAAACATGTTGACGCAATCTTGTAAAGTCTTCCAAGAGATTGAGTCAATCATTACTTTGTAGCTTGTTCAGTAGTCGCTTCGATGCAGTGCCTATTTCGGAAGTCGAGGCTCTTCTTGCTCATGAATATAGGAGACATAGAAATATAACTCTCAAGGTGTATCAGGGGGCATGCCCACACCTGACTGTAACCAAGTTAGTTAGCTAGTTGTAAGTCCAGCTAGTATAACCGTCTAGCTAGCTTTTGTTAAAAGATAGCCCCAATCTATAAAATATTGTAATATCCCTCGTATCATCAGAATACACTACAGAAATACAATTTAGATTCATCTACTTCTATTTTCCCTCAATTTATACTATTGATAATATGGCATCCAGAGTCTAGACGATCCTTAGTTTTGTCCTCCGCCTCCTCCTCCACCTCTACCAGGTGGCGCAACCTCTTAATCAATATCCTCCATGCACTTCCATCTCAAACAAAATTCTCTCTCACATGATTGGTTGCGTGCACTCCTTCAAAGTCTAGGATCGCAAACACAACCATTTACATTCTCTGACTCGTGCAAAGGCTCGGCAATTGAGAACTGAGCTTCGCATAACATCTATGGATGAAATTATTTTCCAAAAAAATCACAGGTTCTCTTTGTTTTCTCATTGCATTCTATCTAACGCCTTTCATTTACCTAGATTTACATGCATTTTCTATCAGGTTTCCTCAAGTTTATGTACCATGGACGGTAAAGTTTTAGTTATTACCATGTATTATTTTTTATTCACACCTCAAAAAAGATGGTTCCTAGTCCTTCTCCCATCCCCATAGACAAGCTACAGAGCCAATTTTGAAGAGAAATTTTTTGAAGAAAGAGTATAAGTCTATAGTCCAAACAAGATAAGACATAAAAATCTAAGAGAAATTTCTATAATCTATAGCTTATTAAAAAATCCAAAATGAGATATTCAATAAAAGTAAACAAAAATAGGTTTTACCTGAACTTTACCATTCCCCAATATTTTAGTCACTGTTCCTGACCAATAGCAACCATCTTTACACCAATCTACCAAATCCCCAACCTTCCATTCGTTATCAACAATGACAACAACTTCTGATATGGTTTTGAGATCACAAATTTCACTATCATGATAGATAATAGGAAATGAGGGCCGCAACATCAATTGCCTATTGAAGCCTTTTGACTTTTTAATATTTGTTACAAGCTTTTGATACAACTTGATCCAACTTGGCTCTGCAAACAAGTAGTTTAACAATTACAGCTTCAAACAAATTATTACCATTGCAACTATAAGAGCAGTTATCTATGTTTGCTGGAATATACAAACTCTATAGAGAAGGAAGGTCAAGATATGCTGAATTTTGGGGACAGGAGAGCTCTCTTGAGCTTTTAGGAATAATCTATGCAATAAACACATGCAAAAGTGAATGAGTATCTTAACAAAGGAACAATTCACAGGAAAATTATTTGTTACTTTGAATTTAATAATTCACTAGTATAACTATCTCCTTCCAAAGTCCACCCTAGATATATAAATTTAGTTTACGAGTCAAGGTCCACACACCTTCCTCAAGTTTATGTAGACTATCCATAGTAGTCAATCTTGGATTGCGGATTGTCGTGGCCAACTCCAAAATTAGGATCATGGAGTCATGGATCAGCCGATATTTTATTCTATCGCCGGATAGAAAGCACGCACATATATACATATGTACGTACTATACTATTAGAGAATAGCAAATCTAACTCAACCTCCAGCTCATGAGTTAAAGGGTTGCCTCAAACTATATAAGGATTATTCTGATCATATTCCTAACCGATGTAAGACTTGTATTGACACAACCCCCTTCATGCCCAAGGCTGGACATATGGTGCATGAAGTGTGTGGGACTAAATATTTGTTGATGGCCTAACATTAGACTGACTAGACACTAATATCATATTAGAAAATGGTGGGCTAGACTTAACTACAAAACTAAATCATGAATTAAGAATTTCCCCTATAAGAAGTATTTTGGTCATATTCCTAACCAATATGGGAATTATCTTAACACACTTCCCTTTGGTCTCTACCCAGACATGATAAAAAAAATGAGATATTTTCTTATGGACTCATTGATAATAATTTAGATCTAATATATATAATAAATAAATTTATAAAATATATAATATAATAATATATTTAATACAATTTAATATATTTTTTAAAAATATTTTAATAGTAATATTAGTAGTATTTATAATAACAGGATTAACTATATTATTAATCCCTGTGCTTTTATCATTTTGTGGTTTATGATATTGAATATGTTGAAAATGGTTCCTAAAAACATTGAGGTAGAAGAACACAATTCATTTTGAGAAGTTAAAAAGTGAAATAAGTTGCCAAAACAAGATACATATGACATAATATTTTTGTTTATTTGGTTAGCAGTGGAGTGTGTTACATGTTAGAGACTAATTTCAACATATTCAATAACATAAACACCGAAACCCATAAAAAAATTAAATGAGGGACCAAAACCCAAAATAGACTAATAACATATTTAACCCATAATACTAATATTTTAATATTATAATTATCCAAATTTATATTATTAATATATATATATACACACACATATAGAATGTGGTTTATATGATTTTGAATTTCTCAACTCGAGCTGTAAAAAAACTATGTATTTTAATTTTTTTTAGTCAAAAAAAGATAAATAGAACAAAAGAAGACAATAAAAGAAAAAGATGTAAAATATTAAGTATCTTTGTTCTTAATTTTTAGCTATTCATAACATCAATTCAATTAATACTAGTATAGAAAAATAAAGAATATCTAATATTTATTCTTTATTAGATATTTTTGTATATAACATAAAGAACATAACGATTGGAAGATAAGGATTAATTAATATAATAATATTTTCTGTTTTCTATAATATTGAAATTAGTAACATATATGTAGGCATTAATAAAAAAATTATCTAGTATTTGGAATTAGATACTATTTAGAATTAGCAATAAATATTATAATTTTTTATGGTTTACATTAATTTTACAAAGTTTACAACAATGAATAATTAGAGTATAGTAAACAGTAATATATATTAATCATTATACATTAAGATTAAATGTGTAAGATATAATTTAATAATCATAATATATCAATTTATACATTGGAATTTTAAAATATTGGATAATCTAAAAAATGAGATCATCTTAAATTATTAAAGTAAATTTGACAAGGAATTAGGAACTGAATATTGCTAAATAAATGTTTAATTCCAAACTAATTCAATGATTCAAAAATATCATTAGATTAGTTTTAGTTATAGCAATTTGAAATTAAAAAATGAATTTAATAAAAAAATGAAAATTGTTATATTGGAGGTAGTCTGTATACATACACTTTAATAAGGAAAAAGAAAACAATGAAAGGAAGGGGGGAAACCCCAGTCTAGATTATAGTCAAGGATTACTTGTTTTACTTTTTAAAAATTTGTTTGGCGTAACTTCTCTTTAAAAGGAGAAGAGAAGCCCAAAAAATTTTAGGTGAAAGATACACATACTATAAGCTATGAGTTTAACAAAATATACTAGAAGTTATTAGCTTGACAAAATGAATGTACATTAACACACACAACACACTTGTTATAAAGTTATAATAAATTATTTTTTAATTAGAAGGTAAAATTATACATTATCCCTTTACTTTAAAATAAAAATATGGAAACACAATAACAGAATAAACTAAAAGAGAAGATATGGAAACAATAGAGTCCTGAGTGTCAAATGACATGGAGGAAGAGACGAAAACCAAAAGTAAGGTCATTGGAGTTGGATGGACTCATCAAACTCTAGGCCGGAGTCAAAGGTGTCATCAAACATATCATCGATATAGGGAGCATCTTTATCAACGCCAAGGGGCAAAAGGCATCCTCAAACTTATTGCAGATGCAGGAGTGTCATAGCCGGCGCCAAGGGGCAACGTCGTCAGCCTCAGGGGGCATCGTTGAGTCTAGGTGGAAATCCACGTAGAATTGTTTTTTAGGTAAAATCAGTGGTATCGGGTAGATTCTATATATTCTACCAATTTAACTTGTTTCTTTTTTGCCCTAAAATATGTGAAATGACATTTTGCAAAGGATAATTAAAAAAATTAAAGACGAACCCTAACCCCCACATTCAAGCATCTCTCTCAGTCCCATTTTCTTCGTGTGTTTCTCTCCTCTCTTTCTTCTGTGTGTTAGTTTCGCCCATTTGCTGCTTTGCCTTGGCTGCGTCTCACACTCACCAACGACAGTGGTTGGAGACGACGGTGGTTTAAGGCTGTGTTGTGATCTTCTCCTGGATCCCCTCCTTCACGAACGGTGTTGCATTCTTCTCCCGACTCCTCGTTCTCCTTGAACGCTGCTGGTGGCTGTTGGAGGTTGCAGCAGGTTATCAAAGACTGGTTGGAGGTTGTTGGGGGATGCAGTCGTCAGAGTCCCTACAGTGGTCGCCGGAGATCATGCAGTGAGTTCTAAGTTGCAGGAACAGTGGCAACAAGTCATTGGAGAGAGAGCTTCAATTGGCAACAATGACTAGAGAAAAGCAAGGGGCGCGAAAAGGCAAAGTTTGGACGGAGATGGAGAAAAGAAAGTATGAAGAAGAGGAACAAAGAAGAGAGGGAGAGAGTAAAGGGTTTTGTCGAAAAACCCTAAGAAAAAAAATGTGATGTGACCTGAAGTCAATGCAGGATTTAGGTGTTGCCGTCAAGAGGTGGCATAATGCGAAATCACGCTAGGATCACAACCACTATAGTGTAATTTAACAACGTCTATGTATATGTATGTCATTTTTTATTTTTTTATTTTCAATAATAGGTAGAATCTCGATTCTGGCAACCTTGGTAGCCAATGTCAAAGATGGAGTATCAGAAAGAACAAAATCGAGATTGCGATTGCAATAGGACGTGATTCTTGAACGCAATCTTGTTGAAACACCCGCAACGATGACACGACCAAAGGCGTAAATGTGACACAACACGATGTTACAATTGTGCCACAATTGACAACTATGAGACTCAAGTTTCCCAACCTTGCTCATCTCTACTTTATAAGTTCGTTTCTTGTTGGTCTTTTACTGCCAAACCCTTAATTCCATGCAACATCACAAAACTTATAGTTGAGTAGTCAATTTTTCTTTAAGCTTAACCTTGAATGGTACCAGTTATCGTGGATAACACATGAAACGGTCCTCCATATCATTTAATCATATATGTGATATTAATGGAAAAGCTAGTGATAAAGAGAGAACAAAACTTATATCAAGTTCCTTATATCCATGCTATCAAATTATCCATTTAAGTTTGATAGAGTACACTTTTAGTATGTTAGCATGTTATATCTACATCTAATAGGCTAGCGTGTTCACTCATTACCTATATAACCATTGTAACTAATTCAATCAATGTAACAAACTCTCTTTCTTCCTCTAATTCACATTCTCTCTATCTCTACACATACTCCCTCTCTTTCTCTCGACACTTAACAATGATAAAGTGATGACACACATATACACTCTTTTCAAAATTTTCCTTAAATAAATATTGCATAATTTAGATAAACATTCACACGTCATGATTTGATTGGACAACTTGTTGGCAAGGATGTAATAAACTTTATATAGAGTCAAGTCGTAGAAACATAAGATTCTACACACCATGGTGGCTTTGGCGAGTCATGTACCAAGCAGAGTCATTCGCTGGGGGGCTCGTGGTAGACTCATGCATCGGTATGTTGACATGTGGACATGGTGGTGATTATGCTTAGGTGGAAACTTCGAAAAACTTGGGTCAGAACTTGTAACCTGATTCACACAAGAAAGACCCAGTTCAAAACCCCCTAAAAACCCAACTCCTTTGAAATGTAACCTTCATCCCTTTTTTCTCCCTCTTAGAGACACGGCCGCTACTTCCAAGTTCTGACTTCTCCGTTCTCACCCATACCTGTGCATCTCGAGCTTCCTTTGTTTCTGCGAGCTCACCTTCCATGCTCGACCTTCTTTGTAGACTGCAGCCTTCTTTTGTTTCAGGAAAGCTTGCAACTCTGTTTCAGTTCAAGCAACCTCCGCCTTTCCTTCTCTCTAATCTTTATTCATTCTTTGTTTTAGATTGAGTTTTATGTTTCGTTTCAAACTGAGTTTGATATTTTACAATATGAATTTAGCTTAATATTATGAATTTATGAGTTTAGTTTAATATATTTACGATTGCATGTAATTTAGCATTTCTAGTAGACTATTATGGGTCGTGTTATGATATTACGAATCTACGTTTCGACAATCCCCTCCGTGCAAGGTAGAAACTAGAGTTTGCCAACCTTATATATTAGTAAGTTTTTCCATATAAAACTTAATGGAACAAAGCATTATGATGAATACAACACTAGTATCACTATATGGATATGAAACCTAGTTTGAATACTCAACGGCAACTTAGTCTCCTTATTTTTAGATGACCTGATGATTTTTTTAGCAATATTTTTTCTTTATTTGAACACCACATCACTTTTTACATTTTGATTCAAATGAACTCTTTCTTATCTATATGTCCTTCGTTTTCAAAAAAAAAAATTTACTTACCCCAAGAGCATAATTGATTCACAAAAGTGAATGCTAAACAATAATATCTTTTCCCATCAAAAGAAGGCATCAACAATATTGAATTTGGATCAACTATAGTACACTCAATCACGAAAACAAAATGATAACAAGATGGTATACAAACATTTATATAACTTCATTCAAATAAGCTAATGGGACTCAAATTCAATTTTAAAGTAGCACAAAAACATACTTTGATCAGGGTAGTCAAAATACTCCAATAGATGGGATACGGAAGCATCTTTTGTGCGAGTGCCTCTAATCTGAAAGAATAATATGAAATAATTTCAGGCCATAGCGATATAAAATACAAAATTTTATACTCACATACATGCCAGAGAGAATGACAAAAACTAATCAAGCAGCCTAGTCCATTACTTAAAAATATCTTCAGAGAGACTAGCAACAGAACAAATATGTAACCAACTAACGCATACAGGACCAAATTGCTAAAGAATTCTGCAAGAGCTAATTTTGAGAACCACAAGAGTTATTTAATAAAAAATTCACATTACAACTGGAAGAAGTTTCAATATAAAATGAAAATAGATTTTCACTTAAAAGGATCAAGAATTAATCGGATAGGAAAAGAAAATTCCTTATCTGAAGTTAGAGTTTAATTTAGTATCCAATTAAGTTGGAATCCCGTGCGACCACGGCACAATTTCACATCACAGAGTGTGGGCGCTCCTCTACCACACTCCTGGTATGGAATGTTATCACGGTTGTCACGACACGGTTTTAGTGTTGCAGGTCGCGACCAAGTCTTCTCTCTGCATCTCTTATCTTCTCTTCCCATGGACCCATATGTACCCCATCTCCTTCTGTTTTTATTCTCCCATGACCATCTTCAGTCACTGCAGCAGGGACTCCAACGACCTTCTCCCAGCCACCTGCAGCCTTAACAAGGATTGTACGAACCTCCATCTTCTCCAACAGCTACTGTCTTCAAATGGCATCCGCTGCTGTCTTCTCTGACAACAACCATTATTTTGCTGTTTTTCTTTTCTGACAACAATCCTACATTAATGGCTTCAGCTGGAAGTCAACTGGAAATTCATCCAGGACTGGAACAGTGTAATCACATACAGCACTTGTTAAACCTACCAGGGAAAACCTTAGAGCTTCCCAAATTCGGTAGTGATTATTTGACAATCCTTCTCTGTACAGGTTCTGGTTGGGGCCCTGAAGTATGCTACTATTACAAAGCCAGATCTTACCTGCCATGTCAATAAAGTTTGTCAATTTATGTCTCAGCCTCTTGTATTATATCTCACCAGAAGATGGTTAAAAAGATTTTGAGGTATCTTCATGGGACCATCAATCTTGGTATTCAGCTTCTGCCATTCCAATCTCAGCTTTTGGTGATGCTGACTCGGCTGCAGATTTTGATGACAGAAGGTCTACTTCTTGTTCTTCTATCTTTCTTGGTCCCAACCTAGTTTCTTGGTGGAGCAAAAGCAATCCCTTGTTGCCAGATCCAGTACTAAAGCAGAATATAGAAGTATTTCCAACACAACTTCTGAAGTTCGTCGGATTCAACCTTGCTGTCAGAACTTCAAATTTCTTCTATGACTCCTATTTTGTATTGTGATAATCTCATACTGTCAGCCTATCTCACAATCCCGTGCTCCATGCTAGGACCAGACATATGGAGATTGATCTTTGCTTTTAGAGAGAAGGTAATCACAGATTCACAACCACGGGACATCTTGTTGTCACCCACACACTAGCTGCAAGTCAAGTTGCTGATTGTCCAACCAAACCACTTTAAGAAAGTGCTTTTATTGATCTTAGGATCAAACTCAGTGTTTGATAGATTTCTCATATGTCATCCACCCTGAGTTTGAGGGGGGCAATCCTAGTATATATAGTTCTAGCAGATTAATACTCTGCTCAGCATGCTCTTCAAGCTTGCTTTAGGTGTGAGTTAGTTTTTGACTTGCCACTGATGAGGAGTACATTCAGCCTAACCAATTCTGTTATCATTCCCTCTAGCTTATATATATATATATATATATATATATATATAAGCTATCTCATTGTAACAATCAATCTATAATTTCATTTCAGGATCAATACAATTTAATGAGTCAATTCATATTCTCTCAGGCTCTCTCCTCTCTGTGTTTCTAAGACTACTGAAACTAACATTTTATAAAACTATAGCATCAAAGGTTGCAAGACTTGGTCTCTGTCAAGTATAATCAAATTTTGAAGAATCACTTTGATGCTGGTGGTGAAGATGAATTGGTGTTTGAGGATGATAGCTTGACTTGGGGACAAGTTTGGGATGATATTGGCGTCAGTGAGCCTTTGCATTACAAGAGGAGGAAGCAGCAACAAACAACCACCAATGCTTCTTCTAGGCCTTCAACCAATGGGAGAAAACGGAACTAGGGAAGTCACACAGGAAGAGGAAGAGAGTGATGATGAACAAACAGGTGAACAGATGGAAGATTTATAGAAGTAATAATGATAGTTCAAGTGATGGGGAAGAAGACATGGAAGAGCCTGAAGATGATGAATTGATGATTGTTAGACTTGCTAGTTGCTTTTTTGTATTGCTTTGTTAATGGGCCGAAGAGGCTTACAGCATGTTTGGTTCTGTGTTCTCCCCAACGGAACAGAGTTAGGTGAAAGGGAAAAAATAATCCTACGGTCAAACGGAGTTGATTGTCTCGAACGGCGTGATCAATATTAATCATTAGATTTTTCCTTTTTCTAAACCCCGTTTCCCCAATTACATACCAAACATCCCCTTAAACTTGTTTAATTCCTTTTGTTGTTATTGACATTTGACTTTTCAATTTCATATGTTTATAATACCTCATTTCTCAAATTCCAACTTTTCATTATTAATTATAAATTATAAATGTTTTTAACAGTATAACTTTAGGGGCAGTGCAAAGAATGACTACTATGGCCATAGCCAAACTATGGTATTTTGTTGCAAAATGGAAATGCCAAGGCCACTCATTGACGACACTGATAGAAAAGAACCAAATTTTCCACAAGAACATAATTGTGTTTTTACTTTTTACTAATATGCATATGTGATGAATGTACTTGATATAAGAGGCCAATCTAAGAAAACAGTCACTTTCTTCTTATTTCAGTTCCTATGCTTAGCAATTTAGGAATACAACAAATTTAGAGAAGCCATAATACATACCCTGCATCGAAACCAAGCACCACGAAAACCACTTTGAAAGGTTCTTGACTCAGCCAATTCCCCAACTTGAAATAGAAGATCAGGCATTTCTTTTGGTCACTTCCACACTTCTCTCCCTTTTCAATACAAAATCTTGGTACAAAGGGACTAAAGATTATTACATGACACAACCATCAAAGAATCATGTTACCATTGTCCAACATAAGATAAGTACTT
This sequence comes from Clitoria ternatea, assembly GCA_037962975.1. Taxonomy (NCBI): domain Eukaryota; kingdom Viridiplantae; phylum Streptophyta; class Magnoliopsida; order Fabales; family Fabaceae; genus Clitoria; species Clitoria ternatea. The sequence goes on from CM075669.1 coordinate 305,834,956, forward strand.
AGCAAATGAAACTCTTAATAAAATAGTGAACAAGGACAATAGACATCAATGATGCTGTTCTTTCTTATAGCTAAAGGTTGAAACATGATATTTAAATGCAAGAATAAACTCTAATCTGAGCCTTCAATATTATGGTATCATCCATATAGTTATTAATCCCGAATAATGGCACGTAGTGGCTGACCCAAAACCGCTTTTGCAGGATAGCATTTAGAACGATGCCCACTAGGGGATGTTTGGCACCTGACATGATTTTTAGTTACTTTCTTAGTAATGTTAAAGATACCTATTTAAGTTTTAAATACCTAACTATCTAGATAGGAATGTTAAAAATGAAGAAACACTCACATACTTTCTTATATCTTCTACCAAACATAGGTAAGTATCTTTTTTAAGAAACATTCCCAAAAATGAACAAATATTCTCATTGCCAAAAAGCCACATATTGTGTTATATATATACACATATGATGTATCTTATGAAAAAGGTTCTCTTAGGTGGGGTGAGAGCAGCAAATTTGAACAATTAAATCTTATCATGAATGGTTGAGATTAATATATCACCCATGTAAGTCTTTTAAAAAGTCATGTTTTAATTACCATCATATGATTGTATAGCCCAAATTTGCTGCTTTGAACCTCATCAAAGAGAGATAAGATATATATATATATATATATATATATATATATATATATATATAGATATATATAACACTCACAATTCAATATCCATGAATAATTATCAATGAAAACCATAGTTTTATTAAAAGTCATACTAGGGGAGGACACCGTCTTGTCCTTTTTAATCCATGAGATGAGCCATTGCTTGCTGCTGTCCGCTGTTGGACAAAAGAATAGAGCGCATACAACAATGCAGCCCTGAAGAAGAGAATATGATAGTAGGATTCACAGGAATAAAGATGCTGAGAAAGGGCAGCTCCTAATGGAGACGGGTAACAGCACACAGAGATGAGAGGGAGACTAGGTAGGCATCCAAGAGGGGACATATTGAAAAGGAAGAGAACGTGGGGGGAAAGGTGGCCTAGGGTTTTTTTTCAAAGAAGTTTGACAAAGAAAACCTTAAAACGACTTGACTTATTGTTTAGGGCAAAAACGAAAAATCAATGTTTTATGCAGAAAGGGCGAGTTTGTCACTCATCAAATGTGATGCAGAGAAAAGAGACTAAAATATAACTCTTCATAGACAAAGAGAAAAACTACTGTATCGCGTACCACTGCTGTGCCGAAAGTGAAGCCTCGAGGCTGCCGGCTACAAGAGAGGACAAAGATCGGAAAGCTACCGTCAAGAACTGAGGCCGCGAAGAGAAGTGATGCGATCTTTATTGCTGTCTCACGGCGAGGCTGCGACGGCAGGAGAGGGAAGCCACCGCTGATCAGAGCAGGGAGGGTGGCCGCCAGTGAAGAGCAACTGAACACTGATGGAGAAAACAAAGGCTGAGGACGGCGCATGAGCGAGACAGCGATGGAAGTCCCACTTTTTGGCCGTCACTGGGGTTGGGTTTTCTGATCGGATTAGAAAGTTTGCCGTTTGCCGTTTGCCAGAATGCTTGCAGTTGTTACGAGTTTTCTATTTTCAAAATATTCAGTAAATTACCCTTAGGAGATATATGAAATCATACTTGAAGGCATGTTTATTATTTGTTATCAAAGAGAAGAAAGTAATTATACAATTGATATGAGTTAATTTTTTATTATTATTGATTTGATTATGGTTAATAATAATTTATTTGAATTAGTAGTTTTATCGATTTAATAATTGATTTTGAATGTTTTTTTGTAGATGTAAGAAATTATGTTATGAATTATTTAATAAAATATATATATTTATTAAACTCGACATTAGTAAGTAATTTTATTTATTTCAATTTTATTGAATTTTTTTTTGTTTGCAAATATATAAAATAAAAATTGAAATGGGAATAAAATGGAACATTATTTTATTCATTTTAATGTTAATTAAAATATAAAAAAACTACAAATTATATATATAACAATTTTACCTAAATAAATTAAATTTATGATGTAGATTACAGACATTGAATACTTCGTATCACTAGGCTCTAGCACTAAATAAATCCTAAGACAAAATAAAATTACTAATGTTATTATCATATGATTGTCTCATTGTAACATTTGTAACTAACCTCCTTAATCAAATTGATTGTTGTTACTTACTAACTAGAAGATCACTCCAAACAATAACAAAAAGAAAGAAAAAGAAAAAAATAATTCAAAAGTCGAAGTGACGTGCCTAAGCTTAAGCTGAAAGTTTACTATTTTATTTAAAATTATCATGAATATACTCTTCCTAATTTTTAATGCAATCCAAACACAAATTCTTAACTGTCAACTTTATAATCTTACAACACAAAATATCTACTATGTTGTTGGAAACTATGTAGTTTAGTTGGTCTTACATTGAAAATTTTTAAGGGACTTATATCTTCTATGTTACTTTATAAGTAACATTTTGTAAAGCTTTTAAACACATCAAGATATAAACACTTCCTAGTGTAGCTGTGGATGTAGGTGCATACACTGTATACTAAACAATTGGTATCAGAGCCTATATCTTAGTATGCTTTATGGTTGCAGCCTTGGTTGATCTTCCACATCAGAAAAGATTTGATTTTTCTAAAGGAGTCTTAGTTTAGGGAAAATAGTGGGAGCTTTCTTAGTTTAGAGAAAGCAGCAGGGCAATGGTGTAACACCCCTATTTTTATTTTTTATATTAAAATTTTGAAGGAATTAAATTATGGTTCTTTAGAACTTTTTAATCTACGTATTATTTATGATTTTTTGGAATTTTTTTGGAATTTTGGAATTTTTTAATAAAAATAATATTTTTTTAAATAATTTTAAATTCATATAAGTGACTTAAATTAAAAATATTTACAAGAAAGTGAATTGAAATTATAAGAAAATTTTCTAAAATCCATTTCAAGTAGACTTATCTAAAAATTATCGGTTTGAGAAAAATCTTGATTTTTTCCAATCGTTAAAAAATTTGAAACGTATCAATAAATTTTTATTAACAGAAAATTTTAGATTTTTAAAATTTCAGCTTTATATTACTTATTATAAAATTAGTAGGGACTGATATAATATCGCTAAATTTCAAAAAGGACTCATTTTGAATATTTAAAATATACCGAGTGAAGGGTTACTATTTGACTTAATAATTTTGCCGACAATTACTATGCAAATCACTGTGCATGTATGAAATTTTCAAAAGATGCACAGTAACCTGGAATAAAAAATTCAAAAATGCATAGTACTTTTATATTAAAATAATGGAATGCATAGTAAATTTTTTTCCTATAAATACCGAAGGATTTCTTCTTTAGAATTCACAATTTCAGATTAAGTTTTCTTAATATAGTAGTGCTAGTGAGATAGTGGTGGAAGTGGGAGAGAGAAGAAAAGTTTTTGGAGAGAAGGTTCTGCCAAAATCCTAAGGTAAGAATACTTCTCTTTTATATTTTTTGGGTTATTTTCATATCGTTTTTAGAAATCTGTTATTATACTGAAAATAATATTATTTTAAGTTACTATTCTGCATAGTAAACACTATTTCAATAGTAAATTACTATTTCAATAGTAAATTACTATTCAAATAGTAAATTACTATTTACTGTTACTATTTACTGTTACTATTCACGATTTACTATTTACCGTTACTATTCACGTTTTACTATTTACTGTTACTATTCACGTTTTACTATTTACCGTTACTATTCACGATTTACTATTCACTATTCACTATTCACTATTCAAAATTTACCATTTCTGTTTTAAGTAGTAATCTTAATCTTCGTCTTATGCTTATACTGAAATAAGATTGGTATTAATATTTTTAGAAATCGGAGGCGCAAAGCAAATCCATTTTGGGTAACAATTCAAGGTAAGGGGGAGTGAGATAAGAGTATAATATGAAAAGACATAAGAATAATGGGAGGAGTCCCCTACTCCTTTTAAATCTGATAATATTATTATTTTAAAATATTAACTTTTTTTAACTTAAAATTTATAATAAATTTTAAATTAAATATCCGATTTAACTAACTCTAACATACCTATGCAAAGACTTGGACCATTATGACCTATATGGACTGGACAATACCTATGCAAGGACTTGGACCATTATGACCCATATGGACTGAACTATACCTATGCAAGGACTGGATTATATGGACTTACATATACCTATGCGAGGAATTGACCAAAAGGACTAAAATTGACTATATTAATAACCATTAAATTTTGTATTATGATATGTATTAATGATATTTAATTGATTTGATTATGATTTGATTATGATTGATTGATTGATGATATTTAGTTATGATTGATATTGTTTAATTTTGATTGATGATATTGTAATGTGGAGTTTGAGCATATAGCAAGCATGACGGAAAGCTAAAATTCAGTAAGAATTTCTTACCTTACTCTTTAAATTTTATTATCTTTTATTTCTTCTTAGAAATTATTTTTATTAACTTTATTTTCAATATTTAGAATAAAAAAATTAGTATTTATTTTAGAAAGAAAATATTTTATGAGATTTTATTTAATTAAATCTTGAGTTAAAGAAAAATTTTGTAATTTTAAGTATTTTTGGTTAATAATTATTCTCTTTTAATAAAACAAAATTTTTTGAAAGAAAACTATTTTATTTTTTCCAACTTAATAACTAAATATATTTGGAAATAATTGAGATTCCTAAATTTGATTTTGTTAAGATTTAATTTGAGAAAGATTATGTAAAGTTTTATATGATAAAGTTTTTAGATATTTAAGGCTTAGAAACTCAATTTCCGTGAGATTTGAAAACTGTACCAAATTTATTTCTGTGGGACAGAAATTCAGAGAACTGAGAAAATGTACAGTTTATTGAAATGATATTGTAAACCTTTAAGGGATTTAATAATTGAGTTTCTAAAAGCCTTAACCAACTCAATACGCGAGTAGTTCATGCATCATGGATAATGAAAGTGAAATGAAATAATATTGTCTGGGGACGGATTATAGAAACCGAGGATACATTAGAGGAGGCTTAATTACGAGCCTTGGGATGAGAGAGTGTGAAAGGGTGCTTCAGGGGACCTGGGGTAGCTCCCTAGTGTCGGGTACTTTCACAATAAAAACTTTCTCAATCTGACTAGTCTCTAAGTGTTTCCATGCCAGTTGAGCTGTTCATATTATTATTATCCGGACTTATGGAACAGTGTAAACTCCTGGTTGGCCCAGTGTAAATTAAAATTTAAGGGCCCACATATATAAGTAAGTTATGATGAAGATATTGCATAACATTCATGCATTCATAATTGATTGTGTATGTGATTGTGATTGATATTATTATGTATTGGTTGTGAAAACCCTTTGTTGCTTATGTCTTATTCGGAAATATTATATTCTGTTTCTCACTCCTTTCTCCGTGTTTTTGTTTCATATATTCTAAATTGATGGTTCAGAGGGAAGGATCGAAGAATATCAGCAGTAAATATAGCACGTTCTAGAAAGGGAGCTCGGTATGAATACCGTGGTCCAATGAATAAATAATGTTAATTAGTAACTGCTTCTGGGCCATGGAGTTTCCTCTCTTTCTTATAATGTTTAATGTTTATTTTCTTCGGATGAATGTACAAATACTTTATAAAGTTTTTAATAATATTTGTGAGGTATTTCAGAAATAATGTATATAATTTATTCCGATAGTTTCTTTTTAACAATCATATCTTTAGTAAAAAAAAAAATTACGAATTTTTCTAGAATTTATTAAGGTGTAACAGAGGGTGTTTTAAAGTGGTATCAGAGCAGTTAATCCAATAGGCCTGGGGAAAAGGTCTATCTTGCTTTGTCTGTAAACTCTGTATAGGTAGAATATCTGACTTGGTAGTAACTGTGATTGATGTGACAAATCTCAGTTACTGTGAAACAGGAAACTAATGGCTGGAAACGATCTTGCTGGAGTTGTAGAACGCTTAATCAATGCAATGGGAGCACGTGAAGGTCAAGGTAATGATGCCTTGAGAAGACTGGACCTATTCGAAAAGCGCAATCCACCTCGTTTCAAGGGAGGATATAACCCTGATGGAGCACAAATCTGGATTCGAGAGATAGAGAAGATCTTTCGAGCATTGCAATGTAATGAAGCTGATAAGGTAGTCTTCGCTACTTATGCCTTATCTGAGGATGCCGAACATTGGTGGGATAGCATGCGTAAACAATTCGAAGTCAACGACGTGGAGATCACTTGGGACTATTTCAAGGATATGTTTCTGGAAAAATACTTTCCAGCTGATGTTAAAGAGAAAAGACAATTCGAATTCCTGTCGCTGACCCAAGGAAATATGACCGTTGGAGAGTACGCATCCAGGTTTGAAGAGCTATCTCGTTTTCATTCTCATTATAATGATGCTACTAATGAAAGAGATCGGTGTGCAAAGTTTGTAAATGGACTGCGGCCAGAAATTAAGGAAGCTATACGAATGCAGGAAATCCGTGAATTTTCTGTATTGGTAAATCGCTGCAGGATCTTTGAAGAAGACCATAAGGATAGAATGACCAAAAGTCGTGAGCCCATTCACAAGGCAGGAGAAATAAGAAGTGGAGGACCTCACCATCACCAAAGAAGAGATTTCAGAAGGAATAAGCCTTACCAAGCACCATTTCGTCGGTTTGGAGCAGCATCTGTTCCTAACAGACCCCAAGCTTCAACTGGAAGCTATTACCCAACATCTGCACCAAATTTTAAATGTTTTATCTGTGGAGGACCCCATTTGAAAAGGGATTGTCCTAAAAACACTTATGTTTGCTTTAAGTGTAACAAACCAGGTCATCATATCAAGGATTGCCCAGAGATGAAGAGAGAAAACCCTGAAGGTGCAAGTACAAGCATAAATACTCAAGGAGGCGCGCACAGTGCAGTCGGAAGGCCAAAAGCAAAAGGAAAGGTTTTTGCAATCACTGGAGAAGAAGCATCTCATGCTGATTCCATGGTAGAAGGTAAGTGTATCATTAATAAGATTTCTTTAACTGTTATGTATGACTCAGGTGCATCACATTCCTTTATTGCCAATGACTGTGTAGAAAAACTAAAATTTCCTGTGATAGAACTTCCATTTGACTTATCTGTACATACTCCTGGAAACAATCCCATTGTCACTTCCAAAGCTTGTTGGAAATGCCCTATTGTCATAGATGGTAGGGACTTTAAGGCTAATCTTTTCTGTTTACCCCTTTCTGGCTTAGAAGTTATTATTGGGCTAGATTGGTTGTCTGACAATCATGTTCTAATAGATTGTCATAATAAAACCATAATGTTTAAAGAACCAGTGAATTTGAATCCTGAGGATTCGAGATTTCTAACCGCCAACCAAGTGAGTGCCTCTTTAAAAGGAGGGGCTCAAGGATTCATGCTATTGCTTTCAACGAAAGGAGAGCAAGAATCAAAAATCAAAAATCTGCCGGTTGTGTGTGAATTTCCTGACGTTTTTCCTGAAGATATCCCTGGTTTACCCCCAGAAAGAGATGTGGAATTTTCCATTGATTTAGTACCTGGAGTTGGACCCATTTCAATTGCACCATACCGAATGTCACCTCTAGAATTAGCAGAGTTGAAGAAACAACTTGAAGAGATGATAGAGAAGCAGTTTATACGACCCAGTGTATCCCCCTGGGGTGCACCAGTGTTGTTGGTTAAGAAGAAGGATGGTAGCATGAGGTTGTGTGTAGATTATCGACAACTGAACAAGGTGACGATCAAGAACAGATACCCTCTGCCAAGGATTGACGACTTGATGGATCAGCTGCGTGGTGCCACGGTGTTCTCCAAAATTGATTTGAGGTCTGGATACCATCAAATAAGGGTGAAGAAAGAAGATGTAACGAAAACTGCTTTTAGAACACGCTATGGCCATTACGAATATCTAGTAATGCCTTTTGGTGTAACTAATGCACCAGCCGTATTCATGGATTACATGAATAGGATTTTTCATCCATATCTAGATAAATTTGTAGTGGTGTTCATTGATGATATATTAGTGTACTCTAAAAGCAGAGAAGAACATGTTGAACACTTGAAGGTTGTGTTGGAAATCCTGAAAAAGAAACAACTGTATGCAAAGTTGTCGAAGTGTGAATTCTGGTTGGAAGAAGTAAACTTTTTAGGACATGTAATTAGTCAAGGAGGAATAGCTGTAGACCCTTCCAAGGTGGAGGCGGTTTTAAAATGGGAGAGACCAACCACGATCACTGAGATTAGAAGTTTCTTGGGCTTGGCTGGATACTATAGGAGATTCATTGAAGGATTTTCAAAGCTAGGATACCCATTGACCAAGTTAACACGGAAAGGACAACCTTTTGTGTGGACGACACAATGCGAGAATAGTTTCCAAGAGCTGAAAGATCGACTTACTTCTGCGCCGGTGTTAGTACTCCCTGATCCACATCAAAGTTTTGAAGTTTACTGTGATGCGTCTAAACAAGGACTAGGAAGTGTACTCATGCAAGACAAGAAGGTTGTAGCCTATGCGTCGCGTCAATTAAGGCAACACGAGATTAACTACCCTACCCATGACTTAGAGTTAGCCGCTGTAGTTTTTGCCTTAAAGATTTGGAGGCATTATCTATACGGTGCAACATTCGATGTGTTTAGCGATCATAAGAGTCTCAAGTATTTATTCGACCAAAAGGAGTTAAACATGAGGCAACGGAGATGGATGGAGTTCTTAAAGGACTACGACTTTGAGTTGCAATACCATCCTGGAAAAGCGAACGTAGTAGCTGATGCTTTAAGTCGAAAGTCTCTACATGCGTCCACGATGATGATTAAAGAGCTGGAATTGATAGAGAACTTCAGAGATCTTAACCTAGCAGTAAAGGTTAATGCTAACAGCTACAGATTAGGAACGTTGCAAGTGACAAATGAATTCCTGAGGCAAGTTTTAGAGGCTCAACGAGAGGATGAATTCCTGCAAGAGAAGAAAGAACTCTTGAAACAAGGAAAAGAAGTCGAGTTCAATGTGGGAAACGACCAATTATTGAGGTATAAGGATCGAGTGTGTATCCCTGATCAAGAGGAGTTGAGGAAAGCAATTTTGGAAGAAGGCCATAAAAGTTATATGAGCATTCATCCCGGAGCTACTAAAATGTATCAAGATTTGAAGAAGTTATTTTGGTGGCCTGGAATGAAGAAAGCGGTGGCAGAGTATGTGGCTGCATGTCTAATTTGCCAGAAGGTTAAAGTGGAACACCAAAAACCCCCTGGAATGCTACAATCAATGGAAATACCAGAATGGAAATGGGATAGCATTACCATGGATTTTGTGACTTCTCTACCCAAAACTCCATTAGGACATGATTCGATATGGGTAATAGTTGATAGACTAACAAAGTCTGCCCACTTTATTCCCATCAACATTCGTTACTCTATGGAGAAGCTGGCAAAATTATACATCGAGGAGATTGTGAGATTGCATGGAATTCCTTCAAGTATCATTTCTGATCGGGACCCTCGTTTTACATCACAATTCTGGAAGAGCTTGCACAAGGCTATGGGAACAAGACTGCGTCTGAGTTCAGCATATCATCCTCAGACGGATGGACAATCAGAAAGAACAATCCAATCTCTAGAAGACTTGTTACGAGCTTGTGTGTTAGAGCATAAAGGAAGTTGGAATCAATTCTTACCATATGTGGAGTTTACCTACAACAACAGTTTCCATGCTAGCATTGGCATGGCACCTTTTGAAGCATTATATGGAAGAAAATGTAGGACCCCGCTATGTTGGTTTGAGACTGGTGAAAACTTGATGCTAGGACCAGAGTTGGTACAACAAACCACGGATAAAATCAAAATAGTTCAGGAAAAGATGAAGGCAACACAGAGCAGGCAGAAAAGTTACTATGACAAAAGAAGAAAGCCGCTCCAATTTCAAGAAGGCGATCATGTATTCTTGAAAGTCACACCTATGACTGGGGTCGGTCGGGCAATGAAATCTCGAAAACTAACTCCTAGATTTATCGGTCCATACCAAATAATTCATAAAGTTAGTCCCCTTGCCTACCAAATAGCATTACCACCTTTTCTTTCTAATATCCATAATGTTTTTCATGTGTCAAACTTGCGAAAGTATATATCTGATCCTACACATGTTATTGAACCTGATGTCATACAAGTTAAAGATAATCTTACATATGATGCACCACCTGTTAGAATAAGTGACAGAAGAATAAAACAATTAAGAGACAAGACAATTCCGCTTGTAAAGGTTATTTGGAGTGAAACGAGAGGAGAAGATGCTACATGGGAACTAGAAACTGAGATGAAAGAGTCTCATCCTCATTTGTTTTACTGATTATGTAAATTTCGAGGACGAAATTTTCTAAGGGGAGTAGAGTTGTAACACCCCTATTTTTATTTTTTATATTAAAATTTTGAAGGAATTAAATTATGGTTCTTTAGAACTTTTTAATCTACGTATTATTTATGATTTTTTGGAATTTTTTTGGAATTTTGGAATTTTTTAATAAAAATAATATTTTTTTAAATAATTTTAAATTCATATAAGTGACTTAAATTAAAAATATTTACAAGAAAGTGAATTGAAATTATAAGAAAATTTTCTAAAATCCATTTCAAGTAGACTTATCTAAAAATTATCGGTTTGAGAAAAATCTTGATTTTTTCCAATCGTTAAAAAATTTGAAACGTATCAATAAATTTTTATTAACAGAAAATTTTAGATTTTTAAAATTTCAGCTTTATATTACTTATTATAAAATTAGTAGGGACTGATATAATATCGCTAAATTTCAAAAAGGACTCATTTTGAATATTTAAAATATACCGAGTGAAGGGTTACTATTTGACTTAATAATTTTGCCGACAATTACTATGCAAATCACTGTGCATGTATGAAATTTTCAAAAGATGCACAGTAACCTGGAATAAAAAATTCAAAAATGCATAGTACTTTTATATTAAAATAATGGAATGCATAGTAAATTTTTTTCCTATAAATACCGAAGGATTTCTTCTTTAGAATTCACAATTTCAGATTAAGTTTTCTTAATATAGTAGTGCTAGTGAGATAGTGGTGGAAGTGGGAGAGAGAAGAAAAGTTTTTGGAGAGAAGGTTCTGCCAAAATCCTAAGGTAAGAATACTTCTCTTTTATATTTTTTGGGTTATTTTCATATCGTTTTTAGAAATCTGTTATTATACTGAAAATAATATTATTTTAAGTTACTATTCTGCATAGTAAACACTATTTCAATAGTAAATTACTATTTCAATAGTAAATTACTATTCAAATAGTAAATTACTATTTACTGTTACTATTTACTGTTACTATTCACGATTTACTATTTACCGTTACTATTCACGTTTTACTATTTACTGTTACTATTCACGTTTTACTATTTACCGTTACTATTCACGATTTACTATTCACTATTCACTATTCACTATTCAAAATTTACCATTTCTGTTTTAAGTAGTAATCTTAATCTTCGTCTTATGCTTATACTGAAATAAGATTGGTATTAATATTTTTAGAAATCGGAGGCGCAAAGCAAATCCATTTTGGGTAACAATTCAAGGTAAGGGGGAGTGAGATAAGAGTATAATATGAAAAGACATAAGAATAATGGGAGGAGTCCCCTACTCCTTTTAAATCTGATAATATTATTATTTTAAAATATTAACTTTTTTTAACTTAAAATTTATAATAAATTTTAAATTAAATATCCGGTTTAACTAACTCTAACATACCTATGCAAAGACTTGGACCATTATGACCTATATGGACTGGACAATACCTATGCAAGGACTTGGACCATTATGACCCATATGGACTGAACTATACCTATGCAAGGACTGGATTATATGGACTTACATATACCTATGCGAGGAATTGACCAAAAGGACTAAAATTGACTATATTAATAACCATTAAATTTTGTATTATGATATGTATTAATGATATTTAATTGATTTGATTATGATTTGATTATGATTGATTGATTGATGATATTTAGTTATGATTGATATTGTTTAATTTTGATTGATGATATTGTAATGTGGAGTTTGAGCATATAGCAAGCATGACGGAAAGCTAAAATTCAGTAAGAATTTCTTACCTTACTCTTTAAATTTTATTATCTTTTATTTCTTCTTAGAAATTATTTTTATTAACTTTATTTTCAATATTTAGAATAAAAAAATTAGTATTTATTTTAGAAAGAAAATATTTTATGAGATTTTATTTAATTAAATCTTGAGTTAAAGAAAAATTTTGTAATTTTAAGTATTTTTGGTTAATAATTATTCTCTTTTAATAAAACAAAATTTTTTGAAAGAAAACTATTTTATTTTTTCCAACTTAATAACTAAATATATTTGGAAATAATTGAGATTCCTAAATTTGATTTTGTTAAGATTTAATTTGAGAAAGATTATGTAAAGTTTTATATGATAAAGTTTTTAGATATTTAAGGCTTAGAAACTCAATTTCCGTGAGATTTGAAAACTGTACCAAATTTATTTCTGTGGGACAGAAATTCAGAGAACTGAGAAAATGTACAGTTTATTGAAATGATATTGTAAACCTTTAAGGGATTTAATAATTGAGTTTCTAAAAGCCTTAACCAACTCAATACGCGAGTAGTTCATGCATCATGGATAATGAAAGTGAAATGAAATAATATTGTCTGGGGACGGATTATAGAAACCGAGGATACATTAGAGGAGGCTTAATTACGAGCCTTGGAATGAGAGAGTGTGAAAGGGTGCTTCAGGGGACCTGGGGTAGCTCCCTAGTGTCGGGTACTTTCACAATAAAAACTTTCTCAATCTGACTAGTCTCTAAGTGTTTCCATGCCAGTTGAGCTGTTCATATTATTATTATCCGGACTTATGGAACAGTGTAAACTCCTGGTTGGCCCAGTGCAAATTAAAATTTAAGGGCCCACATATATAAGTAAGTTATGATGAAGATATTGCATAACATTCATGCATTCATAATTGATTGTGTATGTGATTGTGATTGATATTATTATGTATTGGTTGTGAAAACCCTTTGTTGCTTATGTCTTATTCGGAAATATTATATTCTGTTTCTCACTCCTTTCTCCGTGTTTTTGTTTCATATATTCTAAATTGATGGTTCAGAGGGAAGGATCGAAGAATATCAGCAGTAAATATAGCACGTTCTAGAAAGGGAGCTCGGTATGAATACCGTGGTCCAATGAATAAATAATGTTAATTAGTAACTGCTTCTGGGCCATGGAGTTTCCTCTCTTTCTTATAATGTTTAATGTTTATTTTCTTCGGATGAATGTACAAATACTTTATAAAGTTTTTAATAATATTTGTGAGGTATTTCAGAAATAATGTATATAATTTATTCCGATAGTTTCTTTTTAACAATCATATCTTTAGTAAAAAAAAAAATTACGAATTTTTCTAGAATTTATTAAGGTGTAACAGAGGGTGTTTTAAATGGCGCTAGAAGATGGGAAGGTGAAGATTGAGAAGTTTGATGGCAGAGACTTCGGATACTGGAAAATGCAAATGGAGGACTATCTGTATTATAAGAAGTTGCATCAACCTTTAACAGGGAAGAAGCCAAATGACATGAAGCAGGCGGAATGGGAGTTGCTAGACTGACAGACTCTTGGTGTGATACACCATCAAAGAATGTTGTGTTCAATATTGTAAATGAGAAGACAACTGCAAGTTTGAAGTCATTGTCAAACATGTACGAAAAGCCATCAGCAACCAACAAAGCATATTTAATACGTCGACTAGTCAATCTCATAATGGGTGAAGGTAATTATGTAACTCATCATATTAATGAATTTAATACAATCCTTGCCCGGTTAGCATCAGTGCATATCACATTTGAAGATGAAGTAAAAGCGTTGATCCTACTATCTTCTCTGTCAGATAGTTAGAGTGCAACAGTTACCACAGTTAGTAGTTCTGCGAGAAATGTCAAGTTGAAGCTTGATGACATTCGTGACTTAATCTTAAACGAAGATGTTCGTAGAAAAGACTCAGGAGAGTCTTCCAGTTCTTCTTTCGGTTCAGCACTGAATACTAAAAGCAGAGGAAAGAATAGTCAAAAGGGTCAGAATCAAGGCCGAGGTAGATCAAAGTCCAGAGGGAAAAGACAAACCAAAGTCCGGAATGACATTACTTGTTGGAATTGTGACAAAAGAGGTCACTTTACCAATCAATGCAAAGCTCCAAAGAGGAATAACAAAAACAAGAAGCAGGATGATGATGATGAATCTGCAAACGCAGCAACTGATGAAATTGTAGATGCATTAATTTGCAGTTTAGATATGTGAAGCCCTTCGTCAATTTACAATTTTCGTTATTCTTTTTATTAAAATTTACGATAAATTTTTCACATTTAGATCATTAAATTACATCATAATTAGGAAGATATACCCTTTCATTAAAAAGTCCTAAAATGGTAACTATATAACTTTCTAAAGTCCCCAAAACCATTTAATTAGAAAGGAAACCGAATTCTGGAACAGGGGGTCTGGCACTACATGTAACACCCTCGGTTAGATAAGACAAATCCTTTTTGTAGGTTCATCCTATTTAACTGAGTGTGTTAACAGTTTTCAAAAAAAGTGAATATTTTTTTTTTAAATAAATAAATAAATACGTGGCAGATCAGCAGAAGTAATATTGTATATATCACATAGTCATTCACAAACTGTAAATAATTGTACTCTTAACAGAATGGGGCACGCAGGCACCCTTAAATATTATACAGTCATCCGGTGTCTAATTATTAATAACAATTATCCTATCCTTAATGATTATTCTCAATGGGTTCAGCGTATTGCTGATCTTCACACTCGGGTTCTTGAGTTTCTAATTCCTCTGAAAAATGTTCAACAGTAAGGGTGAGTATAACCCAAGACCCTGTAGGTTACCTGGTGCGGACATAATCCAGCTAACAAGTAATAACATGTAATCATACGATTCACATTTCAAAGATTATAAAAATCAAATATGTCATCAGGGAATGCATGAGTTTGTTCCATTATGATATTTCTTGATTACGTTTCATGATGCATGTGGGCCCAAGAAATTATTTCTTCTTCTCTGGAATATCACCATTCCGATTCTCTAGAGCGATCAGGGTCCGCCCAAGCTCTGGTACAAATGAACTCATTGGTTCTCATCATTGATTTATATACATATTTGAGACTTGGATCCCTACGATCATGGTCACACTCCGTCATTTAGTCAAAGTACACCAGAATTACTCGTCTCACCCGGCTATCAGGGCGCGACTCTGATGCCATTGGGTTGCCGTTCCAGTTGTACTCCCAAGATTCTTCATGGAGATCGAACGTGAGTGTCCTTCACTGTACCAAGTGTATGCTCTAGAGGTTTTTCTTCTTTAAAAATATTTTCATGATGCGAAATGCATTCTCTTTCATCTTTTGAGTCATGGGTATTTATGTGATTCCAGCCTCATCATATTCGTTCACAAGCTTTTGATTTAATGGATCAAACGTTGCAGGTTATTTTGATAAAATACATCGTTTATAACTTAGTTGAAATTATTCTTTGTATAAATAATAAAATATAATTCATATTTATTTACTTATAGTTAATAAAATAAGATATTTATAGCAATAATACTAATTATAATAATAAGAATAACAATAATAAAAATAATAATGTAAATAATAATAATAATAATATTAAGAATAATAATAGGTAAAAGACCAATAATGGTATTTATAACATTTTAATAATTCAGTAAGGAGTATAGAAGGGATTCTGATTGAAAAATCCAAGTATGAAACGTTAAGACTGCTTTTCCGAGGAGAAGGAGTTAAATACCGAGTGACAAATAGGTTTTTCCAATAAAATCAAACTGGGAGAATTTTCTGAATAAAACAAATCTGAATTCAAATGAAATCAATTGGAAAGAGCTTTCTAAGTGACATACTGAATTCCGAGTGAAATCAACTTGAAAAGATGTTTTCCGAGTGAAATTAAGGTGTTTATCAATGTAATATAATCTTGTTTGAAAGTTTTAAATAAGAAGCTTGTACTCTTCAGATAACCAATCGGATTAATATATATATAACTGGTCAGATTACTGCAATTTCTGAGTGAATTTATGTATTCTTAACTGCTCTGGTTGATTGGTACAATACCGAGCTTAATAACATAGTATCCGATGTCAGTTCATATCTCTTCACTGGAGTCCTCATAAATACCCATGATACTTTTAATATTTTAACAGTCCAGCATCAAACATATACACTTATTCATTCATATTAATCAATAAAATCAACAGGTTCACTGAATTCTCATGGCCAATAATAAATAACGCTGTAATTAAACATGTTCAATACATTACATATACAAATATAACAAACAATTAAACATTTAAATCACAACAACCAGATTTTTCCTTTCACTCAGATTTCCCCAGAATACCCGAGAATATACCCCCCTTACCTCAATGAAGTTCTTGGATGGAAGGAAAGAGGTTTCCCCTTCACTGTCCTACACCAATTCCGAGCGAGAGAGGAATGGAATTGAGAGAGAAAGCTTGTTTGTAGAAGAAAAAGAAGAAAGGGAAATGATAACAGAGGTGTGTCTGTTGCTAAGTCTTGTGTGTGTGTGTCCTCTAAGAGTCCTGGCGTTGGTTTAAATAAGAAGAGAGTGAGTGGAAATTAAATGGGGAACATCGGTTGGAGGATTAGGTGAAGATAATGGCAACTTTTGACTCACTTTCACTGTCAGCGTAGCATTAAATAGAAATAAAATATATAAAGTTATTGTAATGGAGGCAACTTTCTCCTTCGATTGGTTTATTGTGCCAATCATTCTTGGCGTTATATGGTTAAGTGGGCTGACCACTATCTGATGTGAAATAAAAAAAATATTTAGTGCTGGCAAGGTCGTCATCTCATGCGAGGCGGTATCGGGTGTGTGAAGGCGGAGTGTAGTATGAGGGCGGTATTAAGAGAGGGCGGTGTGGAGTGTGAAACGGTGTGCTGTGTGAGGGCGGTATGGAGTATGAAACGGTGTGCTGTGTGAGGGCGGTATGGAGTGTTAGGCGGTGTGGAATGTGAGGCGGTATGGAGTGTTAGGGCGGTGTGGATTGTGAGGCGGTATGGAGTGTTAGGGCGGTGTGGAATGTGAGGCGGTATAGAGTGTTAGGGCGGTGTGGAATGTGAGGCGGTATGGAGTGTTAGGGCGGTGTGGATTGTGAGGCGGTATGGAGTGTTAGGGCGGTGTGGAATGTGAGGCGGTATAGAGTGTTAGGGCGGTGTGGAATGTGAGGCGGTATGGAGTGTTAGGGCGGTGTGGAATGTGAGGCGGTATAGTGATGGGCGGGTGTAGTGACAGGCGGTGTGTAGAGGGCGGTGTTGAGTGTGAAGTAGGGAAAGACGGTGTGTTAAGGGGTTCAGGGACCCCGTCTGTGGAAAGGGGCGGTGTTGTGATGAACACCGGCTCAAAGCTATCCGGTGTGAACTCCTGCTCTAAGGATGACCTATTTTAGCTAACTGGTGTGGAGTGCTGACATCGGATCGCTTAAGCGAAATCCGATTCGCTTGAGCGAGTCCGCCCTTCATGGCTCGGGAATCTTCAAAAACTGATTCGTTTTTCTTGGTCCTCACTCTCGATTATTTCTTCTTAAAACATCTAGTCGGATTTCTCCTCTCTAGGTCGGATTTCTTCTAGATTCAATCGGATTCTTTTTACTCAGGATTTCCATTCGGTAAACAACTTATTCTTATTTATTTCATACTTAACTAAATCATTCCTCACTCGGATTTTCTTTCTATCAATCGGAATTGCTTCCTGTCACTCGGAACAGAGTCTTTTTCACTCGGTTTTTTTTTTTTGCATAATTTCGCTAATGATCCTTATAATTTACATTGTTATGCGCAAAATGATACTTATGAGATACCACAAACCATCAACAGGGTATATATATTGACTTATTCTTCTTTCAAACTTTCCATAATTCAAAAATTACCAGAGTGAAATTGTTTCTAAAAATAGGGATGTTACACTACACGCCAGGCTGACGCTACACGTGAGGACATCAGTAGCAGCACCTGATACTGCTGCACATTTTAGGCCAATCGGTCAACTTCTAACCTACCCAATTGGCCTGTTTCTGGTCCGATTGCCACGAAACTTCACAGGCCATATGTTTTCCCCATTCCGGAACTACTGGCGCCGTCCGCTCGCCAAAATTCCAACACCTGCACAAGTTATGCGCATAACACAGTTTAAACCCCTGCACCAAACACCCTAGATGGGTTCCAATTGGCCCAAGGCCAATACATACAGTCCCTAATTATCCTATAGGATCTATTGACACCTTTCGGGGGTCCCGAAACCCACCGGATCATAAAATCACCTATTCAGTTCCTTAAATCCACAAGTACCGCTTATAGGCGTAATTAACTAAATCAACCAATTCCTCAAACTATTAACATACACATCACACACCACATTCATGCATTTTAACAGGACCTGCCAATAGCATTCATCATTCACGCATCAATGGCTTCATGCCTTAATTTGTCATAATTCGTACATCACATATAATTACTACCACCATCATCAATCATCATACTTATCATCATCAACAATTAAGTATGCAATCACACTCCACATCTTATTCAAGCATACATATACCACAATACCTGCCCATATCATGCAATCACGTAGTGGCTCTGTGCCACATAACACACAAACGCAATAAAGTACTACCTTACTACATTAATATACTTTCAAGCCAATAAGTACCATAATCCTACATTTTATAGATCAACAAGCAATTATGTGCCTATATATACATCTCCTCTTCTAGATTCCACATTGCCCTGGCCTTATTCAGTTCTTGCCTCCGCGGTACGCATCCATAGCCTGCTACAGTCACTAAAACCACAATACAGGAGAGGAGTGACTGAAATTAAGAATTAATACAAAAATAAATATCAAAACTAGAGAAGGTGTAGTATAGCTACCCTCTTAATCGCGAATTTCAATTATGTTCATTTATCTTTTGCCTTTTCTCTTTACTTCCTTTTCTAATTGTCATTCTTTCATAACCACATTGATTATCCAAATTAGCACTATCTTAAACATATTGGGATTATCCACAGTCAAGCATACCTACTAAGCCAAGTCATTCCTTTTCTGATTCATTATGCAATACTATCATATACAATTCCTTATATTAGTTAGCCCCAAGTCTCTATATTAATTATCCTTAAGTAATCAACATCATCAAACATTACAATCATTATAGAGATCACGACGTCAATATTATATTACATACGCACCACTGACTCTCATATATAATAAACTCCTAGTATCTAGATACTAAAAGGATCGACCTTCAGCTGGGGGTCCGACTTGACTCCCTATGAACCCGACTTGGTTCACCGAGCCCGACTTGGCTCCCCTCAGCCACTAGGTCATAGACCTCTGGGTAGCTCAACTGGGTTCAACTTGACCATAGAAGCCAAAAACGAGGGTAACTCATATACCATCGGTTGTCCTCCACCACATAATCACACATTCAGTCATATAAACACAGGCATAGCCATACAATCCCTTTACTGGAAGCCTGTCAGGAGCTTCTCCTTGCTCGTGCAACGCACCGACGACCACTCCCCACCCTCAACAGTATCCAGTGTATCTCATACATAATACAAAACTTAATATAATTAAAACATCACCAACCGCACCATAATTGTTAGAAGTTGACAAGTATTCATCACACAGGGTAGCCGACTTGCTAACCCATCAACATACTATCACAATTTATGTCAATACAGTTAAACATCATCAATCTCATGTATAATATCAAAAGTTGATATATACTCACCTTGCAGGGAGGTCACACAATCCAACCTTCCTAAGTCACGTTTAATACCTCTATACTCATCTTATCCATAATTCATCATAAAATAATCATAATTCTCAATCAGCAAATATAACAATGTCACAATCAACATCAATGTTATACTACTCACAACAACATCTTAACTCACAGGCATCATAGAATTCAATTTCGTTCAGCATATTATATCTATACAATCCTGTTGTATATCACCATTACCAGTTTCTTTTATTTAATCGTCAATCCTATCATTGCTCTCAACATCGATTCTCTCGGTTGTTGTCGTCATCTTTATACCACTTATGATACAATTATTATTATAATTTGAAACCCACTCACATAGTCTTATCAGCTCATTAGTATCTTTCATACATTATTAATTCCCCATTTGTCATATTTCACATTATTTGATCCTCACATACTTACCCCACATATACATACATCTTATATCACCCGCTTAGGTTCACTTTATTTCATAATTTATCGTATAGCTATTTTATATCATATTATTTCATTTCATTTACTTTCTTATTCCATATAAGCTATTATATACCCTTTTTCTAGTCGCCAATGACGCAGACAAATTTCTAAATTAACCTGAACCCAGCACACCCCCTTTACCTCAATTCTGAGCTTTCCAAGGCTTCATATCACTTGCTGGGTCCCCTCCGAAATCCTTGAAACTAAAAATGAATTTAAACTAAGCTTCAATAAATATTTTAATTACTAATATTATAACTCGTAGCCTTCAAATAACTCCAAACCTCGATCTTAAATTATCGAAGCTTACCGTTTCCGTTTTTGGTCTCTGTTTCCGAGTTCCACAACCTTGAACGGACTCCAATCCTTGCTTTAACAATATCCTTTAAATACCCACTAGTTTCACCTTTGTACTTGCCATCCTAGAACCATATTCAAGTTGCCCTAAGACCATAAAACATGGAATCATCATCTCTTACCAGCATGTACTCACGGTCAAGGAGAATAAAAAAGAAGGGAAGGAAGGAATCATGCAATTGAAGGCCTCTAAGTGCTTACCTCACCTCCAAAGGTCCAAGAATGCAAGAATCCCTAAGCTCCTTCAAAACCCTAGCCAAATCGCCTCAGAAAAGAGAGAAAATGGAAGAAGAAGCTCTTGGGTTCTATTTTTGCATGCCTTTATAAAAACTAAACGCGACGTTGACGCTACGCGTCAGGTCATTAATGTGCACCTGACGCTACGCGTCAATACCACGCCACGCATCAGGGTCCCTGATGCCCATTCCTTAAAACATTCATTCTAATGTACCTTAACCCTCTAGAATACCATTTTAAATCATATATTCACTTTAAAATCCTATTTCCTTTAATTTTAACTCAATTAAATATTTAATTTACCTTTCTTAATATTAAATTACCGGGGATGTTACAAGATAGTCCTGTTGACTTATGGATTATGGACTCGGGTGCGTCATTCCACACTACACCTTCTTTAAAACGATTATCTAACTATGTCTCTGGAAAGTTTGGGAAGGTTTACCTTGCGGATGGAAAATCTCTTGATATTGTGGGAAAATATGATATTGACATCAGAACCTCTGGTGGGACCCTGTGGACATTGCATAATGTTAGACATATCCATGCCTTAAAGACATCCAAAGTTGAAAGGCTAGAATTGGTGCATACAGATGTTTAGGGGCCAACTCTAGTAAAATCCCTTGGAGGCTACACTATTATGTCACTTTCATTGATGACTCTACAAGAAAGGTATGGGTCTATTTTCTGAAAAATAAATCTTTATGTGTTTAAAAAATGGAAAACAGAAGTTGAAACTCAGACAGGTTTAAATATTAAGAGTTTGAAATCTAATAATGGTGGAGAGTATGATAGCCAGGAATTCAAAGATTTCTATTCAGAAAATGGGATCAGAATGACCAAGACTATACCAGGAACACCAGAGCAAAATGGTATGGCAGAAAGAATAAATAGAACTCTGAACGAGAAAGCTAGATGTATGAGGATCCAGTCTGGCCTGCCTAAGGTGTTTTGGGCAGATGCAATAAACACAGCATCCTACCTCATAAATAGATGACCATCAATTCCTTTGGACTATCAACTGCCCGAAGAAGTATTGTCTGGAAAGGAGGTAAACCTTTCACATTTGAAAGTTTTTGGTTGTGTCTCATATATTCTTGTAGACTCTAATAAAAGAGATAAACTGGATCCTAAAACAAGAATATGTTATTTCATTGGTTATGGATCTGACATGTATGGCTACAGGTTTTGGGATGACCAAAACAAAGATAAATAGTCAGAACTTTCTGAGAAAGTAGCATTGGAAGAAATTTCAAAAAGTGATCTAGAGGTGAAGCCTGGATCAGAATCAGAACCCATAACAACCTCAAAAACTCCTGATACCCAGTTGAGAAGATCTAGCAGAATAAGAGGGGCACGACAGAGGTATTCCCCTTCATTGCATTATTTGTGTTAACTAATGCTGGTGAGCCAGAGTACTTTGCTGAGGCCATGTAGGGTAGTGACTCGATTAGGTGGGAGCTAGCAATGAAGATGAAATAAAATCCCTTCAGAGAAACATAACTTGGTTTTTGACTAAGCTACCAGAAGGAAATGAGGCTTTGTAGAATAAGGGCCTGTTTGGAGGTTTGACCAACCCCAAAAATAAATCTTACAGTCAAACGGAGTTTTGACTGTCTCGAACGGTGTGAAAGATCAATACCAACCCTTAAATTTCTCCATTTCCCCAACTTCGTTTCCTCAACTGAAAACCAAATGGACCCTAAATGGGTTTATAGGATAAAGGAAGAATATGACGGCAACAGAAGATACAAGGCAAAACTCGTAGTGAAAGGATTTTAGCAAAAACAAAGAATTGACTTCACAGAGATCCTGTTGTCAAGATGACTACCATCAGAGTTATCTTAAGTATTGTAGCTACAGTGAATCTTTATTTAGAGTAGTTAGATGTCAAAACTGCATTCCTACATAGGGATTTGGAAGAAGACATCTTTATGACACAACCAAAATATTTTAAAGTACAAGGCAAGGAGAATCTTGTATGCAAGCTTCATAAGAGCTTGTATGGCTTGAAACAAGCACCGAGACTGTGATACAAGAAGTTTAATGAGTTTATGACCAACTCAAGATTTCACATATGTGAAGATCATTGTTGTTATGTTAAGAAATATGATGACAACTATATTATCCTTGCTTTATATGTTGATGACATGTTAATTGTAGGGTCTAGTATGACAGAAATTAATAGGCTGAAACAACAGTTGGCAAACAGCTTTAAGATGAAGGATCTTGGTCTAGCTAAACAAATTCTTGGTATGAGAATCTTCAGAAACAGACCAGAAGGAATTTTAAAATTGTCCCAGGAGAAATATATAGAAAAATTACTTGACAGGTTTAATGTTGGAGATGCCAAGACCAGGAACACCCATTTGGGAACTCACTTAAAACTTCCAAAGCGGTAATCTTCTCAAATAGATGAAGAAGAAAATCACATGTCTAAAGTACCATACGCATCTGTAGTAGGGAGCCTGATGTGCGCTATGGTTTGCACCAGACCTGACATAGCACATACAGTGGAAGTTGTGAGTAAGTACCTATCCTGTAACATCCTAAAAACTTCATTCTCATGTATAATCATTTTGATTTAGACCATCAATGATATTATCCATTTTATCTCAACTTTCTACATAAATTTTAGTTAGGACAACATCTTTAACTTAACCTTTTACCATGATAAATAATTTTAACTTTATACCTTAGGTAAAAGTTAATCAAATAACTTATTACCTATTTCCTTAGTTATTAATTTCTTTGGCTTTTCCAATTACTCTCATCAAATTACCACATATTCTACTCAAAATATGTCATCTTGTACATATGTTAATTGTTAGTTAGAGTCCGAATTTGGAAATGTGGTCAACTACAAATTTGTTTTTATGTTTCTTAGCTTTTCAACAAGACCAAATTTGTTAAAATCCATTAATATATGAGAGAGATACGCCCAAAATACCGAAATAGTGTCAGAATTTCTATTTTACTTCAATCATATCATCTTGTACATATTTTAATGCCTAGTTAGAGTCCGAATTTGAAAAAGTGGTAAACTACAAAGTTGTTCCTCGTTGTCTTAGCTTTTTAACAAGACCAAATTTGTTAAAATCCATTAAGATATGAGAGAGATATGCCCAAAATACCGAAACAGTGTCAGAATTGATATTTACTTCAATCAAACAAGCTACATTATGTAGGCTGCGGAAATGGTCAACAATCCAGCCCATTTTTCTCACCTAAAACCTCCATTATCACTACAATTAATGCACCTAACGTTCCACTACAATCCTATTATGAAAAGCTTGTCCCCCACTTGTCAATTGCATCATTAAATTAATACTACATCTTGTTCCCAAGTCTGAATTCTTAGAAAAAGCTAAAGTTAGTGAAGTCTCTCTCTTATTTTCTTTCATTTTCTTCATCAAGTTCACTCTTGATCTAAAGCTAGGACAATAATACAACACTTTCAACCACTTTAGGAACCTCCATTAAGGTAAGAGGGGATAGGGTTGTGAATAAATATGGAATGGGTAGAATTGTATGCTGTTCTAGGATTTCCAGATTTATTTTTCGTAACTTGTTACTTAATTTTGAAGCTGCAAACGTGTGAATTTGACTTTTATTTTGTCCTCAAAGTTGTATATCTATGTGTTATATGAATTTTGAGCTTTGAATGACATGATTTGGATGCCTATAGCTCGAGTTATTGCAAAAATGCTAAAGTATGTCTGTTCTGGAATATGTACCTTCTATTTCATGTAAATATTAAAATTCTGGGAATTATACATACATATTTAGACTTTGATATCTTCATAAAAGTTATAAATATTTATGTTATCGATCTATAGAAAGTGGTTTCAAGTTAAAAGGATATTTTTAGCTCTAGTTATACCTAAAATACAGAAGTATGTTCAAGCTGAAAATCTGCTGACGTGAATCACTGTTTGTATTTTTAAAACTGGGAATTTTGTTATGTGAATTAGTGTTTAGTGTCTTCATAAAGGTTTTAGATATTTGTGTTATGAGTAATTTAGAACTGGTCTCATGCCAAAATTATTTTTGTAGCTCCAGAAACGTTGAATTTACCAACATATTTACGTTTTGTTACTTTCTTTGAGATAGTTTAATATACTATGAATTTTTGATATTTTTGTTTGGATTTGGAACTTTTGGTCTTCATAAAAATTATAGATAATGGAATTATTGAAACACAGAACTTGGTCTCATTCAAAAATTATTTTTATACCATGAGTTATAGCTAATTTACTAAAGATTGCCAAACCAGTAAATTTTTCAGCAATTGGTGATAATGAAAAATGATAACCTATTGACTATTATGTGATTATGTAATGTTTCTGTTTGGAATTTAAAATTATGGTCTTCATGAATGTTGTAGATAATTTTGTTATGGAACTACAAAAAGTGGAATTACTTAAAAAGGATTTGATTTGCTCATGTTATGGTCTTTTTACTAATATATGTTGCTGTTGTAAATTTCTAAAATTTACCTATGATGATTATTATGGATGAAAATGATATTTTCCATGTGGGTAATGATTTATTTATGAATTATTGAGGGATTATTGATTATTATGGATGTTATCGAGTATCCTATGAATGTCATACAGTGTATCTTTGTGATGAATAATTATGAATGACTAAATTAATGTATACATGAATGCCTTATGGTTTATTGAGATATGTTGTTGAACTGTAAATCCATGATTTTGAGAATTGATATATATGATGTGTCCTTTGAGGGCTTATGGCTTTCAAGTGATTATGGAAGTATGGATATCATGGTATGTTAAATTGATAAAGAGAATTAAAGGCATTCATGCATCATAAGCATTTGGACGCACCATGGAATTTAAGGGTTCCATGATTGCCGGCCCTGGTGGGGGGTTACTCTATGATGAGTTAAAGCCTTATTTTCGTTAAGCACCATGAAGTGTAGGGATTCATGGTTTATGCTAAGTCCTACTTGTGTACTTCGGTACTTGAGCGCCATGAAGAGTAGGGATTCATGGTATATGCTAAGTCCTACTTGTGTACTTTGGTACTTGAGCGCTACGAAGGGTAGGAATTCGTGGCATTATGCTAAGTCCTACTTGTGTCTCTATGAGACTTTTTACTGCAGTATTCCCACTAAATCAAAATGGATCCAGCATGACATCATTTGACTAAATTAAAGATTATTAAATGTAAATGACCTTGTTTGGCATATTCATCATATCATAATTGTTTGTTGATTGTGTTTGTACAATTTTACTTATTTTATATTTATTATATATTTTATCTTACTCTTACATTATTTTTACAGTGCATGCTTCACAGAATGACGAATGGTGCAATTAATTAAGTTTTTATGTTTTATTGCTAGGACTTTGATTTCATTTGAGATTTAATGTGTTGTAATAATATTATTATGTACCTTGTACTGTAATCTTCTCTATCGTTTCCGCTATATAAATGTATTATGTTTTATTCGTTCACGACTAGTATGCATGATAATATTCCGCATTTATCAATTTTTACGTGACCTCAGAATTTAAATTACGAATTTCAAAATGATTCTTTAAACGTGAAAAATTTATTTCAAAAATTTGGGTTAATTAATTAGAATTTGTAATTTGAGTTCTGGGGGTCACATATCCAACCTGGAAAGGAGCATTGAGAAGCTGTAAAGTAAATATTAAGATATCTGAAGGGTACATCACGAACGTGTTTGTGTTTTAGAAAAAGCAATCTCACTTTATAGGGGTTTTCTGATGCAAATTTAGGAGGAGATTTGGATAGTAGAAAAAGCACCATAGTTTACATTTTTACCTTGGTACTGCTGTTAGCTGGAAGTCTAAACTCCAAGGAAGAGTTACTCTCTCAACCACTGAAGCAGAGTATGTGGCTATCTCTGAAGTAGCCAAGGAGATGTTATGGTTGAAGATCTTTCTTAAAGATTTGGGGAAGGAACAAGATGATTCTCCATTGTTTAGTGACAATCAGAGTGCTATATGTCTTGCTAAAAATTCAGTTCTTCATTCAAGATGCAAGCACATTGAATTGAAGTATCACTTTATAAGAGACTTGATAAGTGATGGAGATTTGTCATTGTTGAAGATCGCAGGATCAGAGAATCCAGTTGATATGTTGATCAAAATTGTCACAGCTGACAAGTTATGACTTTGCATTGCCTCAACTGGCCTTCAAGGATAATTGATGATGAAGGCGTTACATTAGGTAAAAGAGCATATGAGCTTATTGTTTTACAAGGATCTGATGTAATTAAACTCCAAGTGGGAGAATTATTGGAAACTATGTAGTTTAATTAATCCCACGTTGAAAATTCTTAAGGGACCTATGCCTTCTATGTTACTATATAAGTAACACATTGTAAAGCTTTTAAACACACCAAAATATAAACACTTCTTAGTGTAACCATGAATGTAAATGCATACACTGTGTACTGAACTACGTAAAATTCTTGTGTGGTTTCTCTCTCTCTTCTTTTTAATTGCCTTGTTCCTAACACTATGTGCATAAAGTACCCATAAAATAACTTGTCAAAAAATATTTCGGAGCAATTATGTTTATAATATAACACTTCAAGAAAGAATTCCTTAACCACATTGCTTCAATGCCACAACTTACAGAGTGCACAAATCTTGATACCAGAAAAGGATATTTAAACGCAAGAATAAATTCTAACACTGAGCCTTCAATATTATGGTATCATCCATAGTTATTAATCATGAATAACAACACGTAGTGATTGACCCAAAACCACTACTGCAGGATAGCATTTAGCACGATGACTATCAGGGGATGTTTGGTCCCAGACACGATTTTTAGTTACTTTTTTTAAAGATTTTAAAGATATCAAAGTAAGTTTTAAATACCCAGCTATCTAGATAGGAATGTTAAAAATGAAGTACTCTCATACTTTCTTATATCTTCTACCAAACATGGGTAAAATTTTTTTAACATAACATTCCCAGAAATGAACAAATACTCTCACCGCCAAAAAGCCACATATTGTGTTATATTTATATATTAAGAATATTCATAGTTATAAACTCTCAATTCAATATCCATGAATAATTATCAATGAAAGCCATCGGTGTAATAATACACAAGTCATACTAGGGAGGACACCGTCTTGTCCTTTTTAATCCATGAGATGAGGCCATTGCTTGCTGTTGGACAAAAGAATAGAGCGCATACAACAATGCAGACCTGAAGAAGAGAATATGATAGTAGGATTCACAGGAATAAAGATGCTGAGGAAAAAGTATGCACTAATACAATCCAATTACCAGACCTCCTGAGGGGTAACATAAAGAGGAACAAGTATGCACTAATACATATTGCTGAATCCATATCCCCTCCCCACAACGACAAAAAAGAGGGAGGATATTTTTTCTTTCAAGTGAAAATTAAGATATGAGGTCTTGTAAAGAAAATCTATACTCAATCAAGTTAACCATAAACTAGAAATTGGGTCCCCAAGATTTTAGAAACCTCAATATGGTCTCTGTCTAACATGGTAAAAAGTGATTCATTTTAATCTTTTTGTACTTCACTTATCACCTGTCGTCGTTTTATATTAAAAAGGATTAACTTGAATTTCATTTTGTAAGTAAGTCAAAATTAAGGTTTTTAAAATCTCATGACTAAAATGCTCAACCCATACAAGTATAACTTCAAGGAATTCAGTCAAGGGTTTACTTGTAGTCAATCAGATCTAAATTTCATATGCCACTCAGTCTGATGTAAGGCATGACTGAAGAAATATTGTTGTAAATTGTAATAATCTCAAAAGTCATCATAACTGGCGCTTTCAGCATGTGACGTTTGTGCAGGATTTTTATTTTGAGAGCAAGTTGAGAAAACTGTCCATGATCTGGAAATCAATGCCTCATAATCCAATTCTCATTTCCTCAACAACTGCTTTAACCTACTAAACGTGGAAATAATTAACATCCAGGCCTCTCATCATTCATCAGACTGCAGAAAAATAATATTGAAATTTACCACTTTTGACTTCCTAAAATCCTTGATGCAAGATATTGAAGAAAAGATACAATGTCAATGATTATTGCAAAGTGAAAACAAGTTCCAAACTACATTGTCTAAAGTCTATTGTAAACAATAGATTACTTTTGCACGAATGACCTGATAGAGGTGTGAATTAACTTCAGTGCATGAAAGATGTAAGTTTCAAGAGGGGCACCACCAAGCTCTAATTTGCCGCCAGGCTCTAAAATATGCTTTGCTTCCCCTAATCCATATAACATAACACTTGGAAAAATAAAAGGTTTATTTCCAATCTGAAAGAATAAGAAAGCATTTAGATCAGATGCTTGAGTCATGTATGGGAACATTTTTGCTCATTGCTCAGGTATATGGTCATGACTCTTCATCGTTTAAATGTTTGACATTGCTCTTAATTTAAAGATAATTAAATTACCTGTTTGAGTCCAATGATTTTATTAGCTCCAAAACCCATTACTTTAAAAAATCTCTCAGCAATGCCTTAAGCCACTCAGTTATTTCTCATATATAGTATCCATTCGGCTAGAAAAGCCATAAATTACCAAGTGATACTATATTGAATGATGTACCAGTAAAAGAAACCATCAACAAGTACAGTTTACAACTATTCGTAATTCCAATTCCAGTATATAGTGCAAGGATGACTATGAAGCAAAGGCATCAAAGCAGACTGATAGCACTAGATCAATAAAGACAAAAAAAAATTACAGAAACTTTTATTCAAAACAATTCTCCCTTCTTGCTACACCTTTTACAGAGCAATTGAGAGACCTTAGATCCTTTCCAGACCTATAATATTCCTGAATATTCCTTCCTGCTCCCTACCCTCCTCTCAGATTTCCTTTATATACCCTTTTCTAGCTATAACAAATTAACTAAATTAACTGATAGTTTTCTAGCTATAACAAACTAACTAAATTAGTTGAATTAGTTTGTTAGTTCTATCATAGACCTCCAATTATCACCGAGCTTACAACCGGAGGCAAGATAATCCGTGAAATCATATATCGTGGGCAAGGAAGGAAGAAAAAAACAAACCAAAGCCAGGTTTGTTTACAAATACATGTAACTTTCTATTTATCAAAGCCAAGAAATATTTAACAAATCCGAGAACAAGATGTACTCAAATACAAAAGGACCCATACCAATCAGAGAGAAAGATCCCAAATAAAAGGATTAAAGGACTACACATATGCTTAAATCAAGTAGAGGCCATATTATCAACCACATTCCACTAACATATAGGAAGCCAAATTTAAACATAAATGATACACAATCTCAACTTAAAATTATAATTCTATAACAATTATTTGCACAATCCAAACATAAAAGTCACAATTTCAATCAAATTCTAATTCAGTTAGAAATAGAATTAATTCTAAACTACAATTTCAATTCCAAGCATCAATCACATACTAAAATGATTTTGAATCCAGTGTATTAAAAACTGTTTCAATAAGTTTCTCCAGACATAACAAAAAGTTTCAGTCAGATGCCAACAAAGTATGCTCTTTTATCTACATAAATTCCTTATCATCAAAAGAAATAAACACAAAACAGCATAGACAAAAAACAGCATAGAAAAACTTAATCCTTCGATTCCTTTCCATTTAACCAACATAAGTTCCTTATTATCAACCCAATCAAAAGGCTCAATTCTGATTGATCACCTACGGGAAGAAACCATGAAGGAAAAAGAAAATCAATAAGACAACCTAACGGTCACAACTCACAAAGACAAACTAAATTTTTGTGTATATATATATGCCCAGAGGAATCAAGTTACACTAGTGTAAGTTTAACAAATTGTTACACTCTTTAATAACTTTTTATTGGATAATTTTTTCTCAAAACTCGCCACTGAATTCAAGGTTCATATCTCTAAAAATTTGGCACAAACAATCTACATTATATATAGTCATAATTCATCGGTTGAACTGTCAATCCAACCATTGGATTATGACTTGTTAAGAGTGTAATAATTTGTTAAATTTACACCAATATAACTTGATCCCTAATCCTCCCACATACACACTCAAATGATATCAAAATTCCTTCCATAGGGCATCAAACATGGTAAAGACAACAAATTGGTTTAAGATAAAATCCACATAGAAACCACAAAGCTTGCAATCATCTAGTAAAAAGAAATACAATTCAATTTAGTGTGTATTTGCTATATAACTTAATTAAGAGCTTAACAAGGTGTTTACATCAGAGCCTATGCCTAAAATTTAATCATGAAACTTATTGGAATAAGCTTAATAAGAGCTAATTTTAATAAGCTACAAGTAGTTTATTGAAATAAGCTAACCAGAGATTATGGTAGCCCAGAGCTATATGCTATTCTTATATGCACTCCATAAACTCTTCCTAACTCACCCTTAACCTACATAGGGAATCTCTCTACTTACAAAAATAATGAGATTGTTAAATTAGCAATTTGATTCTTCTCATGCTCATTGCTCTGGGCAATTGCCTTTAAACTAGTCCAAGATTTTCTTCGTCTTTAACTTGTACTCCCAATTTTCTCTACTCCTTTTACGTGCGTGAGTGGAGTTTTGTTTGCTTTCTCAGATGAGGAACTATTTCTCCTTCTCTTGTTTCCTTCTAGCAAGATAGCCGTCATATTTGTACTTGATGGGTTTGCCATTGGCTTCAAATCTATCCCATCAGCTTCATCTTTGCTCACAATACCTATCTCTGTTTTAGAAGAGTCCCGTGTGGAAAGTTTTGATGGAGGTGTTGTTTGCAACAATGATTTATCTTTTGATGGACATACTCTTTTTATGTGTCCCCTAGGGGTCCCTCTTTTCAAATTATGACGTGAACAGTAATGACACTCGAACACCACATTATTTTGTATGATGCCACCAGATTTCTTGTGCCTGTTCCTCACCTTTGGTTTATTCTTCTCAATTCGTACTGAAGAATTAAAGCCAGGTTGGAGAAAAGTTTCACATCTGTACAGCAAACAAATATTATTGATCAGGGTTAATGAACATATCTCATACTAAGTCTCATGAATGAAGTTTCCTAGTATCAAAGGTTTAAAGATAACCTAGGATATGAATCTAATTAATAATTAGATATTGGAGGTATCTCATGTTTTATTCTATGGAATTGGATTGTTAACAAAACAAAACAAAAGAAAGTTATCAAGGAAGAAAAGCATGAGGAAACCTTTGGCAAGTTATTAAGGAAGAATCAGGAGGTACAACATGGGCCTCTTTGAAGGCAGCAAACTGATGGCCATAGAATGCAGCCAACGAGGGTATAAGGGGATCAGTGGTGCTAGCCCAAACTGTAAGGTTTTTCAAGTGCTCAAACCCCAACTTAGATTTGGTGTTAGAGATTGCCTTCAGTTGTATTTTTCCAGTGGCCTCTTCCCTCAATGATACTGGAGCAGAGCGAGATCTGCACTCCATATTTTTGGCCCCTCCTTTCTTCCCCATCACCCTTCGTTTATGCTTCCTATTCAAATTGAGTAGTTCAGTTGATGAACAATATAGAGGAGAAATAAATAAATAAACACATTCTGAGGTGCCATGGGTGATTCAGATTTTTGAGTAACAAATGTTTTCTAGAAAATTATTGAGATTTTAGAAAAATCATGATACATATTGTTGCAAAGTAAAACATCGTTACCATGGATTTAGCATTACAAGTTCTAGAACCAAGTACAGAAAAAGAGAGAAGTGACATAAATATGCAAAGTGAAAAATGCTACTTAGTTTATCATTATTAGTGATCTATGATAGCCTATAGAGATCAGTGCCACATGAGAGAAGACATCATCACTCCACTAATATCATAATCAAGAATTTTGCCAGTCTGTTAGGCATAAATGGTTCACGAGAATCAAGAACAAGAAAGCATAAGCATAAATACAAATCAAGAAAGCACAATAGTAGTGGACTTTTCTAATCATTCAAACATGAGATTACAATTTACATTGTGATTTGGGAACTGAAATTAGGATGAATTGGTTATGAGGAACCATAGTAGTGAATCCCAAATAGCGAAGCATAGTAGCCGACCCCAAAACTAGGATCGTAGAGCAAATCGTGGACGTTATTTAATTCTATCGCAGGGTAAAACACATAAATATATATATACACACACATAAAAAAACAGAGAAAAATAACTAAAAACACTCTAAATGCATAGTAGCTAATTGAAATCTATTTTAATACTGCCCACATATAAAGATTCAAAACATGATCTAAAACACATAAATTCATAATCAAAACACTCTAAAAATCAGAAATCAAGTCTCATGAATCCCTAGGAAGCAGCAAAACATAAAACATAAGCCATATCAACTAAGTTCTAGAAATCAATCATAGTCTTGGTCTTCAAACTAAGAAACAGAAGGTTGAGTAACTGTGAGAGGTCACCATAATCCTTGCAGTGCTTGCCGGAGGGTGCAGTGCCTGTGGGACTGTCGCTGGAGGTAGCAGTGGCTTGGAAGACGTCGCTGGAGCTTAGAGGTGCAGTGCTCGAGGTCGCGGGCGACCTTGCAGTGCTCAGCGAAGACAAAAAAGGTAAAAGACAGCCAATACAAGCAGGAGAAGCTATTACTCACCGAAGAAGGAGAAAAGGGTTGACGGGGAGAAAAACCGTGATAAGAGAAGCAAGGGTTTGAGAAGAGAAGAGAAACCAAAACATGGGAGAAGAGAAAACAAACGGGTTAGGAAAAACCCTAAATTAAAAGAAGAGGGAAAGACAAAATTACCTGTTTGCCTTTAAAAAATGCAAAATGACATAGTTTTGGTCGCAGGAATGAATAGCAGCCGCAACTAGCCACGGTCCACCGCGACGCGATGCTCAGATTGCGGATGTCGTGTTGCGTTGTGAAACAGGGGCGGGACCGGGGAAGAATCGCGGGAGGGGCTACGACCCGAAAACCATAATAAAATAGTGTTAAATATTTAAATATCATTCATAATCATTCTAATTGAACAAGACATTGGCCTATTGAAAGAAAAATGCTATGATACCACTTTGTTAGTTTTGAGTTCACATTTTAATTACATTTAATTTAAATAGATTCAATTTATGATTCATTTGATTTAGCAGAACAAGACCTTGAAACAGAACCTGGGCGTACAAAACGCCTAGGTATAACGTTCAAACGCCCATCACATAACCAAGGGAGAAAGCAAGACCCTACCATGGGCGTATGGACGCGCGAGGGAGGAAGATCCAACAGTGAACCAGCGTTTGCACACTGGCAGGGGCGTGGGAACGCGCCCATGGGTCATGGAACAAGGCAAATAGCCATGGCACAAAAGTTTGGAGGATCACGTGGGCGTATGGACGCCCACTAAGTGTATACACGTGTGGGAGAAAGGAACTTGTACAAAGGGCAATCACGCAGGACCAACGTTTACATGCCATAGCTAACGTGGAGACTGTAACATCCTGATATTGAATTTAATTAATTGGAATATATAAAAAATAATTAAGGAGTTAATTGATGTAAAAGGTAACTGTAAATTATCATGGTTAAGAGTAAATGAATTAAATTAATTAAATTAAGTTAAAAGTTAAATGAAAAAGGAAATACAAATTAAAAGAAATAAAAGAAAAGATAAAAGAAAATAGAAATAGTAAAATGATGAAAATGCCCCTCTACATAAAATTATAATTCCATCCATGGTCGCGTGCCCTAAGCTTCAGGGGGGCTTAAATTTGCGTCAAATTTGGAAATTAAACACATTTTTGGAACCTTGGAAGCGACATGATCCTTAAGGTACCTTCAATTTCTTGATTCGGTCGAATTCTTCTCAATTTCTTGGACCTTTGGTAATTCGGTTGAGTTTTGAGATTCTAAACCGGTTAAAAGGTTCCCTGTAACCTTCGGGTAGCAATGGTATTGATGGATCGCTGTTTCGGTTGTGTAGGTTTCGAACCAAGCATTGAAGAATTATTAAGCAAAAAGGGGTTCTTGAATCAGAAGTTGAAGTTAGTTAAGTTATTAAAGTATTCGAGGCTAATTTCGAAGAGTTTTGATGAATTAGATAGTGGTTTAGGAAGTCAGAAAGCTTAACCAATTTGAAATATATTTAATTTTAGATATTTGAGGTCTTGACAATTGCGGGAAGAGTTTGAAAGCTCATAATCAAGGTAAGGGGGTGTTGGGATAAGGTTAATATAAAAACTTGTTTACGCTATTTGGCGTATAGAAAAAAAGGGTAAATTGTAGCCAGTATTGGTTGATTGAGTAATGTTAATAATTATATGATGAGCTATAAGAAATTGATGGTGAATTAAATAAATTGTAAAAAGATAGTTACTAAATATGAATGATGATAGAGTGAAGGTTGTGGAACAATGGAAGAATTTAATTATAAATAGAACTTTATTGAAGTATGAATTTATATGAAATTAATTATATGCATGAATGATATAATATGATGAAGTGATGATTTGTGTAAACTTAGATGTTATACTGTAAATTATGTGGGGGTGTGAATTGATTTGGAAGATATAAGTTATGAAATTGTAATCTAGAAATGTTTCGGTGATGAACTATAACATAAACTATATGAATTATGTATATTTGAATATAGAAATAATAAACTATAGTTTTATATATGAAGGAAATTTGATAGTTATAATTTTGTGAATGATTCTAATATATAAATTGATAATATGTGATGATATGAAAAGATCTTGTGATAACAATATAAGAAGTTTTAGAATGAATTGAAATGAGATAATTGACAAAGTATGTCTGAGTGGCATGGCTGTAAAATATAATAATGTGCTTCGATGGTTTAATGTTGGTCCCAAAGTGATAGATGTAATGTCAGAAAAAGTTATTATAAATTCATTGAGATGAAAATGAAATATAATTGGTTTGAACCCATGATTGATGATATTTTGTATAAATGTGGTGAATTGTAATGATTTAACGTGAATGGTGATGATATTAATGAATGATGAAGAGTTAAGATGATGTAGTGAAAATTATTGAATTACGAGAAATTGATGAATTTATGAATTATATCAAGTCGTGCCTTATGTGAAATTGTGATGAATTATGCCTGATGTGGCTTATTAATATCCCAAGGTGATGACTTTTACGCTAGGGATGAGATGATGATGATTGTTGATATTTTATTACGCCATATATGCATGTTGTGCAGTAAGCACAACTATTCGGTATATTTTACCCTTTATTTTTGGCTCTCGTGGTCATTAGTGAACCGATTGAGCTACCCAATGGTCAAGTAGGACCCAATGGTTGAGGTGGGGAGCCAGGTGGACTTGATGGACCAGTGGGTTCACAGGATGTCAGGTCTTAGCTGATGGCTGATCCCTTTTAGTATTCGAATACTATGTGCCTTATATTACACTGTTTGAGAGTCAGTTGTGACTTATGTCTCTAACTTTGAAAGTAGAGTACAACACTGTCGATGTCCTTACTTTGGAAACATCCAATTACTTACTTTGGAAACATCCAATTAATATGTATCTTATGTTTCCAGAAAGAAGTTGTTTGCATGTAAAGCAACTTCATTAATTGTGTACATCTCCTCTACCCGGCTGGTTCTAGAGATGAACTTGTAAAGACTTTCATCTATTAATTTTAAGGACACATAATCCAGAAAAACATTTTCGACTCAAATTCTGCAACGTCCTTCTTCCAGTTACTACACATGTGATGGTGTTTTTGTTTTTTATTATTAATGAAATACATTACGTAGATATAAGCCACGCCACGCCACTGAAGCGAAGGAAACGAACGAAGAGAATGGGGGAGGGAACGAACGGCGAGAACCCTATTGGGGCTACAAATTTTATTCCATGATACGGATTCATATCACGGATCATTGGACGATCAAAACGCCCTAATCATCACTTCTCCTGATAAAAAGGAATCAGACTTTCTATCTTTGAGCATGAAAAGGAAGTTGAATAGAAAAGAGAGGGAAAGGTTGATTAACATTGATTTGGACAAACTTATAAAGATTGTCAAAGGTCATTTTAAAATTGTCTAATCCACAGTACCATCCTTTTTAATTGAATTTCTGCAAGGTTTAACTGTTGCATATCTAAATTTTCCTAAAACTTTTACAAAAAGTCATCCTTACATGTTGTCACTTGTTAGAAGGCTAAAGTGTAAAGTCTTATTTTGGCAATAGTTTTATAGAATAAGTTATTGAACCCATTTCTACAAATTGTTAGATTCGACAGAAATATATCATTAGGAAAGGTGGGTTCAAGTTTATGATTTTAAACATTCTATTTATACATGTAGTGACACTATCATCGGAGCTCGTGTTGTTCCGATTAGATACGAGTAACCCCTTTCATGTTTGAAGGATATATTGAATATGATACAAAAGATTTGAAGGATATATTGAAGAACATTGGATGCAACATTTTCTAGATTGTGGGTGGAAAGAAAAACTAACAGTGAAATAATCATCCATCAAAGAAGCAAGGAAATCAAAGAGCCTTACGAGGATTGTGGGTATAAAATGGAAAGAGAAACTAACAGTGAGAGTATAATCCATCAGAGTAGCAAGGAAATCAAAGAGCTTTACAGAGAAAGAATCCAACAACTTATAAG
This sequence comes from Clitoria ternatea, assembly GCA_037962975.1. Lineage (NCBI taxonomy): Eukaryota > Viridiplantae > Streptophyta > Magnoliopsida > Fabales > Fabaceae > Clitoria > Clitoria ternatea. Next base: position 305,872,606 of record CM075669.1, read on the forward strand.
ACTTATAAAAAATGTTGTATCCAATTTTCTTCAATATATCCTTCAAATCTTCTGTATTATATTCAACGGTATAACAAGCAATATTCCTAGCAAACCTTAAAATATAGGACATGGTTTTCCCATATCTAATCGGAACAACATAAGCTCCAATGATAGCGTCATTACGTGTAGAAAAGAACATTTAACATCATAAACTTGAATCCACCTTTATCAATGATATCCAACAATTTGGACAAAAAGTTAGAATATCTCATTCTAAAAAACCATTGTCAAAATAAGACTCTACATTGTTGCCTTCTACCAGGTAACAACAAGTAAGGATGACTTTCTATGAAAGCTTCAAGAAAATTTAGTTCTGTAATAGTTAAACCTTGCAAAAATTCATTGAAAAATGATGGTAGTGTAAAACAAACAATTTTAAAATGACCCTTAACAACCTTCATGAGTTTGACCAAATCAAATTTGATCAACCTTTCCCTTTGTTTTCGTCTCAACTTCCTTCTCTCATGTTCAAACATAAAAAGTCGAATTTCCTTTCTTTCAAGAGAAGTGGAGAAGTGATGGCCAAGGCTTTTGCATCGTCCAATGATCTATGATATGCATATCCTTGAATAAAAGTTGTAACCCCATTAAGGTTCCCGTCGTTTGTTCCCCGCTTTCAATCCAGTCGTTCGTTCGGCAGTCTGGCTTATACGTAATACATTCTACAAATGATAAAGAACGAAAACGCCATCACATTGATAGTGACTGGAACAAACTTTGTAAAATCTGATTATTTCTGTGAGTAAGGGGTCCTTAAAAGTAGTAGATGAAAGTATTTACAAGTTCTAGAACCGGACAGGTAGAAAAGACTTAACACAATTAATAAAGTTGCCTTACATTCAAAAGGCAGAGAACATTTCATAGTAAGATAATTTAAAAAAGTTATAAAGAGGGTTTCAAACAACTTTTTTCGAGAAATATAAGAGATATATCTTAAGTGGATGTTTCCAAAATAAGGACACCAACGGTAAAGACGTACTCTGCCCTCTGTTTAACTTTGAAAGTAAAGTACAACACTGTCATTAGTGTCCTTGCTTTGGAAACATCCAGTTATGATATATCTCTTATGTTTCCTGAAAGAAGTTGTTCGATTTCTAAATTCTCATACCCGTGGTTAACCTTCACTATGAAGTGCTCTCTGCCTTTTGAATGTAAGGCAACTTCATTAATTGTGTAGGTCTCCTCTACCCAACTGGTGTTAAAGATGAACTTGTAAACACTTTCATCTATTACTTTTAAGGACACATAATTCAGAAAAACATTTTCAACTCAGATTCTGCAGCCTCCTTCTTCTAGCTACTGCCCATGTGATAGTGTTTTTATTTTTTATCATTGATGAAATACATTACGTAGATATAAGCCACGCCACCGAAGCAAAGGAAACGAACGACGAGAGTAAAGGAGGGGAACAAACGGCAGGAACCCTGTTGGGACTACAAATTTTATTCCATGATACGGATTCTTATCACGGATCATTGGACGATCCAAATGCCCTAATCATCACTTCTCCGATAAAAAGGAATCAGACTTTCTATCTTTGAGCATGAAAAGGAAGTTGAATAGAAAAGAGAGGGAAAGGTTGATAAACATTAAAATTGCCAAAGGTCATTTTAAAATTGTCGAATCCACAACACCATCATTTTTAAATGAATTTCTGCAAGGTTTAACTGTTGTAGATCTAAATTTTTCTAAAACTTTACAAAAAGCCATCCTTATATGTTGTCACTTGTTAGAAGGCTAGAGTGTAAAGTCTTATTTTAGCAATGGTTTTATAGAATAAGTTATTGAACCCATTTCTACAAATTGTTGGATTCGACAGAAACATATCATTAGGAAAGATGGGTTCAAGTTTACGATTTTAAACATTCTATTTCTACATGTAGTGGCACTATGATTGGAGCTCGTGTTGTTCCAATTAGATACGAGGAACCCCTTTCCTGTTTGTTAAGGTTTGCTAGGAATATTGTTTGTCATTCCATTGAATATAATACAGAAGATTTGAGAGATATATTAAAGAACATTGGATACAACAATTTATGTGACGGTGGAAGTATCATGCATTAAAGAAGCAACGAAATCAAAGAGCCTTACGGAGATTGTGGGTATAGAGTGGAAAGAGAAACTGATAGTGAGAGTATAATCCATCAGAGTAGCAAGGAAATCAAAGAGCCTTACAGAGAAAGAATCCAACAACTTATAAGACTTATAAAAAATGTTGTATCCAATTTTCTTCAATATATCCTTCAAATCTTCTGTATTATATTCAACGGTATAACAAGCAATATTCCTAGCAAACCTTAAAATATAGGACACCGTATCCCTATATCTAATCAGAACAACATAAGCTCCGATGATAGTGTTATTACGTGTAGAAAAGAACCTTTAACTTCATAAACTTGAATCCACCTTTGTCAATGATATACTTCTGTCGAATCCAACAATTTGGACAAAAGGGTAGAATAACTCATTCTAAAAAACCACTATCACTACATTGTTGCCTTCTACCAGGTGACAATAGGTAGGGATGACTTTCTATGAAAGCTCCCAAGAAAATTTAGTTCATAGTTAAACCTTGCAGAATTCATTGAAAAAGGATGACAGTATAAAATCGACAATTCTAAAATAACCTTTCACAACCTTCATGGGTTTGACTAAATCAAATTTGAAAATATTTCCTTGTTTTCGTCTCAACTTTCTTCTCTCATGTTCAAACATAAAAAGTTAAATTTCCTTTCTTTTAGGAGAAGTAATGGCCAAGGCTTTTGCATCGTCCAATGATCTGTGATATGAATTCATTTCCTTGAATGAAAGTTGTAACCCCATTAAGATACTCGTTGTTCGTTCCCTGCCTTCAATCCAGTCGTTCGTTCACCTCGGTTCGACGGTCTGGTATATACGCAATGTATTTCATCAATGATAAAAAACAAAAACACCATCACATGAGCAGTAACTAGAAGAAGGACGCTGCAGAATCTGAGTCAAAAATGTTTTTATGGATTATGTGTACTTAAAAGAAATAGATGAAAGTATTTACAAGTTCATCGGTAGAACCAGCCGGGTAGAAGAGACCTACACAATTAATGAAGTTGCCTTATATTCAAAAGGCAGAGAACACTTCATAATGAAGGTTAACCACGGGTATGAGAATTTTAAAAAGTTATAAAGAGGGTTTTCAACTTCTTCTGGGCAACATAAAAGATATATCTTATGTGGATGTTTCTAAAGTAAAGACACCAACGAAAGTGTTGTACTCTACTTTCAAAGTTAGACAGAGAGCAGAGTATGTCTTTGCCATTGGTGTCCTTACTTTGAAAACATCCATTTAAGATATATCTCTTATCTCTTATGTTGCCCAAAAGAAGTTGAAAACCCTTTTTATGACTTTTTTAAATTCTCATACCCGTGGTTAACCTTCACTATGAAGTGTTCTCTGCCTTTTAAATGTAAGGCAACTTCATTAATTGTGTAGGTCTCTTCTACTCGGCTGGTTCTAGAGATGAACTTGTAAATATTTTCATCTATTTCTTTTAAGTACACATAATCCAGAAAAACATTTTTGACTCAGATTCTGTAGCGTCCTTCTTCCAGTTACTACCCATGTGATGGTGCTTTTGTTTTTTATCATTGATGAAATACATTACGTAGATATAAGCCACGCCACTGAAGCGAAGGAAACGAACGACGAGAGTGGGGGAACGGCGGGAACCCTATTGGGGCTACAAATTTTATTCCATGATACGGATTCATATCACGGATCATTGGACGATCCAAATGCCCTAATCATCATTTCTCCTGATAAAAAAGAATTAGACTTTCTATCTTTGAGCATGAAAAGGAAGTTGAATAGAAAGAGAGGGAAAGGTTGATCAACATTGATTTGGACAAACTTATGAAGATTGTCAAATGTCATTTTAGAGATGTCGAATCCACAGTACCATCCTTTTTAAATGAATTTATGCAAGGTTTAACTGTTGCAGAACTAAATTTTTCTAAAACTTTTACAAAAAGTCATCCTTACATGTTGTCATTTGTTACAAGGCTAGAGTGTAAAGTCTTATTTTGGCAATGGTTTTATAGAATAAGTTATTGAACCCATTTCTATAAATTGTTAGATTCAACAGAAATATATCATTAGGAAAGGTGGGTTCAAATTTATGATTTTAAACATTCTATTTCTACACGTAGGGGCACTATCATCGGAGCTCGTGATGTTACAATTAGATATGAGGAACCCCTTTCCTAAACATAGTGACACTATCACCGGAGCTCGTGTTGTTCCAATTAGATATGAGGAACCACTTTCCTGTTTCTTAAGGTTTGCTAGGAATATTGCTTGTCATTTCATTGAATATGATACAGAAGATTTGAAGAATATATTAAAGAACATTGGATACAACATTTTCTAGATTATGGGTGCAAAGAGAAACTGACGGTGGAATTATCATCCATCAAAGAATCAAGGATATAATCCATTGCTACTCTGATGGATTATACTCTCACTGTCAGTTTCTATTTCCACTTTATACCCACAATCTCCGAAAGGCTCTTTGATTTTCTTGCTTCTTTGATGGATAATAATTCCACCGTCAATTTCTCTTTCCACCCACAATCTAGAAAATGTTGTATCCAATGTTCTTCAATATATCCTTCAAATCTTCTATATCATATTCAATGAAATGACAAGCAATATTCCTAACAAACCTTAAGAAACAGGAAAGGGGTTCCTCATATCTAATTGGAACAACACGAGCTCCGGTGATAGTTTTAAAATCATAAACTTGAACCCAACTTTCCTAATGATATATTTCTGTCGAATCTAACAATTTATAAAAATGGGTTCAATAACTTATTCTATAAAACCATTGCCAAAATAAGACTTTACACTCTAGCCTTCTAACAAATGACAACATGTAAGGATGACTTTTTGTAAAAGTTAGTTCTGCAACAGTTAAACCTTGCATAAATTCATTTAAAAAGGATGGTACTGTGGATTCGACATCTCTAAAATGACATTTGACAATCTTCATAGGTTTGCCCAAATCAATGTTGATCAACCTTTCCCTCTCTTTTCTATTCAACTTCCTTTTCATGCTCAAAGATAGAAAGTCTGATTCCTTTTTATCAAGAGAAGTGATGACTAGGGTATTTGGATCGTCCAATAATCCATGATATGAATACGAATCATGGAATAAAATTTGTAGCCCCAACAGGTCCCGCCGTTCGTTCTCCTCCTCCATTCCCGTAGTTCGTTTCTTTTGCTTCGGTGGCGTGGCTTATATCTACATAATGTATTTCATCAATGATTAAAAACAAAAACACCATCACATGGCAGTAACTGGAAGAAGGACGCTGCAGAATCTGAGTCAAAAATGTTTTTATGGATTATGTGTACTTAAAAAAAATAGATGAAAATATTTACAAGTTCATCGGTAGAACCAGCCGGGTAGAAGAGACCTACACAATTACCTTACATTCAAAAGGCAGAGAGCACTTCATAGTGAAGGTTAACCACGGGTATGACAATTTAAAAATGTTATAAAGAGGATTTCAAATAACTTCTTTTAGAAAATATAAGAGATATATCTTAAGTGGATGTTTCCAAAGTAAGGACACCAACGACAAAATTTTGAAAGTAAAATACAACACTATCATTGGTGTCCTTGCTTTGGAAACATCCAATTAAGATATATCTCTTATGTTTCTCGAAAGAAGTTGTTCGAACCTTCTTTATAATTGTTCGAGACAATCTACCCCTTCCATTAGAGAGATTGAATAAAACTACAGGGACAACCTGACAAAGCATTTTTAAGCATGGTCACAAAAAATATGCAAAGTTCAACCTCTCAATTTTGTCATATTTTTGTGGGCATTAGCTTACAAATTTAGTAAAAAATTCATCATTGGAGAGAAAGTTATAATATCTTTCTAAGCATGGCTGTAAACAATCATACAAAAATTATACTGCTCAGTTTTGTCATATTTTTGTAGGCGTTAACCTTCAAATTTGGCTAAAAATTGATTGTTGGATAAAATCTACCCCTTTTATTGGAGAAATCTAATGAAATTTTAAAGGCAACATGACAATGTCTTTCTAAAGATAGCCGTAAAAATCTTACAAAAATTATACTACTTAGTTTTGTTATATTTTCGTGGGTTTAGCCTTCAAATTTTTGCAAAAAAATTATTATTGGAGAAAGTCTGCCCCTTCCTTTTGTGATACTTGATAAAATTTCAGAGACAAACTTACAAAGCCTTTCTTAGCATAGCGACAAAAAATCATACAAAAATTTAACCCCTCGATTTTTTCATTTTTGTGGGCGTTTGCCTTTAAATTTAGCTAAAAATTATTGTTGGAGAGAATCTGTCCCTTCCATTGAAGAAATATGATGAAACTTTAGGGATAACCTTTCAATGCCTTTCTAAGCATGACCGCAAAAGATCATGCATAAATGCAACCGTTCGGTTTTGTTATATTTTCATGGGCATTAGCTTTCATATTTGGCTAAAAATTCATCATTGTAGAAAATCTTCCACTTCCCTTGGACAAATCAGATGAAACATCAAGGAAAACATTACAATGTCTTTCTAAGCATGACCATAAAAAATCATGTAAAAACTCACTACATGGTTTTGGCATATATTTATGGGCATTAGCCTTCAGATTTGACTAAAAATTCATTATTGGACAAAATTTATCACTTCTATTTAAGAAATATGATGAAACTTCAGGAACAACCTTACAATATCTCTCTAAGCATCGCCCAATAAATAATTCAAAAATTCAACCGCTTCGTTTTGTCATATTTTCATGGGCATTAGCCTTGGATTTTTGCTAAAAATTCATCGTTAGAGAAAATCTACCCCTTCCCTTGAAGACCTCTCATGAAACTTCAGTGACAACATTACAATGTCTTTTTAATCATGACCGTAAAAAATTATATAAAAATTCAACTGCTTTGTTTTGTCATCTTTTGTGGGTATTAGCCTTCAAATTTGGCTACAAATTCATTATTGGAAAAAATATGACCCTTCTCTTGAAGAAATATGATGAAACTTCAGGGACAACATTACAATGTCTTTCTTATAATGGCCGTAAAAAATATGCAAAAATTATACTACTCGCTTTTGTCATATTTTTATGGGCATTAGCCTTTATATTTGACTAAAAATTCATCGTTGGAGAAAATGTACCTTTTCCCTTAGATAAATATGATGGAACTTCAGGGACACCCTTACAAAGCCTTTCCAAGTATGACCGTAAAAAATTATGCAAAAATCCAACCACTCTATTTTCTATATTTTCGTGAGTTTTAGCCTTCAAATCTAGCTAAAAATTTATCGTTGGAGAAAGTGTGTCCCTTCCCTTGGTGGGATTTGATGAAACTTCAAGCACAACTTTACAAAACCTTTCTTAACGTGGTTATAAAATATCATGCAAAAATTTAACCCCTCGATTTTATCATTTTTCGAGGCGTTAGCCTTTAAACTTGGTTAAAAATTCATCGTTGGATGGAATTTGCCCCTTTCCTTGAAGAAATATGATGAAACTTCAGGGATAACCTTTCAATGTCTTTCTAAACATGGCCGTCAAAAATATACACAAATGCAACCGCTCAATTTTGTCATATTTTTATGGGTATTAGCCTTCAAATTTGGCTAAAATTCATTGTTGGTGAATATCTTTTACTTCCCTTGGAGAAATCTGATGAAACTTCAGGGACAACATTATAATGTCTTTCTAAACAAGGCCATAAAAAATCATGCAAAAATTATACTGCTTCATTTTATCATATTTTTGTGGGAATGAGCCTTTAATTTTGGCTAAAAATTCATTATTAGAGAAAATTTATCCCTTCCCTTTAAGAAATATGATGAAACTTCAAGGACAACCTTACAATGCCTTTCTTAGCATGACCATAAAAAATTAAGCAAAAATTTAATTGCTCGTTTTGTCATATTTTTATGGGCATTAACTTTTAAATTTGGCTAAAAATTTATTGTTGGAGAAAATCTACCTCTCCCCTTAGATAAATATGATGAAACTTCAGGGACACCATTTCAAAGCCTTTCTAAGCATGGCCACCAAAAATCATACAAAAATTCAGCCACTCTATTTTTTATATTTCCGTGGGATTTAGCCTTAAAATTTAGCAAAAAATTTATCGTTGGAGAAAGTCCACCCCTTCCCTTGGTGAGATTTGATAAAACTTCAGGGACAACCTTACAAAGCCTTTCTTAGCGTCGCTACAAAAAATATGAAAATTTTTAACACCTCGATTTTATGATTTTAATGGGCATGTTAGGCTTCAAATTTGGCCAAACATTCATTGTCTGAGAGACTCTGCCAGTTCCCTTGGAGAAGTATGATGAAACTATAAGGATAACCTTTCAATGCCTTTCTAAGCATGACCATAAAAAATCATACACAAATATAACCGCTCGATTTTGTCATACCTTCGTGGGCATTAGCCTTTAAAAATTTGGCTTAAAATTCACTATTGTAGAAAATCTTCCACTTCCCTTAGAGATATCAGATGAAACTTCATAGAAAACATTACAATGTCTTTGTAAGCATGGCCATAAAAAATCATGCAAAAATTATACTGCTCGATTTTATCATAGATTCATGGGCATTAGCCTTCAAATTTGGCTAAAAATTCATCGTTGAAGAAAATTTATCCCTTCACTTTAAGAAATATGATGAAACAGTAGGGAAAACATTACAATGTTTTTCTAAGCATGCCTGTAAGAAATCAGGCAAAAATTACACTACTCGATTTTGTGATATTTTCAAGGCATTAACCTTCAAATTTGGCTAAAAATTCATCGTTGAAGAAAATATACCATTTCCCTTAGATAAATATGATGAAACTTTAGGGACACCTTTACAAAGAATTTCTAAGCATGGCCTCAAAAAATCATGCAAAAGTTCAACCACTTTGTTTTTTATATTTTCGTAGGCTATAACCTTCAAATTTGGCTATAAATTTATCAATCAAGAATGTCTATCCCTTCCCTTGGTAAGATTTGATGAAACTTCAGGGACAACCTTACATAGCCTTTCTTAGCGTTGTTGCAAAAAATAATGCAAAAATTTAACCCCTCAGTTTTATCATATTTTTATGGGTGTTAGCCTTCAAATTTGATTAAAGATTCATCGTTAAAGAGAATCTGCCCCTTCCTGAGAAGAAATATATTGAAACATCAGGGATAACTTTTCAATGTCTTTCTAAGCATGACCGACAAAAATCATGCACAAATGTAACTACTCGATTTTGTCATACTTTCCTAGGCCTTAGCCTTCAAATTTAGCTAAAAATTAATTGTTGTAGTAAGTCTTCCACTTTCCTTGGAGAAATTTGATGAAACTTCAGGGACAACATTACAATGTCTTTCTAAGCATCGCCCTAAAAATATGCAAAAACTTGGTTTTGTTATATTTTCGTCAGCATTAGCCTTCAAATTTGGCTAAAAATTCATCGTTGGAGAAAAATTTATCCCATACCTTTAAGAAATATGATAAAATTTTAGGGAATACCTCACAATGCCTTTCTAAGCATGGACATGAAAAATCATGAAAAAATTCAATCTTCATTTTGTCATATTTTCATGGATATTAACCTTTAAATTGGGCTAAAAATTCATTGTTGGAGAAAATTTACCCCTTTCTTAAGATAAATATAATGAAACTTCAGGGACACCTTTACAAAGCTTTTCTAAGCATGGAGACCAAAAAATTAAGCAAAAATTCAACTGCTTGATTTTGTCATATTTTCATGGGCATTAGCCTTTAAATTTGGCTAAAAATTCATTATTGGAGTAAATTTACCCCTTCACTTAGAGAAATATGATGAAACTGTAGGGATAACCTTACAATGCCTTTTAAAGCATGACTGCAAAAAATAATGTAAAAATTCAATCGCTCGATTTTGTTATATTTTCGTGGGCATTAGCTTTCAAATTTGGCAAAAATTCATCTTTTGAGAAAATCTACCCCTTCCCTTAGAGAAATATGATGAAACTTCTAGGATAGCCTTTCAATTCCTTTCAAAGCATGACGGTAAAAAATCATGCAAAAATGTAACCACTTGGTTTTGTCATATTGTCATATTGTTATAGGCTAATGCCTTCAAATTTGACTAAAAATTCATTGTTGGAGAAAATCTTACACTTTCCTAAGAAAAATTTGATGAAACTTTAGGGACAATATTACATTTTCTTTCTTAGCATGGCCACCAAAAATGATGTAAAAATTATATTGTTTAGTTTTGTCATATATTCGTAGGCATTTGCCTTTAAATTTGGCTAAAAATTCATGGTTGGAAAAAACCTATCCCTTTCTTCTGAGAAATATGATAAAACTTTAGGGACAACTTTACAATATCTTTCTAAGCATGAGCGTAAACAATCATGCCAAAAATCAATGACACTGTTTTATCATATTTTCGTGGGCATTAGCCTTCAACTTTTGCTAAAAATTCATCATTGGAGAAAATCTACCCCTTCCCTTGAAGACATCTCATGAAACTTCAGGGACAATATTACATGTCTATCTAAGCATGGCCGTAACAAGTTATACAAAAACTAAACAACTTGGTTTTGTCATATTTTTATGGGCATTAGCCTTTAAATTTTGTAAGAAATTTATTGTTAGAGAAAATCTTCCCCTTTCCAAGGAGAAATCTAATGAAACTTTAGGGACAACATTATAATGTCTTTCTAAGCATGGCTGCAAAAATCATGCAAAAGTTATACTGTTCAGTTTTGTCAAATTTTCATGGGCTAATATGACTAAAGTTCACGGACAACCTTACAATGTCTTTCTAAGCATGACTGTAAAAAATTATGTGAAAATTCAACCGTACTGTTTTGTCATATTTTCATAGGCATTTAGCCTTAGATTTTTGCTAAAAATTCATCATTAGAGAAAATCTGCCTCTTCTCTTGAAGACATCTCATGAAGCTTCAAGGACAACATTACAATATGTTTCTAAGCCTTCAAACGCTCGATTTTGTCATAATTTTTTGGGCATTAGCCTTTAAATTTGGTTAAAAATTCATCGTTAAAGAAAATCTGCCCCTTCTCTTGGAGAAAACTGATGAAACTTTAGAGACAACATTACAATGTCTTTCTAAGCATGGTCACAAAAAATCATTCAAAAATTATACTACTCCATTTTGTCATACTTTTGTAGGCATTAACATTTAAATATAACTAAAAATTCATCATTAAATAAAATTTATCCCTTCTCTTTAAGAAATATGATGAAACATTATAGACAACCTTACAATGCCTTTCTAAGCATGGCCACAAAAAATCATGCAAAAACTTAACTGCTTATTTTGTCATATTTTCGTGGGCATTAGCATTTAAATTTAGCTAAAAATTCATTGTTGGATAAATATGATAAAACATCAAGGACACATTTACAAAGCCTTTCTAAGTATGGTCACAAAAATTTAGCCACTCTGTTTTTCCATAATTTGGTTGGCTTTAGCCTTCAAATTTGGCTAAAAATTTATCATTGAAGAAAATTTACCCTTTCCCTTAGTGAGATTTGATAAACCTTCAAGGAGAACCTTACAAAGCCTTTCTTAGCGTGGGTGCAAAAAATCATGCAAAATTTAACCCCTCGATTTTTTCATATTTTGCTAAGCGTTAGCCTTCAAATTTGGCTAAAAATTCATCGTTGGAGAGAATCT